>CM031621.1:39324507-39344507 GCA_018398815.1 Conus ventricosus
CCCTCCACCAGCCTTCTTCAACAGTCCTCCCTCTGTGTCCCCTCCCCCCCCCTTCCTAACCTTGCTTCAACAGTCCTCCCTCGTGTCCCCCCCCCTACCTATCCTTGCTTCCACAGTCCTCCCTCTGTGTCTCCCCCCCCCCCTTCCTAGCCTTGCTTCAACAGCCCTCCCTCTGTGTCTCTCCCCCCCCCCCCCCTTCCAGCCTTGCTTCAACAGTCCTCCCTTGTGTCCCCCCCCCCCACCTACCTAGCCTTGCTTCAACAGTCCTCCCTCTGTGTCCCCCCCCCCCCCTTCCTAGCCTTGCTTCAACAGTCCTCCCTGTGTGCCCCCCCCCCCCCCACCTACCTAGCCTTGCTTCAACCAGTCCTCCCTCTGTGTCCCCTCCCCCCCTTCCTAGCCTTGCTTCAACAGTCCTCCCTCTGTGTCTCCCCCCCTCCCCTTCCTAGCCTTGCTCAACAGTCCTCTTTCTGTGTCTCCCCCCCCCCCCCTACCTAGCCTTGCTTCAACAGTCGTCCCTCTGTGTCCCCCCCTTCCTACCCTTGCTTCACAGTCGTCCCTCTGTGTCTCTCCTCCCCCCCCCCCCCTACCTGGCCTTGCTTCCACAGTCCTCCCTCTGTGTCTTCCCCCCCCCCTACCTAGCCTTGCTTCCACAGTCCTCCCTCGTGTTCTCTCCCCCCCCCTCTACCTAGCTTTGCTTCAACAGTCCTCCCTCTTTGTCTCCCCCCCTACCTAGCCTTGCTTCCACAGTCCTCCCTCTGTGTCCCCCCCCCCCCTACCTAGCCTTGCTTCCACAGTCCTCGCTCTGTGCCCCCCCCCCCTCCACCTACCTAGTCTTGCTTCCACAGTCCTCCCTCTGTGTCTCCCCCCCCCCTTCCTAGCCTTGCTTCCACAGTCCTCCCTCTGTGTCCCCCCCCTACCTAGCCTTGCTTCCACAGTCCTCCCTCTGTGTCCTCCCCCCCACCTACCTAGTCTTGCTTCCACAGTCCTCCCTCTGTGCCCCCCCCCCCTACCTAGCCTTGCTTCCACAGTCCTCCCTCTGTGCCCCCCCCCCTACCTAGCCTTGCTTCCACAGTCCCCCCTCTGTGTCCCCCCCCTACCTAGCCTTGCTTCCACAGTCCTCCCTCTGTGCCTCCCCCCCCCCTACCTAGCCTTGCTTCTACAGACCTCCCTCTGTGTCTCTCCCCCCCTACCTAGCCTTGCTTCCACAGTCCTCCCTCTGTGTCCCCCCCCCCCCCACCTAGCCTTGCTTCCACAGTCCTCCCTCTGTGTCCCCCCCCCTACCTAGCCTTGCTTCCTCAGTCCCCCCTCTGTGTCTCCCCCCCTTACCTAGCCTTGCTTCCACAGTCCTCCCTCTGTGTCTCGCCCCCCCCCCCCCTTACCTAGCCTTGCTTCCACAGTCCTCCCTCTGTGTCTCCCCCCCCCCCCCCCTACCTAGCCTTGCTTCCACATCCTCCCTCTGTGTCTCCCCCGCCTACCTAGCCTTGCTTCCACAGTCCTCCCTCTGTGTCCCCCCCCCCCCCATACCTAGCCTTGCTTCCAGTTCCTCCCTCTGTGTCCCCCCCCCCTACCTAGCCTTGCTTCCCACGTCCACCCTCTGTGTCTCCCCCCCCCCCCCCCTACCTAGCCTTGCTTCCACAGTCCTCCCTCTGTGTCTCCCCCCCCCCCCCCCTACCTAGCCTTGCTTCCACAGTCCTCCCTCTGTGTCTTTTCCCGACTGCCTCCTCAGTCCCCTGCAGGGCGTGCATGCATGTTGTTCCCACCCGTCCCTGCCCTCACACTCTTCTCTCCTCCCCTTTTATTCATCTGTCTCCTCCCCCTTCCACAGACAAACAGACGGGCGACAGACAGATCAAGGAAGAGAGAGAGAGAGAAGAGAGAGAGAGAGAGAGAGAGAGAGAGAGAGAGTATGTGTGTGTATGTGCGTGTGCGTGTGTGTGTGTGTGGTGTGTGTGTGTGGTGTGTGTGTGAAGAGAGAGAGAGAGAGAGAGAAGAGGAGGAGAGAGAGAGAGAGAGAGAGAGAGAGAGAGAGAGAGAGAAGAAGAAGAAGAATAAAAGAAAAAGAAGAAGAACAACAACAACAACGACCACAACAACAACAACAATAACAAGACGAAGAACAAGAAATGAGAAAGTCCAGTTTAATAATAGGTTAAAAAAATTAAGAAGAATCGAACCCGCTGACAGGCCCATTGGTGTCTTTGTCCTGATACCGCTCGGCCAGGTCATTGGCTATCTTCTCCAGGGGTTCAACGACCCGCTGAGCCAGGTGGTCAAAGGCACTGGCCATGTCCTTCATCAGATTCACCGAAAAGTCCTGTCCAGGTTAATAAACAACAACAAACTCACCATTATCGATTTGCTGCTGTTGGTGTTTAGCAACACCCACTTTTTTCTTTCCATAACTAGCACAGTGTAGGGAAGAGTGAGAGAGACGAATCTGACAACTGCAAGCATTCCCAGCCAAGCTCAACTTAATTCGCATTGTATGCTAGACAGCAATAAAGAAAAAACAAAAAAACGATTGTTAAGTAGTCTCAGCTTATGAACCAATAGAAATTAGAACATTAAAAAAAAGCTGCCAGATGAACGTAAACCGTTGCATCAAGCAGAGCAAGCAACAAGAATGACAAACATCTGTACACACTGGCAGTGAATAAAGATGTAGTTACTAGAGCAACACTCAGAAATAATCCCCCCCCCCCCCCGAAAAAAAAATGCATGTAAACACTTGTCTAATTCATCTTGACATCAAAAAGGTTGAATCTCCAAGCTGTGAGGTAAAGAATTGAAAAACAAAATGTGTAGAAACGAGTGAAATAAACAAAAAGAAAAGAAGGAGAAACGACCATGTCCCCTTTTCTTTTGTCAACAGAGATTGGTACGCCTAAGATAAACACTTCCCAAAAAAAAGTGTGCCGCACACAACAGAAGGATACATCTTCTCCGACCCTCCCCCATGTGCCCCCCCCCCCCCCCCCCCGTCCAACACTCTTCCTTCCAACCTGCGCTCCCGTCGGCTACTCTTTGTAAATCAGTCACCTGACCCCAGAATAGAATTCTACGGGGTCATCGGTGAAGATTTGAAACGTTTCACGTGCTGGGTCATGTCTGCACAGTCGCTGTTTCGCCATAGTAAGTATGGCGCATCGCTTGGCTCGTGCCTTCTGTTTTAGAGAGGCCGTTTGTGTTAGGCAGTGTGACGAAAAAACAGAAAAGTAAATAAATGCATGCATGCATACATACACACATAAACAAGTAAATACATAGATAAATAAATTAATGAATAAATAAACGAATAAATCAAGAAATTAATGGACAAATGTATAAATAAATGTATAAATAAATAATTGTATAAACGAAGAATAAATAAGAAAATAATACACAAATACATAAACAAGAAAACGAATCAGTAAATAGATATGTAAATAGATAAACAGATAACTGAATAAGTAAATACATATCATTAATGGATAAATCAGTGAATTAATCAATCAATCATCAATAAACGGCATCTCTTCCGATTTAACACTGACTGGGAAAGCCTGGTGAATGGTTTGCAGGCTCATGCAGCAAGCATTGATTTGCTCTGATCACGGGCATTCCAGAGAAATGTTGGTAAGGGTGGACTCCAGCGTCTGCTGCCTTGTTGCTGCTCTTTGTTGCTGTTGGTCAAAATTGTTGTTGTTGTCGTTGTTTTCTGAGGGTCGACGGACGCCAACTTGTGAGATAATGTTATCGTAGTGTCATCCCTGATATGGTCCTTTGCGGTCGGCTGGGCTATAAGCAACATTACCCTACCTTTCCTTGCCTTACCTTACCTTACCCTGCCTTGCCTTACCTTACCTTACCCTACCTTATCTTATCTTGCCTTACCTTACCTTACCCTATCTTACCTTGCCTTGCCTTGCCTTGCCTTACCCTACCTTACCTTATCTGGCCTTACCTTACCTCACTTTACTTTATCTTGCCTTTTCTTGCCTTGCCTCAACTTACCTTACCTTACCTTGCCTTCCCTTGCCTTGCCTTACCTTACCTTACCCTACCTTACGCTACCTTACCTTACTCAACCCTACCTTACCTTACCTTGCCTTATCTTACCTTACCTTATATTACTTTACCTTACCATACCTTGCTTTACTTTACCTTACCTCACCTTGCCTTGCCTTACCTTACCTTGCTTTACCCTACCTTACCTTCCCTTCCCTTGCCTTGCCTTGCCTTGCTTTGCCTTACCTTACACTACCTCACCTTACCTTACCTTACCTTACCTTACACTACCATACCTTGCTTTACCTTACCTGACTGACGCCTGAAGGATAATTTTCAAAGCGGTCATGAGACTCAAACTGCACCTCAAATGCAGGCCTGCTTTCCACCTTCCTCCTCTCCTTCCCCTGCACCCCCCCCCCCCCCCCCACACACACACACGCTTCGCTTTTCGTCCTACTCCCAACCCCCACTCTCACCACTTCTATAAACACACCATACTGCTCTTCTGCCTCTCATGATGTGACCTCTACCTACACATCATACTGCTCTTCTGCCTCTCATGATGTGAATTCTACCTACACATCATACTGCTCTTCTGCCTCTCATGATGTGACTTCTACCAACACACATCATACTGCTCTTCCGCCTCTCACGATGTGACTTCTACCAACACATCATACTGCTCTTCTGCCTCTCATGATGTGACTTCTACCTACACATCATGCTGCTCTTCTGCCTCTCCGAGTTGTGTGTTCCCTGCATGATCACAGACACACCTTCATGATGTTGATGTTGTAGGAGAGGCGCCCCTTGTAGCACACCTCCACTCGCAGGATGTCCCACTGCTTGCTGATGATGCCCAGGTGGATTTCCGCCCACACCTTGTCGTAGACCGTCAAGTCCACGTAGCCGTTCAACACTCCTGAATCACCACCACCACCATCACCACCACCATCATCACCACCGTAACAACAATATCAAGATCAACATCTGAATCGCCATAATGTCAAGAACAATGTCACGAACAACACCAAACAACAACAAGAAGCATAACAACAACAACAACAACAAACAGCAATAAACAAGCAGTGACATTTACAACAACAGAAACAAGCAACTACAGGCAACAACAATAACAACAAATAAGCAAATTCCAAACAGCAAAGAGAGAGAGAGAGAGAGAGAGAGAGAGAGAGAGAGAGAGAGAGAGATTATGTTGCGTGTAGCCCAGCGAACCGCAAAGAGCATTAATTAGGGCTGTCACCGCGTTAAAGTCAATTCAAGTTATTAGAAAACAAATAAACAACCAAACAACCAACCAGTTAAACAAAAGCAACCTCACCCCCACCCCCATCACACACACAACCCTTTAAAACTACAACTCCTAAAAACACATAGGAAATTTCGTTAAAATTTTTTCTTCCATAAAATCTTAGACCAGATGAACACTTGTTGATCTCCTTCAGAAAATAAAGTATCATCGTGATATTCAAAGATGAACAAACAAAAAGTATCAGTCTCCTCGGCCTGTCGGCCTGACCCACACATTCATCCGAAACGCTGGTCAGACAGTGTCAACCAGGCCAACAGGAAGTAGTGAATGCCTTCAATGTGCGTAATGGTGCTTCAACCAGCGAAGAGTTAATATACTGATCCTGTCCCGTCTACATCTTTGGTCCGCTCGCATCGCCAGACATCAGAAAATCTGTTCTCGATAATGGCACTAATGTAACAGCTCGAAGGTATCTACGAAGTGTTTGACAAATAGTAAAAATGAATATTTGTATTTATTCCGACCAAGTCATATAACCATCCATCCAAGTGGGCGTGGTCACCTATCATAGAGGAAAAGGGAAATAATCAGCCTAATCTGGGCGTTGGTAACCTTCCTTGAATACGATGTCTGAAATATAATTGAACGAATTGGCTGCTTGATGTCGGTCAGGTCAATTTCCCACTCGATCCAGCTCTGGTCTTGACCTTGCAGTTGATTATCAACTACTCATATCAACATCAGAAACCTTCGGATAGACGTTTTTTTTAAACTTTAATTTCAAAGTGATGCGACTGTAGGCGGAAATTGAATCAGATTTTAAAAGTAGTAATGACTAACTCCGACAGTGAAGATGGACGGACAAACTACACGACAAAACACGGCGCTTTTGAACCTCGTAGGTCTTCTTCAGGCTAGGTCAACGTTCTTCGCCTTCGTTGTCTTGAATGTGGTTTATCTTGACTGAAGAGGACTTAAAGAGGTCGAAACGTGTCGTGTTTTGTTTTGTAATTTGTTTGTCCATGTTAACCAGCGGTGTTACTTTAAATTACTTTCAAAATTTGTTGTCAGTTCAAGTCGTCTGCTCCGCGCTGGGTGCAGTTGGAAAGGTGGAGCACCGTGCGTGCTGCACGCATTACGTCATTGTCTGTGTCGTCTCCATTTCTTTCGGTAACAACACGCATTACGTCATTGTCTGTGTCGTCTCCATTTCTTTCGGTAACAACACGCATTACGTCATTGTCTGTGTCGTCTCCATTTCTTTCGGTAACAACACGCATTACGTCATTGTCTGTGTCGTCTCCATTTCTTTCGGTAACAACACGCATTACGTCATTGTGTGTCTTCTCCATTTCATTCGGTAACGACACGCATTACGTCATTGTGTGTCTTCTCCATTTCTTTCGGTAACGACACGCATTACGTCATTGTGTGTCTCTTCTCCATTTCTTTCGGTAACAACACGCATTACGTCATCGTCTGTCTCTTCTCCATTTCTTTCGGTAACAACACGCATTACGTCATTGTGTGTCTTCTCCATTTCTTTCGGTAACGACACGCATTACGTCATTGTGTGTCTCTTCTCCATTTCTTTCGGTAACAACACGCATTACGTCATCGTCTGTCTCTTCTCCATTTCTTTCGGTAACAACACGCATTACGTCATTGTGTGTCTTCTCCATTTCTTTCGGTAACGACACGCATTACGTCATTGTGTGTCTCTTCTCCATTTCTTTCGGTAACACGCATTACGTCATCGTCTGTCTCTTCTCCATTTCTTTCGGTAACAACACGCATTACGTCATTGTGTGTCTTCTCCATTTCTTTCGGTAACGACACGCATTACGTCATTGTGTGTCTCTTCTCCATTTCTTTCGGTAACAACACGCATTACGTCATCGTCTGTCTCTTCTCCATTTCTTTCGGTGACAACACGCATTACGTCATTGTGTGTCTCTTCTCCATTTCTTTCGGTAACAACACGCATTACGTCATTGTGTGTCTCTTCTCCATTTCTTTCGGTAACAACACGCATTACGTCATTGTCTGTGTCTTCTCCATTTCTTTCGGTAACAACACGCATTACGTCATTGTCTGTGTCTTCTCCATTTCTTTCGGTAACAACACGCATTACGTCATTGTCTGTCTCTTCTCCATTTCTTTCGGTAACAGCACGCGTTACATCATTGTCTGTCTCTTCTCCATTTCTTTTGGCAACAACACGCATTACGTCATTGTGTGTCTCTTCTCCATTTCTTTCGGTAACAACACGCATTACGTCATTGTGTGTGTCTTCTCCATTTCTTTCGGTAACAACACGCATTCTCGACATTCCAAGACAACAGACAAGCGCTGTAACTTCTAAACTCTAGCTTTTAGACCCTAGCAACTATCTATGACTGGAAAACCCTTGGTGACATACTGGAACTGCGATCATATGCCTATTTTTAGTTCAAGTACGGTGACCGATGGAAGAATGCAGGTAAACCCCTCAAATGACGTCATAAAATGTTGCACATGGTGCTGGGTTTATATACACAAGCAACGTTTTTTTCTTCTTATATTCATTAATTCTAAATTACAAACTGTTTTTTTTTCTTTGTCTTTTGTTTTCAAAATGAATCCCATTCTGTAGTTAGGCGACGTGCAAACCTGTGTTCAACAAATGATGGCCTATCTGGAAAGAACATCTTTTAAGAATCTAGCTGAGTGTAAAAATGATTATTGACGCTGAATCAGTGTCTGGGTACTTTAAACATGCTCTGATTTATCGCTGTTGTTTTGTTGTTGTTTTTTGTTAATCTATTTATTCATATGCGGTAGTGTACATGCCGACCTTGGCAACTGGACAAGAACTGTGACCACCGGTGGTCACCTGACTGGTCGGTGGTACTCACGGAACAGGACGTCGATGCCATTCTCAAAGTACAGGCCGAAGCTGGCGCCCACCGCCTTGGAGCCCAGCTCCTTCTTCCAGTCCACCTTGGGTAACGCCACTTTGAACCGGAGCAGCACTTTGTCCAGCAAGCTGCGCTTGACTCGGGCCACGGCGGGGTAGGTGTAGTTCTCGCTGGGAAGGAAAAAGAACAACGACAAAAGTGTGTGTTGTCAAAGATATGTTATTCCCTCGTTCTCTCTCTCTCTTTCTCCCTCACTTCCTGTATCTTTACATACATACATACTCACGAGTACGTATGCTCGGACGCGCGCGCGCGCACACACACACACACACACACACACACACACACACACACACACATATATATATATATATATATATATATATATATATATATATATATATATATATATGGGATGTGGGGGATGGGCGAAGGGAGGGAAGGGAGGAGGTGCGAGTGTATATTAAATTTGACTGAATTAAAAGTATACTATGGAGCAAACATAGCTGGATGAAAGTGTCGGTGCACATGAATAAAGTCACACGCTTTATATCAAATGCAAAAAGATCAAGATCAGCAAGTGAATGTCCATCTGGTGGGACCCCCCCCCCCCCCCCCAGTCAATGCATGATGAGTATGAGTCGATTTCATAAAAGAAAATGACAGTGGGAAAAATAGGAGGATGGCTGTCCCACTGTAAAGAGAGAGAGAGAGAGAGAGAGAGAGAGAGAGAGAGAGAGAGAGAGAGAGAGAAGTCGAAAAAAGTGCGTGCGTGCGTGTGTGCATGCGTGCCTGCGTGCCTGCGCGCGCGCGCGCGTGTGTGTGTGTGTGTGTGTGTGTGGTGTGTGTGTGTGTGTGTGTGTGTGTGTGTGAACGTGCGGATGTATGTAATATATCTGGATCCTCACTTTTCAAATCATACGGTTCAAACATCGATGAGTTTTATATATTGCAAGAGAGCGAGACAGATAGACTGACACACAGACAACAGACAGGCAGACAGACTGACAGACAGACAGAAGACAAAGACAAACGGAGAGACAGAAAGACAGAGAGAGAAGAGAGAGAGAGAGAGAGAGAGAGAAGGAGAGAGAGAGAGAGAAGGGTGGGAGAGAGCGTGTGTGCTTTTTTTCCCTTTTCAATACCCATTTCGATTAACCCTTTGGGTGTTAGTTGTTGCTACACATAGAGCACCAGTGTCTTCCCGGGCATCCTGATTCTTAAAACTCCATCTCCTCTCAGGCCTGGCTTCCCTCCTTCGTTGTTTTGGGGAAGGATAACGTGAAATAACAACTAGATGACCACGTAAGAGAACAGAGGCCGCCGCCACCAAACGTATTGTTTTTAAACCAGGGGAAGTAATAGTACGTGTAGATTTAATGAGTCACTTCCCATGAACTTTTCTTGTGACTGGATATGAAAACTACAAAACGTCAACATGTTCATCACAAGAAATCCTGGTAAACCACGAAAATATTTTAATCCATCGACAGTTATCAATTCTTAAACAGCATCTTCGCATTGTTCATCTTCAGTGAAAATCGTGTAGCAATCGTGGTAAGCAAATCCAGGATCTGCCTTTTGATCCGCATTCGCTCGACGGATCCGCACCGATATTTTATGATAACATGCTCTCTTGGTCATACTTCATCTTTCCACCCCGTTTCATTGAAATCGATATCACAGTTTTGGGGGTACTCTTCATGCTGACAAACAGTTAGACTGCGGGTCTACACGCATCCCCATCCCCTCCTTCCCTGTTCTTCTTTGCCGTCTGTGCCGGATGGTAATAATGTTATTGTTCTTTTAAAATCAACCATGGATTAAAGGGGCCACCAGTCGTCCACAGGGGGTCTTTTAGTTTGGTGCACTGTGAGACCTTGGCGGTGGGCTTCGCCGTCAACGGTATTGACACTTTCGTATTTATTAAAACATAAATGTAATCAAGCTTACTCTCAACTGAGATCTCTGCTGCGGTCCTGGGGCGAGATAGAGTGGGGGGAATAAAATTCACTTTATCACCTATGTCTGAAAACGTGTCTGCTTGCTCACCTCATCATGGTGTTCTCAAAGTCACGTGATGCCTCGTGACGTCTGGGGTGAGTGACGTAAACACCGAGCGCCGTCTGACGGACGGTGTGTTTGTCGTCATGCAGCATGGCAGCCAGCAAGGTTGTAGCCGTCTGCAGAATATGGGCGGATGGACAATTTTCACGTTCAAAGCTTAGGTCCGTGTTAATGGCATGCTCCTTTTTTGCTGTTGTTTATCGACCAGCCAAAAACTACAGGAAGCTGCATTAAGCTTGTCAATCCAAGGTGCCAGACAAACCCACACATTTAAGTAATCAACTATAATATAGCGAAGACACGATTAAGATCCCATCTACATGTGCAGCAACAACACCTTGGAACTTGCATAATAAAACCTCCAAGTAAATACCCTGTGGAAAACACACAAGTCCTACCTGGAAAGCATAAAGGGCAAGACAGATCACAATACTCTACCCTGTTGCATATAATTGACAACAGAGAGGTTGTGGCCAACCCTGACTGTCCAAGCGTTGTCTCAGCACTCGTAAAATGACCTAGTTTCTCTTCTTCATCTCCATCAACCCCATAAAGAATGATGAACTGTTCACCAGGTTCCTCCAGTTCAGTCGGTGGTGTGCCAAGGCCAGAGTCTCTGCCAATGGTTGTCTCTGTCCACTCTGCTGTGTGTCAATGGTTGTCTCTGTCCACTCTGCTGTGTTGTCAATGGTTGTCTCTGTCCACTCTGCTGTGTTGTCAATGGTTGTCTCTGTCCATTCTGCTGTGTTGTCAATGGTTGTCTCTGTCCACTCTGCTGTGTTGTCAATGGTTGTCTCTGTCCACTCTGCTGTGTTGTCAATGGTTGTCTCTGTCCACTCTGATGTGCGGTCAATGGTTGTCTCTGTCCACTCTGTGTGGTCAATGGTTGTCTCTGTCCACTCTGCTGTGTGGTCAATGGTTGTCTCTGTCCACTCTGCTGTGTTGTCAATGGTTGTCTCTGTCCACTCTGCTGTGTTGTCAATGGTTGTCTCTGTCCACTCTGCTGTGTTGTCAATGGTTGTCTCTGTCCACTCTGCTGTGTGGTCAATGGTTGTCTCTGTCCACTCTGCTGTGTTGTCAATGGTTGTCTCTGTCCACTCTGCTGTGTGGTCAATGGTTGTCTCTGTCCACTCTGCTGTGTTGTCAATGGTTGTCTCTGTCCACTCTGCTGTGCTGTCAATGGTTGTCTGTGTCCACTCTGCTGTGCGGTCAATGGTTGTCTCTGTCCACTCTGCTGTGTGGTCAATGGTTGTCTCTGTCCACTCTGCTGTGTGGTCAATGGTTGTCTCTGTCCACTCTGCTGTGTGGTCAGTTCATCGGGTCTTGTTGTCTCTGTCCACTCTGCTGTGTGGTCAGTCAATTGGGCCATGGTCTGTTCTGTCTTTACCCGTCTCTGTCAACGGTTATCTCTGTCCACTCTGCTGTGTTGTCAACGGTTATCTCTGTCCACTCTGCTGTGTTGTCAACGGTTGTCGCTGTCCACTCTGCTGTGTTGTCAACGGTTGTCGCTGTCCACTCTGCTGTGTTGTCAACGGTTGTCGCTGTCCACTCTGCTGTGTTGTCAACGGTTGTCGCTGTCCACTCTGCTGTGTTGTCAGTCCATCGAGTCTTGTTCTGTTGTCTTTACCTCCATCGTCCTCTCTTGGTGGTTCCACTGTGAGCAGTTTTAGCTGGACCGTTGATTCATGATACATGGCCGTACCAAGGTAAATGTCTTTCCTTAACTGATCCTCAGATGTCCGATGTGCTGCTTGATAGTTTGGAACATATGTTCTTTAGTGATAAGCCCAGTATCCCTGAGGTATTATCTTGCGATAACATCTGAATTCCCATGGCTCAGAGCCGATAAGACCAGTATCCTTGGGGTATTATCTTCCCATAACACCTGATTTCCCATGGCTCAGAGTCGATAAGACCAGTATCCCTGGGGTATTATCTTGCCATAACACCTGAATTCCCATGGCTCAGAATCAATATGACCAGTATCCCTGAGGTACTATCTTGCGATAACATCTGAATTCCCATGGCTCAGAGTTGATAAGATCAGTATCCCTGGGGTATTATCTTGCGATAACACCTGAATTCCCATGGCTCAGAGTTGATAAGACCAGTATCCTTGGGTATTATCTTGCCATAACACCTAATTCCTATGGCTCAGAGTTGATAAGACCAGTATCCCTGGAGTATTATCTTGCGATAACACCTGAATTCCCATGGCACAGAGGTGATAAGACCAGTATCCCTGGGTATTATCTTGCCATAACACCTGAATTCCCATGGATCAGAGTCGATAAGACCAGTATCCCTGGGGTATTATCTTGTCATAACACCTGATTTCCTATGGCTCAGAGTCGATAAGACCAGTATCCCTGGGGTATTATTTTGCCAAAACACCTGAATTCCCATGGCTCAGAGTTGATAAGACCAGTATCCTTGGGGCATTATCTTGTGATAACACCTGAATTCCCATGGCTCAGTGTTGATGTTGATAAGACCAGTATCCCTGGGGCATTATCTTGCAATAACATCTGAATCCCCATGGCTCAGTGTTGATGTTGATAAGACCAGTATCCTTGGGGTATTATCTTGCGATAACACCTGAATTCCCATGGCTCAGAGTCGATGTTGATAAGACCAGTATCCTTGGGGTATTATCTTGCGATAACACCTGAATTCCCATGGCTCAGAGTCGTCTTTCCAATTTAGTGGCGAGGGTCCATGTCTCATACGTATACAGGAAGTAGGAAATATCGATACACAAAGGAGCTCGATTTTGAATTTCATGGAAATGTTTAATATAATCCATCCGTGAAAGCTTTGCTTTCCTTTAGATACTTTCTGGTTTGGATCCCATATTGCTAATAGATTGCAAGTAAGCGAACTTTGAACTTCTTTTTCATCTTCGTCTGCATTTAACAATTTGTTTGTTTGTTTTATTTGTTCGTAGTTTTTGTTGTTGTTGTTTTTGTTGCGTCAGATCTTCATTCTTGTTGCCACGATGAAACCCACAGTCTTCTCGAGGTCTTGATGGCTGCCCCAAAGCTGCATCTGCAGTTCTGCACCCTCTGGCCAGGTTTGACGCCATAGAACATGATGGGCTGGACAGTGTTGGAGGATGTGTTCTGGGGTCTGAGGTCCAGTGCCACATAGACATTCGTCTGTATTGGCATTCTTAATTTGACTGAGGTGGCTCAGCAGTCAGCAGTGGCCAGTTCTCAGTCTGAAGAGGATTGTTTGCTGGTATCTCTGAAGCTGATGGACTGGATCAACACCTCTGTTTGCATCCAGCCTTCTCTTCCACTGGTTTTGATACTGATTGTGGATGATAGTTTTGGCCTCTCTGTAGGTTACTGGGTGGCTGAAGTGCTCCATGAACAGACTGTCAGCCTTATCATTCTCAGTGATCCCATGGTGGGAAGGAATTCACTGTAGTACAATGGAAGAACTATTGAACCTTTCTTAGGTTCTGACAATCGACAGCGCTATCAATGATGATGGCAGGGTCTTTGTTGACTTGTCTTTCACATGACATGTCATGGGCAAGTCATACCTGGTGTAGTCAGTCACTCTCCAGATCAGAGTTTCTTGACAGGTTTTCTCCCCACATGCGGCAGGTCATACTGGGTTATAAGTTTACAGTAGTAGAGTAGAGAACTGACCTGGGGTAGCCCATCCTTCTCCAATCAGAATTTTTGGAAGTTTTGTTTTCCAACATGTGGCAGGTACTGCTGGGTTACGTGTTTACCAGCAGCAGAGGAGAGGATCTCTGACCTGACTGAAAATGATTTAAAAAAAACAAACAAACAAAAAAAACTGGTTTATTCTCTCCCCTGTTCTGACTGAAAAGGATCAAAACCAACCAGTTGATTCTCTCCCCTTACCTCCACGCAGTTGTAATGTCTCATGGCGTCCAGAGCCGCCCGTCTCCAGAGCGGATGGCCCCTGTTGGGCGCGGCGTGTTGCACGAGCGATCGGCGTGACCTGGATTGAGCGGCGTTGCCCAGCGCGTGCAGCAGCACGGCCTTGCTCACGTGATGCGCCTCGTGCTCCGTCTCCTCCAACCACGTGTCGCGCTTGCTCACGTGCGGATCGCCTGGAGACGAACGAAGGGGGGCGGGGGGAGGGTTGAGGAGTAAAGGGTGAACGATAGAGAGGGAGAGGGGGTTTCAGTTTAGGGAGAGAAGAGGGAGTGCAGGTTATCGAACGTGTTATATGAGTGGGTGGTCAGTTTCTTAGTTGGTCTGGGTGGGTGGGTCGATGGATGATTCGTTGGATGATTAGCTCGTTATGTACAAGGGTGGCTAGCTGGTGGATCAATTGAGGGACAGGGTGGGGGGGGGGGGTAACTTTTTTGTTTGGTTGATTGGGTGGTTGATTTCTTTTCTTTCTTTTTTTCATTTTCTCTCTTCGTTCCTTGCAGCTTGGTATTTACTCTGAAGTTCACCTGTGTTGACATTTTTTTTTCAAATTCGGCAGATGTTAACCTCACCATTAAGGCAACCACAAGTCGTCTTCGGGAATGATATCACAACACGACACCAGTGCACGTGTGTTTTATTTCTGAGACATCTACCCCTGCAACACGTATTGCTCACTCTTCTCTGAAAGGTGGGGTAGGATTTAACGTGCCTGCAAAATTGTTCTTGTCTGAAAGGTGGGGTAGGATTTAACGTGCCTGCACAATTGTTCTTCTCTGAAAGGTGGAGTAGGATTTAACGTGCGTGCAGAAGTGTCTTCTCTGAAAGTTGGAGTTGGATTTAACGTGCCTGCAGAATTATTCTTCGCATGCGGTCACGCACCGGACCTCGTCATCTGAAGGGCTAAGAGGGGATTGGAGTTTGTGAACCAGTGTTCATCTCTTCCAGCCCGACTCTCGCTTGGGAAACGAACCCCGGACCTCGGGGCAAGAGTCTGACGTCTTACCCACGACAATGACCATGCCCCCCAAAGCTGGCTCTGTGACCAACTGCTTCACTTACTGGCTGGTTGGCCGATTCATGAAGAAGAAGAAGAAGAAGAAGAAGTGTGACCAGCTGCTTCACTTACTGGCTGGTTGGCTGATTCATGAAGAAGAAGAAGAAGAAGAAGAAGTGTGACCAGCTGCTTCACTTACTGGCTGGTTGGCTGATTCATGAAGAAGAAGAAGAAGAAGAAGAAGTGTGACCAGCTGCTTCACTTACTGGCTGGTTGGCTGATTCATGAAGAAGAAGAAGAAGAAGAAGAAGAAGATAAAGAAGAAGTCAAATATCACTTGTGATATTAACTAACAAAAAAAAAAAGCAAAACTTGATTTATCGACCCAACTATTTT
This sequence comes from Conus ventricosus, assembly GCA_018398815.1. Lineage (NCBI taxonomy): Eukaryota > Metazoa > Mollusca > Gastropoda > Neogastropoda > Conidae > Conus > Conus ventricosus. The sequence continues at coordinate 39,340,048 of CM031621.1, forward strand.
CGAGCAATCTAGCACAAATACACACAAGTGCGTGCGCGTGTACACACACACACACACACACACACACACACACACACACACACACACACACAACATACACACTCTCTCTCTCTCTCTCTCCCACACAACACACACACACACACACACACACACACACACACACTCACACACACAACAAACACTCACACACACACTCTCTCTCTCTCTCTCTCTCTCTCTCTCTCTCTCTCTCTCTCTCTCACACACACACACACACACACACACAGTGTACACAAACCCTTACCAGCAGCGTGGTGGTCAAGCCAGGTCTCCAGCCTGTCCACCAGGCGGTCCGCCGTGCTGTGCTGACCACTGCGCTGAGAGTTCCTGGCCAGACTGCCCACGGCCAGACAGGCCCGGCTCTGCGTCCTCGTCATGCTCCGTCTGCCCTGATGCTCTCCTTGCGGGCCGAAACACAGCTTCTCGACGGAGTGAATAAACGCCTGTAGGAAAAGAAAGAACAGTAAATCGATCTGCAACACAAAGCGATCAACACAAAGCGATCAAGTTTTACTTTCACTTTCAAATGTAATTAATAGCGAACCGCCAAGAAAACGTAGACAAACGAATCACAAGACAATTTCAGTTTCAGGGACTCATTCAGGATGTATCACTGCGTGCGGACTAGTCCATATGCTCTGCACCACATCCGCTAAGTTTTTAGACCACACTGCGCATGATTTAAAGCTGATGGATGAATTAATTAATGATTAAGATGAGAGAATTTAAGAAGAAGGCCTCGTGGCTACGACTTAGCGGATGTCGGACCTACACATTAGCCCAACGCGCTGGTCAAACCTGGAGGTTGAAGTGATTAAGGTAAGAAATAACAGTCCTTCGCTTTCAATATTGTTCACAACAGAGTTAACAATTAACCATAGCATTCAGTAAGACCTGTAACAATATTGCTTTTTAAAAAAAGAACGGTAATAACAAAAGAGAAATTTCTGGAGTCAATGGGTTGTTCGGGACAATCAATCCTGTGATGCCAGACAGAGCGTATATGGAATGGAGAATCAGTCCCTAATTTCTAATGTTACCCACCACAGAGTCAACAATCAACTACACAGTCTGAGCAGATAAGTAATTGCTCGTTTTTTTTTTTTTCGTTTTTTTTTTCTTCTCATTGTTCTGAATGTCGTTTATCTTGCCTAAAGAAAACCTAAGAGGTCGGTCAAAACGCGTCGTGTATTGTCTCGTGATTTTTTTTGTCCCTGTGAACTGGCAGATTTACCTCAGATTCCTTTTAAAATGTACTCAATCTGAGTAAAACTATCAACAATTTTTTTTTCTTTTTCTTTCCTTTTGTTTTTTTCAGAATAGTAGTGATAAAATAGAGATTTCTTGAATAAACGAGTGTTTCGGGTAACCTGCGCCAACACCGCATGTCCGTATCTCTCGGGCCTGGTTGGTTGACATCGTGATATGTTGCGAGAGGAAAGCGTGAACCTGCTGCCCTGTTGCAGGGTGTCGGAGCAAACAATATGCAGCTCCATAGATACGTCGTCGGCCTATTCTTCCAACCCGAACATTCTAAGGTCTGTATGCCCTCATATCGTGTTGAACTTATTTTTGAATTCCTCACACACACACACACACACACACACACACACAGAGAGAGAAAGTGACGCTTATCTAATACGCGATACAAGACAAACAGCAAATTTTCTACAGTTCTGTCTTCATCAGAAGTTACAAGCAAAAACGACACAAAGAGAAAACTACTCAAATCGCAGCCATCACAAGAACGCATCTTAAGATCAGAACGATACATTTCATGCTCAGTCTGTTCTTTGAAACATCTATGGAAGACATTTTCTCGAAAATTCTCTAGTCTGTCTTGTATTGTCCATTTCGTAAACGAAAGGAAATCTTAGACGAGGCAGGGAACAGTAAACAGTAAATAACAAACAAACAGGATAACTCTAGCTCCCATGATGAAATAAATACTCGAGATCATATCTGCGATGTGATTCGGTGTCAAAGAAGCATTCGTTTGAAGTCATGGGCGTGTATTCATCGTGGGAGCTAGAGTTACCCTCCTTGTTTGCTTATTACGTAAACGTTACTTCGGTTCTTGTTTCATGTGTACTTCCCACAGTCTCCTACCTCAGTGGGATAGACGGATAACAAACTATTCAATTCCCACAGTCTCCTACCTCAGTGGGATAGACGGATAACACACTATTGAATTCCCACAGTCTCCTACCTCAGTGGGATAGACGGGTAACACACTATTCAATTCCCACAGTCTCCTACCTCAGTGGGATAGACGGATAACACACTATTCAATTCCCACAGTCTCCTACCTCAGTGGGATAGACGGATAACACACTATTCAATTCCCACAGTCTCCTACCTCAGTGGGATAGACGGATAACACACTGTTCAATTAATAAAAAAGACGTGGTATTAGTTCCGCCAAACGATAAGTCTGGTTGATCTTGTACATGTCTTTTTAAAATTTGCTTCATTTTCCGCCTTCAGTCACATCGTTTTGAAACACACTATTTAAAGTCTGTCCAAACCCGACCAGAGTTGTTGCCATGTTCCTGAGGCGGCCGTTAAGAAGGAACAGTGTTGTGCCGTCTGCATGCGGGCCACTCATTTTACACTCATTCTTATCTTTTAAAAGGTGACGAAGCTCCGCGGTGCATTCCATGTCATGTTCCACTCACAGTGAAACAGGTTTTCAGAGTGTTGGGACTTGCATGATGCGAGACAAACATTTTACAGCAAAGATTTTTAAACAAAACTTCCGGTCTGTGTTTGTGGGTTTTTTTTAAAATAATGACTTACGAGTTGACTTCAACGCGGTGACAGCCCTGATATGGCCCTTTGCGGTCGGCTGGGCTACAGGCAACACTGCCTTACCTCAGTGGGGTTCTCCATGGCCACACAGTGGATGAACACTCGGCGCAGCTCCTCCGACACCTCCGGCTCTTGGTCAGCACGTGCGTCATCAACAGCTCCTGTGACGTCACGTCTCCTAGTCGCGCCACGACGTCAATGAGGACACGACGCTGATCTTGGCATGACGTGTCGTTGCTGGGTGGACAAGGGGCGGCCAGCTGACTGTTGACGAACTGAACGTAATCCTCGTGGTGGAGACGATGAAGGATGTCTCTTAAATCGTTGACGCAGATGGATCTGTTTTCGTTGTCTGCAAAAGAATATTTTTGTAAACAAAAGACAGTAAGTCATCATCTTTCTTGTGAGATCAACGGCCTTACGCCTACGCTAGTCATTCAGGATCATCATAAACAACTGTACCTAGCACGCTAAGCCAACCGATACATGTATATTTAAAGCTGCACGCAAGAATTGACAGCGGAGAGTGGGTGCGATGAGATTCGGAATCTGTTTTGGGTTATCGTTTCCTGTTTCAGTCTTATGTGATCGTCTCCCTTGTTCTCCATAACAAAATGGCATTTTTGATGTTTGGTGTTGCCAAGGCTATTCTTTTTTTTGGTTTGTTGTTGTTGTTGTTGTTGTTGGGGTGGTTGTGTGGTGATGTGTGTGTGGTGTGTGTGTGTGGTGTAATAATAATAATAATAATAATGAATACTTATATTAGCGCCTATTCTCGGCTAGAGACCAAGCTCAAAGCGCTTGTGTGTGTTGTGTGTATGTGTGTGTGTGTGTGTGTGTGTGTGTGTGTGTGTGGTGTGTGTGTGTGTGTTGTGTGGCGTGCGTGCGTGCGTGCGTGCGTGCGTGCGTGCGTGCGTGCGTGCGTGCGTGTGTGTGTTGATGCTAAACAGATACACCTATAATTCGACCACATGGAATATTTTTTCAGTTAAAACATGTCAACGATGACCGCAGTGAACTGACCATTTGTATTCTAAACATGTGTAGTGGCGGTAGTAGCAATACAGGTATGTCTGTTGGGAGTGAGTAACGGCGTGTGCGGAAACACGTATCCTCGGCAATATTGAAGCTCCTTTGCTTATGGCTACGTGCGAGTGTGGCCTAAGTCAGTTCCCTGAACATGATTTATTACCTTTCTCTGGGAACTGCCGCAGACACTGGAACACTCTGCTGATGTTCTGCTGGACTTCTGACAGTCCATGGCTCGGTTCTGGTTTCTGGGAAAAAAGAAAAAGGAATGGATAAATGGGAGCAAGAGGGAGGGGGGGGGGGGGGGGGGGGGAAGAGAGCGAGACAGAGACAGACAGAAGACAGAACAGACAAGAGAGAGACTGAGAGAGAAATAGACAGAGAGAGAGAGAGAGAGAGAGAGAGAGAGAGAGAGAGAGAGGAGAGAGAGAGAGAGAGAGAGAGAGAGAACAGAAAGAGAGAGAGAGAGAAAGAGAAAGTGAGAGAGACAGAGAGAGGAAGCAAAGGAAAGAAGAAACAAAGGACAGAGGGAAGAAGGAAAAGAAAAAGAAATGAAAAAGGAGGAAAATAACAGGGGGGGG
>CM031621.1:39349507-39359507 GCA_018398815.1 Conus ventricosus
GAAAGAAAAATTAAGAAAGCAAACAAACAAACACAAATATTTGTGCATGAATGCCACTCACAGTTTTCTTTGTCAAGCACTCACTTTTACAACTAGCTCGTGCATGAGCATGTCAGCAAATTCTGTGATGAACATACAGTAAACTGTCAGATGGCACAGTTTTTAAAAAAAAAACACTCACACTGCCAGGTATTGCTACCCTTAGAAAATTTAGGAAATTATGGAACAAAACAGACTGCAAAGGTGTTTTTTTTGAAAAAACACATGACGAAATATACAATAGTAATTTTACCAAAAGAGTGCAATCAACGTTGATTGAAAAAAACACATAATGCGAACAACAATAATTCCACAAGGGATGTTAGCCCGCGTCACAATATGCAAAGGTTCGCTAACGTGAACCCCCTATGACCTAAATGAATGGTTGTGTCGTTTTGTTTTGGTTGATGTTGATGTTGTTGTTGTTACTCTTCCGTTTCGGATACAGTCATTGCTATTATTATTATTGTCGTTGTTGTTATATTACTATTACCATTATTAATATTATATAATTATTCATTATATCATTAGTATGTTGTTGTTGTCGTTGTGTCGTTGTTATTTTGGAATGAAATGGCTGATCGTTTGGCCAAGAATGCCACAACAGGGAAATCTAACATATCTATCCCCTACACAGATCTAAAACTAAATGTATAATAATGTCAGAGACCTCTGGCAGGAGGACTGGAATACACAGACGGATAACAAACTCTTTCAGATCCGTCCAAACCTAAAGGAGTTCCTCTCATCTACATCTGGTGGTCGCAAAGAAGAAACGGATGCCAGCTGCACACCGGCCATTCGTATTTTACCCATTCATACCTTTTAAAGAGTGAAGAAGCTCCGTGATTCCATGTCATGTACCACTCACAATGAAACATTTTTTTTATAGTGTTGGAACTTGCATAATGTGAGACACAAAAATTTTACGCAGATCCCATGAAAGCATTGTTCAGAGATGTTCCATCTGTTGTGATCTTTGAGTGCTTGAAAGAGATTGACATTTTTCATCGGATCTGAGATTTCATAGTGGAAGATTTTTTTTTTTTTTTATTTACAAAATTTCAGATGGGTTTTTAGAAGATATATTTTAAAAGAGTTGTGTGAATGAATGACTTGTGAGTTAATTTCAACGCGGTGACAGCCCTGCTGATATGGCCCTTTGCAGTCGGCTGGGCTATACGCAATGTTATCATACCTTACCTTCTTCTTTTTTCCTACTGTTATTCTTCTTCTTCTTCTTCTTGTCGTTATTGTTATGATGATGATTATGCAGCAATTGTCCGCCGTGAAAGATTAATAAGCACTTTTGATTTTAATCCATTTCCACACTTAGTCGGAGACAACACTTATGGACCACGCTCGCTTTCCCCTCTCTCTCCCTCCATCCCCCCCCCTCCACTTACCACCCCCCCCAGTCCACCTTTACACACACCACCCCCCCCCATCACCTTACCACACACACACAACACAACACACATTGTCTTTCTCTCCCGTTCCCCACGTTCGCCTCTTTCATCGCACCGTTTTTGTCCCTATCGTCTCCATGGCCATTACAGAAACATCGCATTGTGATGGGTGCATTATGAGTACGTTGCATCACTGAACCAAAGATAGCACGGCACTGGCCAACGTTTCGCTGGTAAGACCATCACACACGTGGCATATGAATCAATCATTGAATTGCCTCCCTTGTATAATGATTCTTTGCGTAATGGGCAAATCAAATTAACCTCCCCTTTATTCCCAGCCCACAGAACAAGAAGTTGGGGTGTTCTGTTGTAGCTCTTTTCCATTATGGAATACGGAAGTGTCTTTCTGCTGACGATATCATATTAATTAATTACAGCGTTTACGTCAATCCGTGAGTTGTTTGTTGCAGCTATCATTATTATCATCTTTGTTAATCTAATGCTTCAACAAAATGTATAGGTGGCAAAAACAAACAAATCAAGACATGAAATTTTGTTTAAATGCGTGCTTCTTGGGACATATCTACCATGTTTATCAGGCGTGTCTGTAACTGATATTTTTTTCTGATCCTGATCTTGCTTTTAAAGTTATCTCTCGTTTGATACATAGTCTGGTTGGGCATCGATTTAATACGATTTTGGCGGTCTTTCTGTAATTATATGTACACATATAAAGCTTTAAACATATACACGCACGCGCACACGCACACACGCATGCCCGCACGTACTCTCTCTCTCTCTCTCTCTCTTTCCCTCTCTCTCTAATAAACATACGTGAAAGACGTACGATGAAACTACTGCTGCTACTACTACTGTTTTGTTGATATTCTTCTTTACAGTTGTATATGTCTTTATTACGTAATAACGAGCAGTGGAGAAATTGAACACTTGGTGTATATTACATACCTCCTGAAGAGTCAATGACGTGAGGTTTCTCTCCGGGTAATGTCGATCTGGAATGTAATAAAGGGAACCAGTTACTCTGTGTCTCTGTCTTTGTCTCTCTCCTTCTCTCATATTGTTTTGCGTTTTATCACTTTTATACTACCACAGATTTCTCATAATTAAAATCGGGTTGTTTTACAAAGGCTCTATGCGCGCGCTACTAGGCATACACAAAAAAAATGAAAGAAATCATAAGTGGAGGGAGAGGTATCCTTTTTATTTATCTGAATGAGAGATTTCCGGGTGAATGACAGCAACACTTGGATATATTTGTAGTGATACCTCCCGGCGAGTGGAGGTTTTCTCTCGTAAACTTTGTAAATATTTGTATGACTCGTATCACGTTCCTGTAACAAACTACATCATCTGTTCAACCATAAACAGGGTTATGATTACCTCTCTTTGCATGTCCGATTAAATCCGGACATGCGAAAACTCCAGCAGTGTGGTAAATAGCAAAATCGCTCCAAGTGCATACCCCGTTCATTCACATCGTAAGGGAACTGTATCAATATGCGTATAATAGTGTAGTTGCTTCCCTTCGCATGCTCAAAAATTTAACCCTGTCAGGCGAAGACTGCGCGAATATGATTCATAGCATTACTGCCTCCTTTTGCATTATTGCCTCCCTTTGCTTGCTAAATTTAACTGCACCTATATCAGTACCCCCCCCCCCCCCCCCCCCCCCAAAAAAAGTAAGATTTCTTCCCTTTGCTTACCCGTTTTATTCACATAAGGCGAAGACTGCCCTGACGATATAACCAGTAAATTTGGCTTATTTTGCATGCTTCATTTATTCCCATCAGGCTAAACTGTTCAAATCTGGGCACTTAGTGTAATGGGTTTCCTCATGTGCTCCACTTATAATTCATCCGTAAAAACTGAATCATTATAAGTATATAGAGTAACACACACACACACACACACCAGTCCAGGAGGGGAGGTAAGACATACGGTTTCTGTTTAGGGCTCCTGTCCTTGAGCAGGATGCGGTCTGTCGCCAGGGCGGTGAGTAGCGTCCCTTGGTGGTCGTAGTAGCAGCGTCTGAAAAACAGAACCGCACGGATCTTGGTTGTTTGTCTCATTATAGCCCAGCCACATCCACACAGTGTCTTCACAAGACTGTGAAACTCAAGCAGGGAAAAAGGTCACGTCTTAAAATTAACAACACAACAACAACAAGAACTAAAGAAGAAAAAAAATTCCGATAGAAAAAGTGACATATAGTTAAACTATTGACCTTTTTAAACTTGGGTGACTTTCTTAAGTCAGACTGGTCGCAGCACAAGTGTTCCGCTGAATGGACAGCCTGTACAATGTTCACCACTGCCCAGTCGCTGAATGAACAGCTTACAAGTGTACAATGTTCACACTGCCCAGTCGCTGAATGAACAGCCAATACAACGTGTACAATGTTCACCACTGCCCAGTCGCTGAATGAACAGCCAATACAACGTGTACATGTTCACCACTGACCAGTCGCTGAATTGAACAGCCAATACAAAGTGTACAATGTTCACCACTGCCCAGTCGCTGAATGAACAGCAATAACGTGTACAATGTTCATCACTGCCCAGTCGCTGATAACAGCCAATACAACGTGTACAATGTTGATCACTGCCCAGTCGCTGAATCAGCCAATACGTGTACAATGTTACCACTGCCAGTTCGCGAATGACAGCAATACAACGTGTACAATGTTCAACACTGCCAGCGCTGAATGAACAGCCAATACAACGTGTACAATGTTCACCACTGCCAGTCGCTGAAAACAGCCAATACAGCGTGTACAATGTTCACACTGCCCAGTCGCTGAATGAACAGCAAGCGTGTACAATGTTCACCACTGCCCAGTCGCTGAATGAACAGCCAATACAACGTGTACAATGTTCACCACTGCCCAGTCGCTGAATGAACAGCCAATACAACGTGTACAATGTTCATCACTGCCCAGTACCAGATGAATGACAGCCAATACAACGTGTACAATTTCATCACTGCCAGTACGCTGAATGAACAGCCAATACAACGTGTACAATGTTCATCACTGTCAGTCGCTGAATGAACAGCCAATACAACGTGTACAATGTTCACCATTGATCCAGTCGCGATGAACAGCCAATACACGTGGACAATGTTCACCACTGATCAGTCGCTGAATGAACAGCCAATACAGCGTGTACAATGTTCACCACTGCCCAGTCGCATGGAATGAACACTGTACAATGTTCACCACTGTCCAGTCGCTGAATGGACAGCCATACAACGTGTACAATGTTCACACTGCCAGTCGCTGAATGACAGCCAATACAAACGTGTACAATGTTCACCACTGATCAGTCGCTGATGAACAGCCAATACAACGTGTACAATGTTCACCACTGCCCAGTCGCTGAATGAACAGCCAATACAACGTGTACAATGTTCATCACTGCCCAGTCGCTGAATGAACAGCAATACTGTACAATGTTCATCACTGCCCAGATCGCTGAATGACAGCCAATACAACGTTTACAATGTTCACCATCGCTGAATGAACAGCCAATACAACGTGTACAATGTTCACCACTGCTGAATGAACAGCCAATACAACGTGTGCAATGTTCACCCCTGCCCAGTCGCTGAATGAACAGCCAATACAACGTGTACAATGTTCACCTGATCAGTCGCTGAATGAACAGCCAATACAACGTGTGCAATGTTCACACTGCCCAGTCGCTGAATGAACAGCCAATACAACGTGTACAATGTTCATCACTGCCATCGCTGAATGAACAGCCAATACAACGTGTGCAATGTTCATCACTGCCCAGTCGCTGAATGAACAGCCAATACAACGTGTGCAATGTTCACCACTGCCCAGTCGCTGAATGAACAGCCAATACAACGTGTACAATGTTCACCACTGCCCAGTCGCTGAATGAACAGCGTGTACAATGTTCACCACTGCCCAGTCGCTGAATGAACAGCCAATACAACGTGTACAATGTTCACCACAGTGCTGAATGAACAGCCAATACAACGTGTACAATGTTCACCACTGCTGAATGAAAGCCAACAACGTGTACAATGTTACCACTGCCGATGACGCCACATGTGCATGTCACTATGAGAACAGCCAATACAACGTGTACAATGTTCACCACTGCCGAATGAACAGCCAATACAACGTGTACAATGTTCACCATGCTAATGACACCATAACGTGTCAAAGTTCACCACTGAATGAACAGCCAATACAACGTGTACAATGTTCACCACTGCTGAATGAACAGCCAATACAACGTATTCAATGTTCACCACTCTGAATGAACAGCCAATACGTGTACAATGTTCATCACTGCCCAGTCGCTGAATGAACAGCCAATACAACGTGTACAATGTTCACCACTGCCAGTCGCTGAATGAACAGCCAATACAACGTGTACAATGTTCATCACTGCCCAGTCGCTGAATGAACAGCGTGTACAATGTTCACCACTGCCCAGTCGCTGAATGAACAGCCAATACAACGTGTACAATGTTCACCCATGCTGAATGAACAGCCAATACAACGTGTACAATGTTCACCACTGTCTGAATGAACAGCCAATACAGTGTACAATTTCACCATTGCAATGACGCAATACAAGTGACAATGTATGTGATAGATCAGCCAAATACGGTACAAATACATGCTGAAGAACAGCAATACAATGTACAAGATCACTGTCCTCGCTGAATGAATGCGATGTGACAAAGAAACTGCCTGTGCTAATAAAGCAATAATATGTACAATTCATGCTGAATTGAAACATATAACGGCAAGTTCACGCTATGACAGCCAACAAATGTCATGAATGCTGAATGACACCATACACGTTACAATGTTCATACATGCAGCGCTACTTGATACAGCCAATACAACGTGTACAATGTTCATCACTGCCCAGTCGCTGAATAACAGCCAATACAACGTGTACAATGTTCACACTGCCCAGTCACTGAATGGACAGCCAATACAACGTGTACAATGTTCACCACTACTGAATGAACAGCCAATACAACGTGTACAATGTTCACCACTGCCCAGTCGCTGAATGAACAGCCAATACAACGTGTACAATGTTCACCACTGATCAGTCGCTGAATGAACAGCCAATACAACGTGTACAATGTTCACCACTGCCCAGTCGCTGAATGAACAGCCAATACAACGTGTACAATGTTCACCACTGCCCAGTCACTGAATGGACAGCCAATACAACGTGTACAATGTTCACCACTGCCCAGTCGCTGAATGAACAGCCAATACAACGTGTACAATGTTCACCACTGCCCAGTCGCTGAATGAACAGCCAATACAACGTGTACAATGTTCACCACAGCCCAGTCGCTGAATGAACAGCCTGTACAGCGTGTACAATGTTCACCACTGCCCAGTCGCTGAATGAACAGTCAATACAACGTGTGCAATGTTCATCACTGCCCAGTCGCTGAATGAACAGCCAATACAACGTGTACAATGTTCACCACTGCCCAGTCGCTGAATGAACAGCCAATACAGCGTGTGCAATTTTCACCACTGCACAGACGATATTCAGGAAGGACAATATAGATAGATCGATTGACAGGTGGACAAATAGATAGAGAGGCTGATAAATAGATATAGAAACTGTCTACGGTCGAAGAGAATGATGGAAAGAGAGAAAGCTTCTGGCACAAACATTATTATCATTATGAATACTTATATGGCGCATGTCCTCGGCTAGAGACCAAGCTCTGAATGCTTTACAATCTGCACTCGTTTACACAACGGCTGCCTACATGGGTAGTGCCGACTGAAGAGCTTCCAGCTGGCGCTTCATTCAGTCGTTTCTCTTTGTCATCCAGTCAATATTGTTCAATATCGTTCACTCAGTTTCCTTACTTCCTTCACTCTTTCAATCTCTCCTGCAGGGTGCATGTAAGAGTACCGTGTCATCCATACCAACGGCTAAGCTGGCCTTCTCTTTCGAAAGCTGGTGATGGGATGTTACGTGTCTGCAAGATGTTATGCGTCCGTTCACACACGGAAATCCCCCTGTACCGAAACGGCGTGGCGGTGATTCGAACCGCAAACCCAGGATCACCAAGATTACGACTCCGGCGCTCTACCACTGAGCTGTTCCGGCAGGGGAGGTATCTGTGCTGAGAGAATTCCCTCCGATGTGACTGTCTTCCTGCCAGTGTGGATCTGACGCCTCGCTCCACTGTGCCCTCAGCGACTGAACCGCCCTCCCCGACGCCATGTCTGCCGTCAGAGCCTACAGACGAACGCACCAACTGCACCTGCATGACTTTCTACTGCCGCATCCCACCCTCAGGACACAGCCCATGAGGATGCTCGCAAACACCCTGATGTCCTCTGGGCATGACGACTGGTTCTAACTCACCCTAGAGGAAGACGAAAAGAACACTAGAAATTACAACGAAATAAAACAACATTAACGTCCACCACCATCGAACAACAAAACCGACCAACTCCACCATGAACCTCTGAGCCAAGGCACCCAAGACTACCGCAAAGACAACAACTTGTCCCTGAAAGCTTTTGCTGTGAGGACGTAACACTTAACTATATTCCTTCCCAGTAGGTGAAGAGGGCTTCCTTGCTTTGTTGCTCGCCATGCGACATTAACAGAAAACGCGACAGGTCGGATGCCGGGATGCTTTAGTATATATTTGTGTGTGTTTTTTTCGTTGAGTGTACGTACATAGGACAGGTCTTCAGTAATAGAGCCCTTCTGTTTTTTTAACAGTTCGGACGGAACGATAAAGTACAGGTATCATATGGGATGGAGCAAGTATAGAGGTCAGGCGCAAAAAAGGGCAGATCAGGAACTGGTTGTACGATGTTTTACAAGTGTATCCTTTTTAGTTGTAGGTCAACGAGGAGTGGAGAGAGGGAGGACGGGAGGGGGTGGGGGAGTGGGGGGGGGGGGGGGTAAGAGAGTTGGGAATGTCCTGAAATACAGCCGCTTTCCATACTACCCTCCCCCTCCACCACCACACACACACACACACACACACACACACAATCCGAGAAGGAAAATAGAACTGAAAATGCCTTAAATAGCGCGTTCTGAAGAGAAAACAAAACAAAACACACAAAAAAACTTGAAAATTGTTACAGAAACACGTCACCAGCAAATAATGGTGGACAAAGTACGAGTCACGCACTGCATGTTCTTCATAATCCCCCGCCCCGCCCTCCCCCCCTTTCCTGCACCCCATCTCTCCACACCCTCCCACCCTCATTACTATCCCCTTCCCTTCCTTTACCTGCTCAACATATTTCCCTAAATGAGGTTCGTTCTGCTGCTAACTAAATACACACACACACACACACACACACACACACACACACACACACGCGCGCGCGCGCACACACACACACACGAACTCACTCGCACGCACGCGCTCACACGCACGTGCGCGCACGCACGCACGTATATATATACACACACACACACACACACACAGACACACACACACACACACGCGCGCGCGCCCACACGCACACACACATGCACACACGTCTCACCCTACCCCCCCCCCCCCTCCACACTTCTACCCTTTTCCCCTATCCATTATGGTCAGCAACATTTCAACTCGCTAGAAGAACCCGTAGTCAAATGGTTAGTGTTCGACAGCGGCGTTGATAGTCGTGTGTTCGAACCTCTCGAGTGGTCGGAGTTTTTTGGGGCTTGAAAATCTTCTCTGTCCACCCAGCAGTCAAATGGGTATACTTGACTCAGTTCAGAAAAGGTTAAAGGGGCAAAAGGAGAGTGATGGGTTTCATCTGAAGCTGTTATTAGCTATTTAGAGCGAATATTGGACAGTTAAAGTGCCCCCTTCGATCATCAACTTTATGTGACTTTTACCTGTAACCTTTTTCAAGGCCTCTTTCAACAGAGACTGAGACTTCTTCTCCTGTCTTTTGGACGAAGTGGTTGAACCTGTAATCACATGACATGTCATTTGTGCATTGAACCTTCCCCTTCAATGGTCTGACCTTGAAGTCACATGACATGTCACGTGTATATTAACCTTCCCTTCCTGTTGTCTGACCTTGTAGTCACATGACATGTCACGTGTGCATTGACCCCCCTCCAGTGGTCTGACCTTGTGGTCACATGACGTGTCATGTGTGCATTCTGACTTTGTAGTCACATGACATGTCACGTGTACACTGAAACTTCCCCATCCAGTGGTCTGACCTTGTGGTCACATGACGTGTCATGTGTGCATTCTGACCTTGTTGTCACATGACATGTCACGTGTACACTGAACCTCCCCCCTCCAGTGGTCTGACCTTGTAGTCACATGACATGTCACGTGTACATTGAACCTCCCCCCTCCAGTGGTCTGACCTTGTGGTCACATGACATGTCACGTGTACACTGAACCTTCCCCCTCCAGTGGTCTGATCTTGTGGTCCACATGATGTGTCATGTGTGCATTCTGACCTTGTAGTCACATGACATGTCACGTGTGCACTGACCCTCCACCCCTTCCTACAG
>CM031621.1:39362007-39389507 GCA_018398815.1 Conus ventricosus
TGATTCCATCTCTTCGGAGTCACCGTTGCCCTTCTTTGTTCCTCCGTTCGTTCCAGATTTCCTGTCATCTTTTGTTCTTTTCTCTCTTCCAGCTTCTTTCCTGATTTGCACGGATGAAGAGTGGAGCATGGTATATACTCTCTCTTTCTATCTTTTTTTTTCTTCCTTCGTTCTGTCTGCATTTCTTTCACTTTTGATGGAAATGATTTATTCTTCATTCCGTCCCTTTGTTCCTTATTTTTCTTTCTCTCAATCATTCGTTTTTGTATTTTGTATGGCCACTCTTTTTTTTAATATTTCCTCTTTTTCTGTTCTGCCTGCATGTCTGTATTTCTTTTTCCTTTTTTTCTGTTCTGCCTGCATGTCTGTATTTCTTTTTCCGTCTTTCTTTCTTTCTTTTTTTCTTCTTCTTCCATTTTGTCCCCTTTCGAGTCTTTCTTCGTAATATTGATTTTCTTCGTTGTCCTTTGTTTCCTCTCTTGACACTCTTTTAGTTCCTGTTTCGATTCTGTTCTGATTGAGAATCAAATTTGCCGTTTCTCTGGAAACCCTACAGTGAACGAAGAACGCTGATGAAAGTAAAGAACAAGGATCGGTTCTAATCTCTGTTCGAATCGTATGAATGCAGAGAAAAAGGTTGAGTCATGTAACAAAGCTTTGACTCTATACTGCCAGATTAAGCTTCGTATATTCAATTTCCCACGGGAAAAAGCAAATCCCAAAAAACTTAAAATCTGTAAGGAAAGGTCGTCAAACAAAAACATGTCCTTCAGTTAACGCGAATTTAAATTCTCTCTCTCTCTCTCTCTCCTCTCTCTCTCTCTCTCTCAATAATCCCAAACCATCTGATCGTTCATTGTTTATGAATTCGAACGTTTAAGATTAATAGCACAGCATAGCCAATCAATATTCTCGAGAAATCTTTCAAGGATCATGACGTAGTATAGCCAAATAAATTGCATTTATCATTGATGGAACCTTCTTTCGTCCTTCCTTCCTTCCTTCTTTCCTTCCTCCCTCCCTCCCTTCATTATTTCCTTTCTTCTACTTTCCTTCCTTTCTTCCTTAATTGCTTTCTTCTTTCCTTCCTTCATTCTTTCCTTCCTTTCCTCCCTCCTCCCTCCCTTCTTTCCTGCCTCCCTCTCTTCTTCCCTTTTCTTCCTTCTTCCTTCCCTCCTTCCTCCCTTCCTTCCGCGCAGCCTTGCTGACCTGCACGTGCACGGAGAAGACGCTGACCATGGCTTTCTTGATGACCAGTAGTTCCTCGTGGTCCTCAGGATGACAGTGGACCAAGCGGACACGTCCATTGTCTTCGCTCAGGAAGAGAAATCTGTTCAAACCCCAAGACACTATTTTTGAAAAAATAAAAATAAAAAGAACAACAATAGCGACAACAAATCTTAAAACGTTTAAGAACTACATCCGCCAAACAAGAACAAAACAAATTTACAAGACACAAAACACGACTAATGACATCACCGACATTCCCAATATCATAACAAATGACATCACCAATACCCCCACTATCATGACTATTGACATCCTTGTTATCCTCAATTTCATGGCTGATCACATCACTGGCATCCCCAGAATCAGGACTAATGACAACAACAACATCCCCAATACCATGATTATTGACATCATTGACATTCCCTACGTCATGACCAGTGACATCATCGATATTATTACTGTCATCACCACCGTGATGACAAACATGACCATCATCAGTAATAATGCTACAACTATGACTGGTAATATCATCAACAACATTGGTATAACCCTTCTGACTAATCACATCATTGACCTCACCACCGCCTTGACTTATACCAGCTTGATCAACACCGACATCATCATCCATATAATCATAACAAGCAACAGCATAAATAGCAGCAGTCAAATCATGATGGACAACACAATAGCTAGCCTTGAAGAGATCAGAAACGTCATCAGCAATACGGGGATTATTCACACTAGGTATATCGGTATTATTAACATCATCATCAGTGTAGGTGCCAACATAATCTACATCCTCGACAATATTGGGATCATTCACAGCAGGCATATCAGTGTCGTCAACATCCCCATTAGTGCAGGTGCCAGCATAACCTACGCCATCATTCACATCATCACTCATCCAATTATTCACTATGTCATTCCCACACTCATGCACACCGTCTTTCACGCTGCCATTTATTCAGTCAATGCACCGAACAGGATGGGGCGGGCCGTATTCCTAGGTCCGCCCTGATGACGACGGGCAAGCGCTGGCCTGCTTCTGCATATGTTTCCGTGTCGTGTTTCTCAACACCTGACCCGGCCTTACACTGTCAGTAAGCCGTCTCTGGCCTTACACTACTGTCAGGAAGCCGTCTCTGTCACTATCTCTTTCCCGTGAACCGCTGTCAAACTGCGCCCGACTACGGGTGCTATGACCTTTGACCTGAACGGTTTCACGGCACACAGTCTGTTCCTTACCAGAAGAGGATACAGGTGGGGGTGGGGGAAGGGTAACACGGGGTGGTGACGCGTCGGTGTCATGACACGACCGAATGTCAGGAGAATCACGTGCAGGCTGGCCCAAAACACCACTAGGAGTCTTCTCTCGCATCCCGCTGCTGTCAACTCTTTGCCGATCCGTTGTCACATGAGTCACGGCGTCACGCGGTGACCTGGCAGCTTCTGCGCAACTTTTCTGCACGTGTTGCTCTTGTTGTCGTGTGTCCCGTGGTCCGAGCGGAGTGATGGCTGTGTCGTTTATCTCTGGCCTCCCGCGCAAGTTGACCGATCTGTCTGTGTTGCCACTGTAGTCATGGCGCCGAATGGGTCCCGTCACGATCAGCTTATCCCCTCGGAAGTGTGCGTGTAGCCCTGATCGCGGTGATCCTTAATGATCTGCTGTTGTCTTGTAGTTAGATCACCGGCGATCCTCACACCTTTCTTTTTCAGCGCATCCCTACCCTTTGTCAACACGTCCATCTTAGAGGACCACCGCGTAAATTTTGCGATCATGGGGCGGGGCCGCTGTGTGCTAACTGAATTCTCTGGATGGCGAGGGCCCAGGCGATGTGCACGGAC
This sequence comes from Conus ventricosus, assembly GCA_018398815.1. Taxonomy (NCBI): domain Eukaryota; kingdom Metazoa; phylum Mollusca; class Gastropoda; order Neogastropoda; family Conidae; genus Conus; species Conus ventricosus. The sequence continues at coordinate 39,365,083 of CM031621.1, forward strand.
GATGTCTGTCTGTACCCAGTCCTTCCCTGGCACTGTGCTCTGCAAAGCGTCCACCACTTTCTGTGCACACAATGTGTAGGTTTCCTCAACCGTCTCTGCAATACCCAAAAAATTCAAATTATCCCTTCTAGAGAAGGATTCCAACTTGTCCACCTACTCTTCCACGTTCCTCTCTAGTTCTTGCAGCCTCTCACTCTGTCACAATACTAATCGCTCTCTGGCTCCTGTCCCGAACATCGTCCAAGTCTTCTTCAAGTTTTGCTGTTCTTGCACACAGGTCTGAAACCTCCCGTCCCATTGCAGTCAAGCTTTCTTGCACATCGCTAATCTGTGCACGCACAGTGTTGAGACTTGCTGTCGTCATGTTTTGCTGTTGCTGATTGAACATGGCGCACAGCAAAGCTTTCAAGTCTTCATCAACACCGGAAAAACTGTCCGACGCTAGGAACGGGGAAGAATGTCCTTCGCTTACCGCAGTATCATTGACGTGGTCTCCATTTCCAGGTCTCGGGTTTAGCTCGACATTACCTGAGCATAACAGCAAGCTGGCAATGATCACAGCCAACAGCACACATCTTGCACGCATTGACCTACTTTTGCCCTGCAATGTCACAGCGAACTTTGCACGTCGATACATAAAACTTGAAAATGTCCAAAAAAAAAAAAGAACCACACACAGTTCTAAAACTGGTGTTGTCGACAGGCATGGTACTCACACACACACAGGAGTTGAATTGCTGAGGAACAGTTGAAGTAGTCCAAGGTATTTAGGAAAATATAACATTTTTTTGTCAGAGCTCTGAAGCCTACCTGTCAACTTCACGTGAACCGGAAGCCCTCCGTCCCCCGCCCCCCTATGAGAGAGAGAGAGAGAGAGAGAGAGAGAGAACTGCGTGTAGAAGAGAGACATGTTTATAGATGAACGCACAGGCAGAGTTTTCATAACTTCCCTATATCGTTTTGCTTTTGCTTTCCGTAGATGAAGAACATAAGAAACATGTCTTTGTCATCACTGAGGAATGGGATGGCTTTAACGTAGTCGCAATCAGAGCGTTTGCACCACACAAAAAAACAACAACAACAAAACGGGGGTTAATTCAATCCATCGACTCTTTGGTTGACCAGTTTCGAGCTCCATGCTTGACCATATAACCGTTGTTGATCAAGCTATATTACAAAGGAGGATTCCTGTATCTCATTAGCAGACGTGGAATGTACGGCAACGAGGGAGAGGATGTAGGCACCGCCCTGAAAATGCTGGCTGTGAAAATAGTTAAGATGGGAAAAAAATTGATGTCTTCCAAGAGCTTAGTTGAAGGAAACATATTTAAGAAAAAAAATGATAAATAACAACTATGCATGACACTGTGAACTAAAAGAAAAAAAGATCAATGTTTTCCATGGTAAATATTTGGTTACTCACGTTTTAGTGAGGTTCCACTTCAGAGGGTTGTTTACTGAAACGGAAACAACACACACACACACACACACACACACACACACACACACACACACACACACACAGTGTTTTGGAGCGAGCTTGCGTGGGATAAGAAAGTTGATGCTGTGCAAATATGTATATATGTGTATCTATGTGGTGCATATACTCGTATCTGTGCATGTGTGCGTGCGTTTTTATGCATGCGCGCGCGCGCGCGTGTATGTGTGTGTGTGTGTGTGTGTGTGTGTGCGTGCGTGCGTGCGTGCGTGCGTGCGTGCGTGCGTGCGTTGTGTGTGTGTGTGTGTGCGTGCGCGCGCGCGCTCTTGCGTGCGCGTCCTTCTGCATGTGTTAGACAGGCAGAGAGAAAAAGTCCATCAGAATGACTCTCTCTCTCTCTCTCTCTCTCTCTCTCTCTCTCTCTCTCTTCCTCTCTCTCTCGCTGTTCCTCTCTGTGGCTCTGTCTGTCTGTCTGTCTGTCTGTCTTCTCTCTCTCTCGCTTTCTCTCTCTCTCTCTCTCCCTCTCTCTCTCGCTTTCTCTCTCTCTCTCTCTCTCTCTCTCTCTCTCTCTCTCTCTCTCTCTCTCTCTCAGAGAGTCAAAATGAAACTAACTCAAACGTGGGCCTGTGTACCGATGTATATGTGCATATACACGTGCTAGCAGGAACTTACGAACGCCGTCCTTGACATACTGCACCAGACTGTCCACGTGCAGAGACTGAAGTCTGTGGCCCTCCTCTGTCCGGTTCAAGGTCATGACGCGGAACTGGTGACAAGAAAGGAGAAACCATGACGTCAGTCGTGACGTAAAATGACATCGTCTCAACGGAGTTTAACAGTTCAACATGTTGACTATTTGGTTTATTAAAATGATGGCGATTTAGACGAAGATGATAATGACATTAGTGGTGGGAGTGGCGGCGATGATGATGATGATGGTAATGATGATGTTGATGATGATGATGAAGAATGATGAATTATGAATGATGATGATGACGATGATAATGAATGAATGATGATGATGATGTCGACGACTACGACGACGATAATAATGACGGTTATGACAAGTTGATTAAATGACAACAACGAGACTACACCATGACTGATGACATGAAACAACTTTGATAATAATAATAATAATAATAATAATAATAATAATGAATACTTATATAGCGCCTATTCTCGGTTAGAGACCGAGCTCTAAGCGCTTTACAATCAACACTCGTTTACTCAACGGGCTGCCTACCTGGGTAGTGCCGACTGAAGAGCTGCCAGCTGGCGCTTCATTCAGTTGTTTCCCGTGTCATCCAGTCAATATCGTTCAATATCGATCACTCATTTTCCTTACTTCCTTCATTCTTTCCATTTCCCACGCAGGGTGCATGCTATGTGTAACGTGTCATCCATACCAACGGCCAAACTGGCCTACTCTTCCGAAAGTTGGTGATGGGATTTTACGTGTGTGCAAGATGTTATGCGTGCGTTCACACACGGAACCTCGGTTTATAGTCTCATTCGAAGGACTGTATGGGAAATGGAGTCAAAACCAATGTTAACTCCGAGGGGAAAATCCCCCTGTACCGAAACGCCCCGGCGGAGGTTCGAACCCGCAACCCCAGGATCACCAAGATTACGAGTCCGGCGCTCTACCAACTGAGCTATTCCGGCTCCCGGAAAATGATGATGAGAATGAAGTTGATGACGACGAAAACGACGATGATTGTGATGAACCTGTACGCTTGTAGCGAATTCCCTACCACACTTACAAACAAAGCGTACTCATCGGTTCTTTTCGTTGTTATTCTTTTCCCCCCTTTTTCACACACACACACACACACACACACACACACACACGCACACACGCACACACGCACGCACGCACGCACGCACGCACGCACACACACACACACACACACACACACACACACGCACGCACGCACGCACGCATGCACGCACGCGCGCGCGCGCGCCCGGTAATTACATAGACCCACTTCAACATTAAGTCAATATTCAATTTTTTTTGGTGGTCTTTCAATTCTAGTTTTACAAGTCTTACATTTATGTTGGTTAGTTACCAATAAAAAGGCTGTATTCCGATGCCTTGAAAACGTTGTTGACGTTGTGGTTGGTCCAAGAGCGAGTTTAAGTAAAAGGCTGTGTTCAGACACCTTGAAAACGTTAGTGACGTTGTGCTGATCGAAAAGCGAGTTTAGGTAAAAAAATCTGTGTTCAGTTGCCTTGAAGACGTTAGTGACGTTGTGTTGGTCAAAGAGAGATATTCAAGCAAAAAGTTACGTTCAGATACCTTGAAAACGTTGGTGACGTGTTGGTCAAAGACAGGGTTTAAGAAAAAAGCTGTGTGCGGTGACTTTGAGAATGTTGGAAACGTTGTGTTGGTCGAAGAGCGAGTTTAAGGAAAAAGCTGTGTTCAGTTAGCTTGAAAATGTTGGTGACGTGTTGGTCGAAGAGCGAGTTTAAGTAAAAAGTTGTGAGCAGATACGATGGAAACGTGTGTGTGTGTGTGTGTGTGTGTGTGTGTGTGTGTGTGTGTGTGTGTGTGTGTGTGTTTTGCTGTCCCAGCTTCTGTGCCACCTCAGTGGCATTGCACCCACGCCGCTCATTCCAATACCCCGTCCACAGCCACAGCCCGTCAGTCCCACCGTACCCCCGGCACCGGCAATCCACAGGGAGCAGTCAATGTCGAGTCGTCAAGAGGGAACCCACCGGAGGAGACACTGCACTGCTGCCGAGTCACTTCGGTGGTGTTCAGTGGCGCCTGTTCTGATCCAACATATACAGGACACCACCTACTAACTCCCCTACTGACGACAATAATTGCTTAGTCACAGAGGCGGCGTGAGTGAGCTCTCCCTCCGGAGGGCGCCACCACATCCGTCCAACGACAGCCCCTATACCGGTGACCCCGACGGAACTAAACCAAGGCCACAGACGTGGAGAGGACATCGAAACTGAGATGACCATGAGAGCAGGGCATGAAGGGCCACAGAATTTGAGACATTATTTTTTATGCTGATCGATGAGAATGAGGATGATGAAGATGATGCTACGGATTTCCATTCCGGTCTGAGACTGCATGACAGGGCTGTGCTCTTCGCTTCCTTTCATAATATATCCCGGCGTCAACCAGGCCCGAGAGATCCAGACACCTGCAGTAATGGTAAGGAAATTTGAGCAACACTCTCAAAGACGCATCCATTAAGTGGATGAAACTCGACTGTGTGGTCCCAGTCTTCCCAACTGAGCCCGTAGCAAACTCATCTCTGGGCAGGAGCCGGTCGGGGCAGAAAAATCCCACGTGACTCTGATGAGAATCGAACCCACGATCTCCCAGCCGGGAGTCCGCGACGCTAACCACTTCGCCACGGCGGCTGGTACGATGGAAACCTTGGTGATGTTGTGTTGGTCAAAGAGAGAGTTTAATTAAAAAGCTGTCTTGAGTTACCTTGAAAACGTTAGTGACGTTGTGTTGGTCGAAGAGAGTTTAATTAAAAAGCTGTCTTGAGTTACCTTGAAAACGTTAGTGACGTTGTGTTGGTCGAAGACAGTTTAATTAAAAAGCTGTCTTGAGTTACCTTGAAAACGTTAGTGACGTTGTATTGGTCGAAGAGAGTTTAAGTATAAAGCTGTGTTGAGTTACCTTGAAAACGTTGGTGACGATGTTTTGGTCGAAGAGAGTTTAAGTAAAAAGCTGTGTTCAGACACCTTGAAAACGTCAGTGACGTTGGGTTGATCGAAGAGAGTTAAAGTAAAAGGCTGTGTTCAGATTCCTTGAAAACGTTAGTGACGTTGTGTTGATCGAAGAGAGTTTAAGTAAAAGGCTGTGTTCAGATTCCTTGAAAACGTTAGTGACGCTGTGTTGATGGAAGAGAGTTTAAGTAAAAAGCTGTCTTCAGATACCTTCAGAACGGTGGTGACGTTGTGTTGGTCGAAGAGCGTATTTTCAGCCGAGTACGTGTAATGATGGCTGTATCCAGGCTCAAAGAAGTAGGCACCAGAGGGCGCCAGCAGCCACGCCACCAGCGCCACCTGTACTACCCACATTGTGATGACGTGCTCTGTGGAAAGACATTTTGATTAAAAAAAAAGTTCAGCAAGTTTCATTGAAAAAAAAAGTTATTTGTATTTTGTATTGTGAAACATATCTTTAGTATGTTTCTTATGCATTGAGTCCGTGAAGCTGTCTGTAGGAAAACCGCGACAGCTTAGTCTGGTAAAACTCAGCCCCCCCTCCCCCCCTCTCTCTCTCTCTCTCTCTCTCTCTCTCTGATCCATATGTCTGTCTGTCTATAAATCTATGTATGTATGTATGTATGTATGTATGTATGTATGTATGCATCTATCTATCTATCTATCTATCTATCTATCTATCTATCTATCTATCTATCTATCTATCTATCTATCTATCTCGCTCTCTCTCTCTCTCTCTCTCTCTCTCTCTCTCTCTCTCTATCTATCTATCTATCTATCTATCTATCTATCTGTCTAACTATCTATCTATCTCCTATGTGTGTGTGTGTGTGTGTGTGTGTGTGTGTGTGTGTGTGTGTGTGTGTGTGTGTGTGTGTGTGTGTGTGTGTGTGTGTGCGCGCATGTGTGTGTGTGTGTGTGTGTGTGTGGTGTGTGTGTGTGTGTGTGTGTGTGTGTGTTGTGTGTGTGTGTGAGTGTGAGTGTGTGTGTGTGTGTGTGTGTGTGTGTGTGTGTGTGTGTGTGTGTGTGTGTGTGTGTGTGTGCGTGCGTGTAAATGTGAGTGTGTGAGTGTGTGCGCGCGTGTAATTGTATGTATGTATGTATGTATGTATGTATGTATGTATGTATGTATGTATGTATGTATGTATGTGTGCATGTCTACATATGTGTGAACAGAATTTAGTCAGAAAAAAAAACCCAACTTTGATGGCTAGGGTGATTTTGATCAAAAGAACAACTCGCCACTAATTAGTTCCCTTGTTTCCTTTTTTTGTGGAGGGGGGGGGGGGGGGGGGGGGGGGAAGCGGGGGGAGGGGTCTTTACCGATGAAATCACAATCTTCAAATACATAGCCTTGCCCGTAGCTGACGTCACATTTCAGGCCTTTACACTCACCCGTCACCCTTTCTTTGCGCCAGCCTCAACTGCACACACACACAAAAATAATCCCATTCCTTGGATTTCAATCTGTCTGCTTGAAACCACTTGGCTTGCACCGTGATGACCATATGAATGCAATATGAGGAGAATCAACTTTCAGACACAATAAAAAAAAAATTCTCAAAACAATCTAACTGCGCCAGTCTATGAATCCTCCTCTCCTTGAGCAAGGCCTTGGCGCGCTCATTGTTGGTCTACAGCTACGTGAGATCAAAGGAACTCTCCAAGACTTAAGAACAGGGCAACAGGAAGGTGAGACAGAGCAGAGAGATGGAGGAAGGAATGGGCAGACAACTATAAGGCACACCAGCGTTAAAGGCCGATAATAGCTGCTAAGTAATCCACCCTGCAGGAAAACAGCGTAGGCCGAGAAATCACTTTTGCTATCCCCTCCTGGTTTTTTTTCTTTTACTGAAAGTAACTTTACTCAAGAAAGTCCATACAGTACAACATAATGGAAAATAAAGGAAGAAGAAATGGTAGAAATGAAAAAAGAAACCCAGACATATCAAAGCTATTGATAACGCAGATTACTGTTTTGAAGACAAACGATTAGAACATCTCTGAGTGTCAGAGAGAGAGAGAGAGAGAGAGAGAGAGAGAGAGAGAGAGAGAGAGAGCATATGAGGCAAGCCGAGTGTATTATGAAAGTTGACACATTTTTTGGTTTTGAAAGGTCCAGTACAATTATCAATAAGGGCTTTTTTGGGCGACGTAACAATTCTAGGGAGCTAAAATCACATCGATGCTAATATAATGTGCAAGGTCAGAATCATTCATACTTCAGTCTGGGTCTGCTAACATCGTCATATATGGGAGGAGCCACCTGGAAAGAAAAACGTGTTCACGTGCTATTTGTGTTATCCCTCAAGATCACAAGTGTTTTCCTGTGCAGGATAAGAGTTTTCTAATTTTTTTTTTCAACGGATCACAAATGTCTTCCCTGTTTATTTGATTAAAAAAAAAGACTGTTTTCCCACTGAAAAAAAAATCCCCAAAACAGTAGCGAAGCTGTAAAAATCGTGGTAAAGTTTTCTCGTTAACCCCTACATGCGCATGCGCATGTATCAGGGTTTTCTGCACGGAAGCCTGTACGGAATTTGGGGAAAATATGAAAACTTTTTTTTCCTGGAACAACAGCAAAAGAGCAAAATCAGTTTGATCTTGTTCCTTTTACCCTGACATGCGCAGCACACTAGTATTATGATGTTACGCCCGGGAAATCGGGAAAAGGAAGTGGGAAGAATGAAAGCATTAATCATCAGGGGTAACAGCGAAAAGATTTTTTTTCCCTTTTCACCCTTTTTAGGAGGATTTTACCCTTTTAGTCACGACAGAAAGGGGAAAAACACGAAATCACCCCAAGATTACAAGAAAAAAGTCCTTTTCTATGGTGTTTCTTTTTTTTTGAGGGAATAATACCCGTTTTTTTCCCGGAAAAACACAAACCCCTATTTTTTTTCGGTTTTGACGCTACATACTTAATAGACAAAAGTTGCGGACAGACCCGGAAGAGTTTTGCCCCTACCAAAGGCTGCTTTTTCAACTGTCATGTCAAAAGGGCCCTAGGGGGCATTCCTCAGGGAGTTGCCCTTGGCATGGGGAGACGCCTGGCTTCATTCCCCACGGGAGTATGCCCTACGTCATGAGAGAAGACTGGTAATTCCCCCACGGCAGTATGCCCTATGGCACTGGAGAGAAACCAGGTAGCTTCCTACGGCAGTATGCCCTAGGCACTGGGGAGACAGCCCAGGTGCATTCCCCCACGGGGTATGCCCTATGGACGGAGAAACAGCCCAGGTAGATCCCCACGGCGTAAGCCCATGGGACTGGGAGACAGCCTAGGTAGCATTCCTCACGGCAGTATACCCTTGGCCTGGAGAGACGCCGGCTAGCATTTGTCACGGCAGAGGCCCTACGGGACTGGAGAGACAGCCCAGAAGCATTCGTCCGGCAGTATGCCCCATGGCACTGGGGAAAAAAAAACAGCCTAGGAGCATTCCTCACGGCATTGCCCTAGGCCTGGAGGAGCCTAGGGAGCATTTCCCCCGGGATATACCCTATGGCACTGGGGGAGACGCCCGGCTGCATTCGTACGGCAGCAGGGCCCCACGGCACTGGGAGACAGCCCAGTAGATTTTTCCCCGGCAGTATGCCTATGGCACGGAGAAAAAACCTAGGTACTTCCCCACGGGAGTATGCCCCCATGGCATGGAGGGGCCCTAGGGGGCTTCCCACGGCGTTTACCCTATGGGACTGGGAGACAGCCTGGTAGCATTCGTCACGGCAGCAGGGCCCCACGGGACGGAGAGAAGCCTAGATAGATTCTCAGGGAGTAGCCCATGGCAGGGGGAAAAAGCTAGGTTAACCTCCGCAGTATGCCTATGGCACTGGAGAGACAGCCTGGGACATTCTCACGGCAGAACCCCAGGGACTGGAGAGACCCGGCTAGATTCGTAAAGGCACAGGCCCTACGGCACTGGAGAGACGTAAAAACTTCGTCACGGCAGTATGCCCATGGACTGGGGAAAAAGCCAAGAGCATTCCTCCGGCAGTTGCCCCATGGGATGGAACACCCTAGTAGATTCCCCACGGCGTTACCTAGGCATGGAGAACCCTGGTAGCATTTGTCACGGCAGCGGCCCCACGGCACTGGAGAGACAGCCCAGATAGCATTCGTACGGGAGTTGCCCCATGGCACTGGGAAAAACAGCCTAGGAGCATTCCCCACGGCAGTATGCCCTAGGGCACTGGAGAGACACCCTATACATCCTCACGGCAGTTTTCCCATGCAGGAGGGGGGACACCCTAGGAGTTTCCCTCACGGCAGTATGCCCTATGGCATGGAGAGCAGTTTTGGTGCTTTCCCACGGCAGACCCCATGGCCTGGAGAGACAGCCTGGGTAGCATTTCTCAGGGCAGTATCCCCTACGGCAGGAGAGACAGCCTGGGTAGTTCCTCACGGAGTAACCCCTATGGAGGAGAGACAGCCAGGTGCATTCTCACGGCAGTATCCCCAGGGGCCTGGAGAGACGCCGGTAGATTCTCACGGCAGTATCCCCCTAGGCACTGGAAAAAGACAGCCTGGCTAGCACCCTCATGGAAGTATGCCCTAGGGCCTTTGGAGAGACACCTAGGTGCATTGTCCGGAAGTATGCCCTCGGCATGGAGAGACAGCCTAGGTAGCATTCGTCACGGAATTTGCCCTAGGGCAGGGAGAGAAGCTGTAGCATTCGTCCCAAAGTATGCCCACGGCAGGGAGAGACAAAGGTGCATTGCAGGGATATGCCTACGGCACGGAGGGCTTGGCACCGTTGACAGCCCCCGAAGTGACTGTGTAACAGAAAGATAAAACCCCAGACTACCCCAAAATCGTGTGAAGAAAACAACACACACACACACACACACACACACACACCCGCGAAAGCACGCATGGAAGACGCACGATGATACAATCGAAGCAGCACGCTGCACGTCCAGCACCACACAAAACGGCACATATACTCGCAATCTCCTCTCTCTTCTCTCTCTCCCTCTCTCTTCTCTCTCTTTTCTCTCCCCACACACACCCCCCCCCCACACCACCCCAACCACACACACTAAAATTTAGGTTTATTAAAAATGGCGTAAACAAGTGTTTTCCCCTTTTTTAAAATGGATGCAGCAAAACTTGACTACAAACCTTTATTTTATTTTTTTGGGGTAAAATCAAAACATCAAAAATTAAACGGGGAACTTATTTCAGTTTTGAACAAAGCTAGAAAAACACTAAAAAAGCTTTGGGAAAATTATCAGTAAACAAAGTTGGTGTCAGGATATAAACACTTTAAAACATTTAGCCACATCACTGATCCGATCAAAATTATGCTATGCACAAGAGGCTTTCTTCAGTGCCCCTAAACACCTGTTACAAAAGCTGCAAAGCATAGATAGGAAAGCCTATAAATTATGCCTTGGTCTTCCGTTCCATGCTTCAACTTACCGAACTTTCAAGGAAATTAATATTTTACCATTAGACGGACATAGAAAGTTAACACTTGCCAAATATGTATAAAGAGTTCAACGCTCGTAATTGTGAATGAAAATGAGATTGCTGTAAAACCTGAATCTCATTATTCAAAAAGAGCTCAGACTATTTTGTCTTATTATACCATTGGTTCTTATACAGAGAGTCTTTTGAAAGAGTCAACAGTCAGTTCTGAGATATTAGCGAAGGTGGCCTTGAATTCTCCTCCAGCTTGGGAAAGAAACAGGGCACATTTTGATCTTGACCACACTGATGTGAGCAAAACTGACCAACCAAATATTTTATAGTATTCTGTAAAGATGCATACACAAGATCCTCAACATCTTAAAGTTTACACAGATGGTTCAGTAGTGTCTAATAATCAGTCTGGTTCTGCTTTTGTTATACCATCACAAAAGGTTGAAAAGATATATTCCTTAGGAAAAGGCACATCAATATTTGTCGCTGAAATGATAGCTATTATTATGTCGTTGTCATATTTAATTGACTTGCCAAATCAATATTAAAAGTAGTTATTTTGTGGATTCAATGTCTGTTCTGCAAACCATAACATTTTCAAATACCTTTTCGAACAACTTTCTTGTAAATGAAATATGCCATCTTATTCATGTTTTGATATGTAAAGGAACTGATGTCACCTTCTGTTGGATTCCATCGCATTGCAGTATTTGGGGTAATGAGCTCGCTGATAGATGCGCAAAGAGAGGAGACAGAAATGAAAAGTGTGCCACGGTATTGAATATACCCTTTTCTTTACCTGAAGTCAATCAATATATTAAAGCAAACCGTCTGGTGCTGATTCAGAAAACACTACAAAAATACGTTGCTTGGTGTGGCTGATAAAAATACTCATTTAATTAATTATGAACATGTAAACATCATTCCTCATTTGCAAGTGAAAACTATGTATCAATACAGATATTTCATTTCAATATTTCATACATTAAAACTTGATGCCATAAAAACTAAATATATAAGCGAAGCAAAATGTATTTGTGGAGAACGAAGAATAACCAGCAAGCATCTGCTGTTTGACTGTTTACCTCCTGAAGCACATTTACCACCGTTATCAGGCATGTCTTTATGTGATGTCTTTTCAGATTTAAAGTTTGCCTTCAATGTTGTTTTTTCTTTAATTTCTTGTCCAGTTAAGCATTTGCTGTAAGATTATCTGCAGGTAAGTTGTAGGGATGTAAAGGGGGACATGTATATGCACTTAGATAACCAGATTATGCATACACTTGCATAGTCAGAGACATCTCTCTCTCTCTCTCTCTCTCTCTCTCTCTCTCTCTCTCTCTTCGTCTAATATTACAGATGTGAACTGACGGAAAACTGAAGTACTACTACTACTACTACTACTACTACTACTACTACTACTACTACTACTCTCTCTCTCTCTCTCTCTCTCTCTTCGTCTAATATTACAGATGTGAACTGACGGAAAACTGAAGTACTACTACTACTACTACTACTACTACTACTACTACTACTACTACTATCAGTCACACACACATACATTCACTCACACACACACACACACACACACACACACACACACACGCATGCATTCAAATGCACGCACACACACACACACACACACACACACACACACACACACACACACACACACACACATACACACACAAACACATGCATTCAAATGCACACACACGCACACACGCGCGCACACACACACACACACACACACACACACACACACACACACACACACACACACACACACACCGCGCGCGCCTGCGCGCCTACTGTCAGTCTCAAACCACGAGCTCAGAATGTTCTCTTTTTACAAGCCTTCTCACACTCTATTAACTGATACACATAGAAATCGCAAGAACCGTACACAATTCTCAAAAAAAAAAAAAAAAAAAAAAGAAAAGAAAAAAAAAGAAAGAAAGACAGAAAGAAAAAAAAGAAAGAAAAAAAGAAAGAAAAAAAAGAAAAAAAAGAAAGAAAGAAATCAAGAAATTAATTTAAAACAAAAGCGTAGAAATCCATGCAGTTGAAAGGAAGATACGGTAAATGCTAACAGAACAGAAAATGAAACTAGGCGTTGTTCCGATTACAATAGTAGACGTTCTTTTTTCAGTTTAGCCCATGGAATTTGGATTTGGAGGATCTCAACAAGCGTACTCACGCGTTAAGAAAGTAACGATCGCACTAAATTAATAATAAACGACTCGCTGCGCTTTCCTAATTTTGCCAACATTAGTTCAAATTCAGAGAGAGAGAGAGAGAGAGAGAGAGAGAGAGAGAGAGAGAGAGTTCACACACACACGCACACTCACACACATACGCACGGACACACACACACACACACACACACACACACACACACACACGCTAATTCATAATCGGTCAAGTCAGTTCATCTCTTTCTTGACTCTCCCCATCTCTCGATTCTCTTGTCTTGCCTAACTTCCCCCCCCCCCCCCCACCACCCCACCCCGACCGCTCTTCTTCCACCACATCTTCCATCTTCCCCACTGCCACACGTCCCTCCCTCTTCATCCTCCGTCCTATTCGCACTTTCTGTTGTTGCCTTGCCACATTATTTCATTTATCCATCGGCTTTAAATCATACGCAGTGTGGTCTCAAAACTTTGCAGCTGTGGTGACGCGCATAGTTATGGACTAGTCCGCAGGCAGTGACACCCCCTTGATGACACTGACACTGAAACTGTTGCCTTTCCACAGATTACCGCGTACTTACCGCCAGACACCGCCAGGTCACTCAGCACAAGAGTACCCGCCAGATAAGTGGAAGAAAAGTGGAAGAAGAAGAAGTCTCCAGTGGAAGAAACCGCCGTTGGGGTCCAGTCGCAGCGACAAAACACACACGACGACAACACCGACTGTAACTAGCTCCAACAACATCAACAACAACATGTAACCCTGACGGTGAACTCGTAAGACTGCAACTAAAATATCGCCACCCAAGTTAACTGACGTCCGCCATTGCTGCTGAGGAGGCGGAGCGGACTTGAGACACAGAGGCGGGGTCATGCAAGTCTTGGTCCCGCCCGTTTTTTACGGAGAGCAAGAGAGGTAGGAGGGGGTGGGAGGGTCTGGTAATGAAGGTAAGGGTGGGGGTGGGGGTGAGGGGGGTGGGTGAGGGATTGTTTGGAGAGTCCGAGGAGCTGGGGGTGGGGGTGAGGATAGGGGGGGAGATGCGGGTGGGGGAACTCGACTGGGGCCGGGGGGGGGAGTGGGGGGGGGGGGGGGGTTGAGGGAGACGGTGGAGGCGGGAGAGAAGTAAATGGGGGGGGGGGGGGTAGAGATGATTTATGCTGTTTGGTCTCAATGACAGCGCACGCAGGGTAGATTAGGACAAAACACCTAGGTGGTGTCCAACGCCTACCCCCGTAGTTCGGAAAACATGCGATGTGGCAAATCACGTGATATTTGAATACCTGAATTCTGAACAAAGAAGACTTCTTACAGGAGACAGAGGACTCCCAACTAAACGGTTTTACAGACATTTGTTTCTTTTTAGGCCTTTCCCCCAGTCATTTTTAATATGAATTAAGGTGAAGTATATCATACATGTAACAAACAAAATGTGAAAGCTTTGTATTTACGGTGATTAAGAATCTTTCAACTCGATGCCCGCTCGCTGTCTGACCGTTCTGTTCCCAGTAGGTCAGTCAGGGGTCAAACGCCCACTCCTCCACCGGGGCAAGACGCCTAGGGTGGGCTTGGTTTTATCGTAAATGAGACAAGTGACAACATGTATGTGTGTGTGTGTGTGTGTGTGTGTGTGTGTGTGCGCGCGTGCGTGCGTGCATGTCAGTACAACACTATGTTAATCTGACAGTAAATGGTTTCAGTCAGTCAGTCAGTCAGTGCGTGCGTGCGCGCGTGTGTATGTGTGTGTGTGTGTGTGTGTGTGTGTGTGTGTGTGTGTGTGTGTGTGTGTGTGTGTGTTGTGACAGTAAGTGTGTGTGTGTGTGTGTGTGTGTGTGTGTGTGTGTGTGTGTGTGTGTGTGTGTGTGTGTGTGTGTACATGCTTGTGTGTGTACATGCTTGTGTGTATGTGTGTATGTGTGTATGCCTGAGCATGCATCTGAGTGTCAAGGTATTTATGCATGTATGGGACTACTTTTGAGGTTTACGACAATACTGAAAGTGTTGCGTACCTTTGTTTTTTGCAGATGAAGATGTCTTTCTGTCACTTACGTCTATTTTTGCTAGAAAGCGATTGGTGGACACACTCTTGAGAGACGCACCACCAGAAGCTGTTTGAGAACAGCTTCGTCTGAAAGAGACATCCATGGCTTCAAGACCTGCTGAAGAATCCTTAGGAGTCCTGTTTTGGAAATTCTTGAGAAAAGTTCAGCAGACAGTCTCTGAGCTCAAGCGATCACCTACATGAGTGACCACCACAATAATTATGCCCACCTGGACACTGAGACCATCAATGCTGATCTACCTGCATGGCTGCAGAATTCCTCATTGGAAGAACGGATCACTGCCATGGCAGAGCCCCCTTCCCTGCCTGGGGATTTGGAGATCATCGCAGCCAGCAAAGTTCTCAACAGGTCCGTTGTGACAGAGATCCAGTGCCAGGTAGTACAACAGTATGGAAACTCCACAATCCAACCACATGCACCACACCTGACCGCCCGGTTTTCCCGCGTTGGCCAAGATGTTGGCCACTACAGCTGTGTTCTGCCTCAAGTTATGGAACCATCACCACATACGGAAGAACCAAACACCCCGACTACGGCCGCATCCTCTCTTCACTCTCCGGTCCAAAAGGAGCAACTCTTTACCTCAACAATCTCTGAGGGGATTAGCAAATTCATCCACGGTTTATCCCCTCTTCCATAGCTGCCAGTGAAGAGGCCAAGATCGAGAAAAACATAGTCTGCAGCACTGCTGACCTTAAAGCCATACAAAGCTGCTCTGGCAGAAAAGCATGCAGAGAAGTAATAATAATAATAATGTATAATACTTATGCAGCGCATTTCTTGTTGTACAACTCAATGCGCTTACATCCACCATTTGCACTTATTCATACAATAAGCAAAAAGAAAATACACAATGGCAGACGCACCTACATGCATAAACTGCCTCACCGAACTAGTTGTGGAGAAATTTAGGAGAGATCTAGTCATCTACAGAAGAGAATAGGCCTTTTTGAAGAGGTAAGTTTTGAGCTGAGAATTAAAAGAAGAAAGAGTAGGCTGATTACGAAGGTCTTCAGGGAGGGAGTTCCAAATAGAAGGTGCTCTAAAACTGAAGGCTCTTTCGCCAACAGATTTCAGAGAACGCTTAGGGATTTTCAAAAGTTTTTGTGAAGAAAAGCGAAGGGTACGAGAGCTTTGGTAGGTGCAGAGAGAAGAAGAGAGATAGTGAGGAAGAGATTCATTGAAGTGGCGGAAAGCAAGAACTGCCAGTTTAAATTGCCACCGATACTGTATGAGAAGCCAGTGCAGTTCGATCAGCATGGGAGTGATGTGCTCACACCTCCTCCTTGGTAATCAACCAAAAACCAATCAGGAAAACAGAGGAGCAAGGCCAAGACTGGACGGGAGAAAAAGGATAGGCCAGCGACAGCTGAGGAAAATACCAGTGAGGAAGAGGAGGACTGGCCCTGTATCATCTGCTGTGAACCACACAGTTGCACCAGACCAGGAGAAGTGTGGGTAGAATGCCAGCCCTGCCGTCACACTGGGCCCATGAGGAATGCGCTGAAGGACTTCCTACATTCATCTGCCCCAACTGTTCTTCAGATGACTCATCTGTCGGACATGATACTAACAGCTGAAGGACATGATAGCTGCACAAAACATGTATACAATTCCTTCAACTATATTGTAGGGGGTATTTTTTGATTGTTTTCCATAAATTTTTTAATCGTGGGGCAAAACGCCTACACTCATGGGGCAAAACGCCTACACTCATGGGGCTAAACGCCTACACTCATGGGGCTAAACGCCTACACTCATGGGGCTAAACGCCTACTATGGGCGATTTGCCCGTGCGTGGGGCAAGAAGGCCAACATTATTTTTTTTTTCATTTTTCACCTTCCATTACTTCTCTTTTATTTGTATCAATATGTGTCAGTGGTACTTTGTGCATAGGCTTTCAAGTTTGAGCAATTAGTTGGCCTTCAAAAGGAAACTGCAATTCTTTTGCTTAAGGGAGGTGGGATGGGGGGTGGGGGGTGGGGTTACCATGCACCTACGCACACCCTTACGTGGATGAGGAGCGGGAAGGGGAAGGGGTGGTGGGTGGGTGGTCTGTGACGAAGTGTTTGGGAGGGGAGGGAGGGGAGCAGTGGGGGGAGGGAGGGAGGGAGCAGTGGGGGAGGGGAAGGGGAGCAGTGGGGGGAGGGGAGGGAGGGGAGCAGTGGGGGGAGGGGAGGGAGGGGAGCAGTGGGGGAGGGGAGGGAGGGGAGCAGTTGGGGGGAGGGGAAGGGGGAGCAGTGGGGGGAGGAGGAGGGAGAGTGGAAGCAGTGGGGGGAGGGGAAGGGGGGAGCAGTGGGGGGAGGGGAGGGAGGGGAGCAGTGGGGGGAGGGGAAGGGGGAGCAGTGGGGGGAGGGGAGGAGAGGGGAGCAGTGGGGGGAGGGGAGGGAGGGGAGCAGTGGGGGGAGGGGAGGGAGGGGAGCAGTGGGGGGAGGGGAAGGGGGAGCAGTGGGGGGAGGGGAGGGGGAGCAGTGGGGGGAGGGGAGGGAGGGGAGCAGTGGGGGGAGGGGAAGGGGGAGCAGTGGGGGGAGGGGAAGGGGGAGCAGTGGGGGGAGGGGAGGGAGGGGAGCAGTGGGGGGAGGGGAGGGGAGGGGAGCAGTGGGGGGAGGGGAGGGAGGGGAGCAGTGGGGGGAGGGGAAGGGGGAGCAGTGGGGGGAGGGGAGGGAGGGGAGCAGTGGGGGGAGGGGAAGGGGGAGCAGTGGGGGGAGGGGAGGGAGGGGAGCAGTGGGGGGAGGGGAGGGAGGGGAGCAGTGGGGGGAGGGGAGGGAGGGGAGCAGTGGGGGGAGGGGAGAGGGGAGCAGTGGGGGGAGGGGAAGGGGGAGCAGTGGGGGGAGGGGAGAGGAGGGGAGCAGTGGGGGGAGGGGAAGGGGGAGCAGTGGGGGGAGGGGAAGGGGGAGCAGTGGGGGGAGGGGAGGGAGGGGGAGGCAGTGGGGGGAGGGGGAGGGAGGGGAGCAGTGGGGGGAGGGGAGGGAGGGGAGCAGTGGGGGGAGGGGAGGGGGGAGCAGTGGGGGGAGGGGAGGGAGGGGAGCAGTGGGGGGAGGGGAAGGGGGAGCAGTGGGGGGAGGGGAGGGAGGGGAGCAGTGGGGGGGAGGGGAGGGAGGGGGAGCAGTGGGGGGAGGGTAGGGAGGGGAGCAGTGGGGGGAGGGGAAGGGGGAGCAGTGGGGGGAGGGGAAGGGGGAGCAGTGGGGGGAGGGGAGGGGGGGAGCAGTGGGGGGAGGGGAAGGGGGAGCAGTGGGGGGAGGGGAAGGGGGAGCAGTGGGGGGAGGGGAAGGGGGAGCAGTGGGGGGAGGGGAGGGAGGGGGAGCAGTGGGGGGAGGGGAGGGAGGGGAGCAGTGGGGGGAGGGGAGAGGGAGGGGAGCAGTGGGGGGAGGGGAGGGAGGGGAGCAGTGGGGGGAGGGGAAGGGGGAGCAGTGGGGGGAGGGGAGGGAGGGGAGCAGTGGGGGGGAGGGGAGGGAGGGGAGCAGTGGGGGGAGGGTAGGGAGGGGAGCAGTGGGGGGAGGGGAAGGGGGAGCAGTGGGGGGAGGGGAGGGGGGAGCAGTGGGGGGAGGGGAGGGAGGGGGAGCAGTGGGGGGAGGGGAGGGAGGGGAGCAGTGGTGGGAGGGGAAGGGGGAGCAGTGGGGGGAGGGGAGGGGGAGCAGTGGGGGGAGGGGAGGGAGGGGAGCAGTGGGGGGGAGGGGAGGGAGGGGAGCAGTGGGGGGAGGGGAAGGGGGAGCAGTGGGGGGAGGGGAAGGGGGAGCAGTGGGGGGAGGGGAGGGAGAGGGAGCAGTGGGGGGAGGGGAAGGGGGAGCAGTGGGGGGAGGGGAGGGAGGGGGAGCAGTGGGGGGAGGGGAAGGGGGAGCAGTGGGGGGAGGGGAAGGGGGAGCAGTGGGGGGAGGGGAGGGAGGGGAGCAGTGGGGGGAGGGGAAGGGGGAGCAGTGGGGGGAGGGGAGGGAGGGGAGCAGTGGGGGGAGGGGAAGGGGGAGCAGTGGGGGGGGGGGGAGGGGAAGGGGGAGCAGTGGGGGGAGGGGAAGGGGGAGCAGTGGGGGGAGGGGGGGGAGGGGGAGGGGGGGGAGGGGAAGGGGGGGGGGCAGTGGGGAGGGGAGGGGAAGGGGGGGAGCAGTGGGGGGAGGGGAAGGGGAGCAGTGGGGGGGGGGAAGGGGGAGCAGTGGGGGGGGAGGGAGAGGGAGGGGAGCAGTGGGGGGAGGGGAAGGGGGAGCAGTGGGGGGGGGGAGGGGAGGGAGGGGAGCAGTGGGGGGAGGGGAAGGGGGGGGCAGTGGGGGAAGGGGAGGGAGGGGAGCAGTGGGGGGAGGGGAAGGGGGAGCAGTGGGGGGAGGGGAGGGAGGGGAGCAGTGGGGGGAGGGGAGGGGGTTACAATACGTTACCGCAAATGCTCTCTACCGCGAGAATACATTACCGCAAAGTCGTATATTACGATACCGCAAAAAGACTTGCTACTTTACCGCAAATATATTTTGTTGATTTCTGTAGCCTTTTAGCACAGGTACCACTGTCCTATGATTCACCAGCTACTTGATGGCAGCGAGACACTCTGAGTTATAATAACGAGTGATATATGAATACTGTTCATGGAAATACATCGTCGCTGTGATGTTTATTGACTACCGCAGGGGAGCAGTGGGGGTATTGAAAAAAACAAAACAAAAAAAACAGCGCCTTGTGCAAGAAAAAGGTCACGCTGCACCGATTTGTGGACTGTCGTCTTGGGTTGCTTTTAGGTTGCGAGGAGAGAGAGAGAGAGAGAGAGAGAGAGAGAGGCCGTCGTCGAATTCGAAGCTTTGTTGTTTACAGATACGTTGATCCTCAAAGCAAGGGTGAGTGTATGTACAGGGTAAAGAACATTAAGATAAAACAAATAAAATAAAATCCACACTAATTTGCGCTAACATTCTTCATTTCGATACTACATCACTTTCACACACACACACACACACACACACACACACACACACACACACACACACACGCGCGCGCGCGCGCGCGCGCGTTCTTTTGCCTACTTGTGGATTCCTTGTCAAACTCAGGCAAAGTGGGATTCCCTATTTCTACTTCAAACTAATTTCTATTTAAAGCTTCAAACTGGCAATGAATGCAGTCATCAGCAGTATGGTTACATATATAGCACAACCCGAACATATTCCACGCCTTGTGTGTGAAAGTAGGCTGTCGTGGAATGGTGGGTATAGTGAAACAGTGGGTTCCATACTAATTTGCTTATTACATACTGTGACCGGCTAATGAGGAAAAGTGAGTCCATGGGTTTGAAATAAACTCGGTGTTTTTTGTTTTTTTTTTCATATAATGCAGGATAATTGAGCAGCTGCAGCTTCTAAATTCATGCTGCCACCCGTCCACCCGACGTTCATCAACAATGCGGTTAGGTTCTTATGACTTGTTGGACAGGTGAAGGCAGCCGGTTGTAGGGAAACTGTAAGAGCACCTTCATTTTGAAAGCTTACATGTAGTTATCATACCCAGAGAGATCGACTGGATGCAACATGAATTGTTCATTTTGTCCAAAATACTTCGCCATCTGACGGTCGAATGCTGATTTGTGTTTTGAATAAAGGAAAATCCGCTTGTGTGGTCTTTCTCTTTTCTTTTTCTTTTTCTTTTTTTTTCGTTTTTAAAATTTAGATTAGCTATGCTTGTATATGTCCCTAGGATTTTTCTTCCTGTATGATTGTTATTGTTACATTCTCTCCACTGTGGTATCACTCCTACAGGGGTCGTCCAGGTTTCTCCACACAACCACAGCAATGCAGGCGCCGATTATATTTGTGTGCCGAAAGCTGGAAAACTGGTTATCAAGACCCATCAGAGAAATGAACATCACTGAGGAATTTTATCCAGAATTGAATCTTCTACAGACTGAATGGGAAGACTGCACACTGCAAACGCTGTCATCTATCATACAGACGCAATGCTGACTTCTTTAAAAAAAAACACCACACACAACAAATCTTGATCAACAGTTGGGCTGCAACTGTCTGGCTTCACAAGAAAGCCACTGTTGTAATGTGCACAGTGATGCGGTAGAACTGATCAGAACAGCCAGCACTCAATGCCACCGTTGTAATGGGCACAGTGATGCGGTAGAACTGATCAGAACAGCCAGCACTGAATGCCACTGTTGTAATGGGCACAGTGATGCGGTAGAACTGATCAGAACAGCCAGCACTGAGTGCCACTGTTGTAATGGGCACAGTGATGCGGTAGAATTGATCAGAACAGCCAGCACTGAATACCACTCCTGTAATGGGCACAGTGATGCGGTAGAACTGATCAAAACAGCCAGCACTGAATGCCACTGTTGTAATGGGCACAGTGATGCGGTAGAACTGATGATCAGAACAGCCAGCACTGAATGCCACTGAAATGACCTACAGCAATGCCAGATCTTCTCTGGAATGTGACCTGATGGTGATCCGACACAGATGGCTCCCTTTGGATCACCGGCATTGCGCTTTGACTGGACAAACCAGTGTGTACCTAACAAAAGCGGGATGTCACAACCAGTTGCTATGGTGTCATGGTCTGCCATTTTGCTTATGGTTAGGAGAATGAGTTCGAACCTTACCATGACCATTATTTACGTTGTGAGATTTGCAGCCCTGATGGCTCCTTTCCCCAGATTGGAGTGTGCCATGAGCTCATTGGAAGGGCTGACAACACAACGGTGGCATGTCATCCTCTTCACCAATGTGATATTTTATAGTCTTGTTATATCATTTCTTTTTTCCTCGGCAAGAACTGTGTGGTTTACCATTTGATGAGATTTATGCGTTCGCTAACATTTTTTAATCCCACATTTTAGGTAGCCACATTCTGTCTTCAGAACAGCAGTGTGCATAATTATTATTATTTGTTTTTTACAAATCAGATGGATTTTCTCTGGAAAATTTGTTCAGAAGACAATCTTCTTGTCATGGTTTCTTTTACGTGCGCAAAATGCATGTTGCACGTGGGACCTTGGTCTATTGTCTCATCCACATGACGTCATGTCCAGTTTGATTTTTTTTCTCTGTCAAACTGTGGAGAAAGGGTGAAACCTGGATTTGAACCAAGAGCACTGTCTGAGGGGTGACTGGAAAGTGGTGAGCCGCCAGAAAATGATGGATGTATCTTACAAATGTTCCGATCATTTTTCAAGATAATCCCCCTTCAAGTTCCACACTTCTTCCATTGGTAGTGGACGGCCTGTATTCCCTGGTGCAGAAATCTGAATCTTGGGCACTGAGATAGGCGTCCACTGCCTCCATAACCTTATCATCAGTGGCGAAGCGCTGTCCAACCAGATTCTTACCAGGTTCTAGGCCTTCATGTCTGCTCTAATAGTGATTGATGGGGACCAGAGAGGCGCGGCGGAAGAGGTGGACTGGGCCACGCCTACCAACACTATGCTGAGCCCAAGCCAAAGTGAATGTCAGTTCACTGCCTCTGGCCGTAAGAGGACATGGGATTTCAATCCTACCAACACTATGCTGAGCCCAAGACAAAGTGAATGTCAGTTCACTGCCTCTGGCCCTAAGAGGACATGGGATTCCAATCCTACCAATACTATGCTGAGCCCAAGACAAAGTGAATGTCAGTTCACTGCCTCTGGCCCTAAGAGGACATGGGATTTCAATCCTACCAACACTATGCTGAACCCAAGACAAAGTGAATGTCAGTTCACTGCCTCTGGCCCTAAGAGGACATGGGATTTCAATCCTACCTATCCGGGCTTCTGAGGAGGGACTTGATCGATCATTTCAACTACAAGGTGGATACTCACGGGGTCTGGATCTACAAACAAGCCAATATTGTTGTCAGTGGAAAGTGGGAGTGGGGGTTGCATGGTAAAATTAATGGTGTTATGCGTATGACCTGATCTAAGCAAACACCATTGAACAACGTCGCAGGTGCCTTCCCAGGAGCATACAGAGATGAACTGCTGATACAAAGGGTTAGGCAGGACAAGTTGTGGTGTGAAAAAAAATAGAAAGAGAGGGGGTTAGTTACAAAATCAAATGACATTTAGGACAGTGAAAACGAAGAACGTTAAACACTTCTCTTCTCATATCCGATGCAAAATCAAGATGGCTGTCGGATGAAAATAAGGCCGTTAAGGAGGGGATCATGGGAGTTGAAGTAGTAACGATAAATGTGATAATAATGGTATTAATGGCAATAATAGTGGCGGTGATGACAACGTATATAACGAGGAGGGATACCGGTAAAGTCGGTGTGTTTAAAAAAAAAAAGGGTGGGGGTGGGGGAAGGGGTGGGTGGGGGTGAAACATTAGGGTTTGTAGTTTGTTTTGTGGTGGGGTGTGGGGTGAAACAGTGGGGTTTGTAGTTTGTTTTGTAATCAACATCCCTCTACACATACTATAGAACGCACTGACCTTCCTGAATTCACAAAGTTACCACCAGTAACATTTTTCTACATTCGGACGTTAAAGGAATCTACATTGTCGACAGACCTGGCTTCGACCAGTTACGCCAGCTTCGCCGATTTTTAATCGCGAACCAAAAGACTGGGCGACAAACGACAAAGAAAAGAATGATTAAAATCGCGAACCACACGAAATGTCCAATTGATTAATAACGGCCTTCGGCGTAGAAAGAGCCACGACTCTTTATAGTACACCACTAGAGTTCAAGAACTTAAGGCGTCGAAGCTTCCTACCCCGTTGGGGACTCGGGGTGTGTGTGTGGGGGGAGTGGGAGGGGGGGGGGGAGAGGGGGGGGGGTGTGAAGCATGGGGTGCCAAACAGACGCTCAGCACGAACACAAAGCATGTGAGTGAAACATAGCAGACTGGTGAAAGACTGAAGTTCAAGCAGACTCTGGATAGAGTATGTCCGTCTACGTGAAGATTTCTCAATTTCAATGATTTATCATGATCATCGTTGTCGTCGTCGTCGTAACCATCAGAATCAGAATCAGGGCCAGAATCATCAACTATCATCATCATCATCATCATCATCATCATCATCATCATGATAAGAAGGACAAAAACGACAACAATTATACAAAAAAACCCAATAAACACCTCTCTGTACGATCTGTAAAATGCGCGGTCCTCCCTAAACTCGGCTGGAATTGGTAGTATTCTTTTGTCTGTATTCGAACGTTAAGTGAATCTGCAGTATTCATAAACAGATGCCTGTTTATCTTCCTATCTTACCATCTATGAATCTATCTGTTTATCAATATATAAATGTATCTATTACACACACACACACGCACGCACGCACGCACGCACGCACACACGCACGCATGCACGCACGCACGCACACACGCACGCGCGCGCGCGCGCGCGCATACACACCACACACACACACACACACACACACACACACACACACTAAAACCAAAACCAAAACCTAAATGTAAAAATCCAGTATGAGAAATCTCTCTCTCTCTCTCTCTCTCTCTCTCTCTCTCTCTGTGTCCCCAAATGATAATGACAATCATGTTACCTCTTCCTGTTTCACCACAGGTAAACTCACAATGGAGTTTGTGCTCGTGCTGGTGGCCTTGAAACTCTTCCTTCATCCTTGTTCGCTCTCTTCATTTGGGGCCCTAGCCTTCTCACCCCCCCCCCCACCC
>CM031621.1:39392007-39422007 GCA_018398815.1 Conus ventricosus
GGAAAATGGAGGTAGAGAAGAAGAAGAATGAAAATGGAGTGAAAAAGAATAATGGGGAAAATGGAGGTAGAAGAAGAAGAATGATGATATGAAATGAGGTAGAAGAAATGAAGATGTGGAAAAGGAGTAGAAGAAGAAGAATGAAATGTATGGGAAAATGGAGGTAGAAGAAGAAGAAGAATGAAATGTATGGGAAAATGGAGGTTTAGAAGAAGAAGAAGAATGAAATGTATGGGAAAATGGAGGTAGAAGAAGAAGAAGAATGAAATGTATGGGAAAATGGAGGTAGAAGAAGAAGAAGAATGAAATGTATGGGGAAAATGGAGGTAGAAGAAGAAGAAGAATGAAATGTATGGGAAAATGGAGGTAGAAGAAGAAGAAGAATGAAATGTATGGGAAAATGGAGGTAGAAGAAGAAGAATGAAATGTATGGGGAAAATGGAGGTAGAAGAAGAAGAGAATGAAATGTATGGGAAAATGGGGTAGAAGAAGAAGAATGAAATGTATGGGAAAATGGAGGTAGAAGAAGAAGAAGAATTGGAAATGATGGGAAAATGGATGGGTAGAAGAAGAAGAATGAAATGTATGGGAAAATGGAGGTAGAAGAAGAAGAATGAAATGTATGGGAAAATGGAGGTAGAAGAAGAAGAATGAAATGTATGGGAAAATGGAGGTAGAAGAAGAAGAATGAAATGTATGGGAAAATGGAGGTAGAAGAAGAAGAATGAAATGTATGGGAAAATGGAGGTAGAAGAAGAAGAATGAATGTATGGAAAATGGAGGTAGAAGAAGAAGAATGAAATGTATGGGAAAATGGAGGTAGAAGAAGAAGAATGAAATGTATGGGAAAATGGAGGTAGAAGAAGAAGAATGAAATGTATGGGAAAATGGAGGTAGAAGAAGAAGAATGAAATGTATGGGAAAATGGAGGTAGAAGAGAAGAATGAAATGGTATGGGAAAATGGAGGTAGAAGAAGAAGAATGAAATGTATGGGAAAATGGAGGTAGAAGAAGAAGAATGAAATGTATGGGTAAAATGTGGATGGAGGTAGAAGAAGAAGAATGAAATGTATGGAAAATGGAGGTAGAAGAAGAAGAATGAAATGTATGGGAAAATGGAGGTAGAAGAAGAAAGAATGAAATGTATGGGGAAAATGGAGGTAGAAGAAGAAGAATGAAATGTATGGGAAAATGGGAGGTAGAAGAAGAAGAGAATGAAATGTATGGGAAAATGGAGGTAGAAGAAGAAGAATGAAATGTATGGGAAAATGGAGGTAGAAGAAGAAGAGAATGAAATGTAGGTGAAAATGGAGGTAGAAGAAGAAGAATGAAATGTATGGGAAAATGGGGTAGAAGAAGAAGAATGAAATGTATGGGAAAATGGAGGTAGAAGAAGAGAATGAAATGTATGGGAAATGGAGGTAGAAGAAGAAGAATGAAATGTATGGGAAAATGGAGTAGAAGAAGAAGAATGAAATGTATGGGAAAATGGAGGTAGAAGAAGAAGAATGAAATGTATGGGAAAATGGAGGTAGAAGAAGAAGAATGAAATGTATGGGAAAATGGAGGTAGAAGAAGAAGAAAATGAAATGTATGGGAAAATGGAGTAGAGAAGAAGAATGAAATGTATGGGAAAATGGAGGTAGAAGAAGAAGAAAAATGAAATGTATGGGAAAATGGAGGTAGAAGAAGAAGAATGAAATGTATGGGAAAATGGAGGTAGAAGAAGAAGAATGAAATGTATGGGAAAATGGAGTGTAGAAAGAAAAAGGGAATGAAATGTATGGGAAATGGAGGTAGAAGAAGAAGAATGAAATGTATGGGAAAATGGAGGTAGAAGAAGAAGAATGAAATGTATGGGAAAATGGAGGTAGAAGAAGAAGAATGAAATGTATGGGAAAATGGAGGTAGAAGAAGAAGAATGAAATGTATGGGGAAAAATGGAGGTAGAAGAAGAAGAATGAAATGTATGGGAAAATGGAGGTAGAAGAAGAAGAATGAAATGTATGGGAAAATGGAGGTAGGAAGAAGAAGGAAGATGAAAATGGTTATGGGAAAATGGAGGTAGAAGAAGAAGAATGAAATGTATGGGAAAATGGAGGTAGAAGAAAGAAGAATGAAATGTATGGGAAAATGGAGGTAGAAGAAGAAGAATGAAATGTATGGGGAAATGGAGGTAGAAGAAGAAGAATGAAATGTATGGGAAAATGGAGGTAGAAGAGAGAAAGATGAAATGTAGGGGAAAATGGAGGTAGAAGAAGAAGAATGAAATGTATGGGAAAATGGAGGTAGAAGAAGAAGAATGAAATGTATGGGAAAATGGAGGTTGGAGGAACTACATCACAAAAACAAAATCGCGTCCTATGCATGACAGGACCCAAAGCCAGTTGGTTAAAGCGTGTGGCTAGGAACATGATGGTCATGACCAAATGGTCAGTGGTGTGGCTAGGAACCTGATGGTCATGACCAAATGGTCAGAGCGTGTGGCTAGGAACCTGATGGTACTGACCAAATGGTCAGAGCGTGTGGCTAGGAACCTGATGGTCATGACCAAATGGTCAGAGCGTGTGGCTAGGAACCTGATGGTACTGACCAAATGGTCAGAGCGTGTGGCTAGGAACCTGATGGTACTGACCAAATGGTCAGAGCGTGTGGCTAGGAACCTGATGGCCATGACCAAATGGTCAGAGCGTGTGGCTAGGAACCTGATGGTACTGACCAAATGGTCAGAGCGTGTGGCTAGGAACCTGATGGTACTGACCAAATGGTCAGAGCGTGTGGCTAGGAACCTGATGGTCATGACCAAATGGTCAGTGGTGTGGCTAGGAACCTGATGGTCATGACCAAATGGTCAGTGGTGTGGCTAGGAACCTGATGGTCATGACCAAATGGTCAGAGCGTATGGTTAGGAACCTGATGGTCATGACCAATTGGTCAGAGCGTGTGGCTAGGAACCTGATGGTCATGACCAAATGGTCAGAGGTGTGGCTAGGAATCTGATGGTCATGACAGAGGAACCCGAAGCCACATGGTTACAGCCTGTGGCTAGGAACCTGGTCATGAGTTCGAACCGTTCATGAAGTAGGAATTTTTGACGACTGTAATGTCCTCAGTGACCCCCCCCCCCTCCCTCCCGCACCCTCTTCCCATCACCCCGGTAGTAAATGGGTACATGATTCTAATAAGAGAAGGTTACTGCGGCAGAAGGTGCAGGATGGATTCCACCTTGCGTTATGCTGTGCCCCGGACATTGTGGACGTGTAGGGGGTCACTTCCTTTTTGGCCATTGGGGTATGGACCTTTGACCCAAGAAGCTTTGTCATTATGATTTTTTGTCGTGTTTTCATTATGATGATAATGATGATAATGAATATTTTTATTGCTCCTATTCTCGGCTAGAGACCAAGCTCTAAGCGCTTTACAATCAACACTCGTTTACACAACGGGCTGCCTGCCTGGGTAGTGCCGACTGAAAAGCTGCCAGCTGGCGCTTCATTCAGTCGTTTTCCGTGTCATCCCATCAATATCGTTCAATATCGATCACTCATTTTCCTTACTTCCTTCATTCTTTCCATTTCTCACGCAGGGTGCATGCTATGTGTAACGTGTCATCCATACCAACGGCCAAACTGGCCTACTCTTCCGAAAGTTGGTGATGGGATTTGACGTGTGTGCAAGATGTTATGCGTGCGTTCACACACGGAACCTCGGTTTATAGTGTCATTCGAAGGACTGTGTGGAGAAATGGAGTCAGAACCAATGTTAACTCCGAGGGGAAAATCCCCCTGTACCGAAACGGCCCGGTGGAGATTCAAACCCGCGACCCCAGGATCACGAGTCCGGCGCTCTACCACTGAGCTATTCCGGCCCCAAAGTTGGTGATTACAGCTAAATTTGTTGTTATGTTGTTGTTGTTGTTCCCGCTGTTGCTGTGGTTCCTATTTTACGACAAGTTGTTATTAAAAAAAATTTAAAAAAAAAAACCAACAAAGATGAGAGTTGGGGTGACACTGAAGATCAGGCAGCTAGCTTGGGGTTTCCCATTTGGACAGGACAGCCTGGTCGGAGCTGATTGGGAGAATGCTTTACCTGTCCGGACCAACCAGTTTCCGTCGTGGACGGATAAAGCAGGAAGAGTAACGTTTGGGTGGGTGAAGGGGTTGGGGAAGTGGGGGGAGGGGGTTCTTTTGAAGGACGGGGGGTGAGGGGCAGAAACGGTTAGCGGAAACAGCATGACTCTCTCCGTTCCGAAATGAACACAGAAAAAATGACGTTTTTTTCTTTTCTTTTTGTACTCCCAGTTCTTATAGAACAGGGAGTACTTTAGAATGGGAACGAAGAAATGCTGTGTGTGTGGTGTGTGTGTGTGTGTGTGTGTGTGTGTGTGTGTGTGTGTGTGTGTGTGTGTCTGTCTGTCTGTCTGTGTGTCCGTGGTCAAAATGTGTTCCACTCGCTCCAGACAAAACTACTGGGCCGATCTTTCTGAAAATTTGTAGGTATGTTCATTATAGGCCACGGATGATGCCCGATGTTTTAGTTTACCGCTATAGCCGTTACTAACGGCTGTAACGGCATGTAACGGTGTTTCTTCTTTATGGAATATCTCAGAAAGTACTTGGCCGATCTTTCTGAACATTTGTAGGTATGTTCATTATGGGTCACGAATAATGCCCGATGTTTTAGTTTACCGTTATAACCGTTACTAACGGCTGTAACAGCTGTAGCGGTTTTTTTTCTTTATGGAATATCTCAGAAAGTACTTGGCCGACCTTTATGAACATTAACAGGTATGTTCATTATGGGTCACGGATGATGCCTGATGTTTTAGTTTGCCCCGTTATAGCCGTTACTAACGGTTGTAACGGCCTGCAACGGTTTTTTCTTCTTTATGGAATATCTCAGAAAATACTTGGCCAATTTATAAGCGGTTTGGATGATCTTGTGACAAATGGGATCCTCTGTCCATATGTAAGTGATGTAATGCTGAAAATGGATTAAACAACCGTTAAAGACCGTTATTCCGCCGTTATTTCTTATATATAGGTGGATTTTAATGAAATTTGGTATATAGAAAGGTTATCACACACAAATGGCACTTCTATATAGTGTTTCAAAATTTGACCGTTAAAAAACCGTTATTCTTGACATATTGTCCAATTTTGATGAAATTTGATATGTACACAGGCTTTAGCCCAGTGAGGACTAAAATACCGGTTTCAAAAGTGAATATCGTGATTTTTTATATATTGGTGGGTTTTAATGAAATTTGGTATATGGAAAGGTTATCACACACAAATGGCACTTCCATGTAGTGTTTCAAAATTTGACCGTTAAAAACCGTCATTCTTGACATTATTGTCCGATTTGGATGAAATTTGGTATGTACACAGGCTTTAGCCCAGTGAGGACTAAAATACCGGTTTCAAAAGTGTATATCGGTTATATAACCGTTAAACCGTTATTTTGCCGTTATTTTTTATATATTGGTGGGTTTTAATGAAATTTGGTATATGGAAAGGCCATCACACACAAATGGCACTTCCGTGTAGTGTTTCAAAATCTGACCGTTAAAAACCGTTATTCTTGACATATTGTCCGATTTGGATGAAATTTGGTATGTATACAGGCTTTAGCCCAGTGAGGACTACAATACCAGTTTCAAAAGTGTACATCGGTTAAATAACCGTTAAAAACCGTTATTTTGCCTATATTTCTTATCTCACAAAGCACTTGGCCGATTTATAAGTGGTTTGGAAAACTGGGAGTACGTTTATATGCTTCGCATCTTTTTTTTCTGTGTTCATTTCGGAACGGAGAGTGTTATGCTGTTTATGACGTTCCCAAAGCGAAAGAAGTAGTTGAAAACATGATTGAAAGCTTAGAGCTTAACGACATTTGGAGAGATTTAAACACGGAGTGTCTCCGTTACACATGGACAAGAACCAACCCTTTTCAACAGGCCCGGTTAGAATGTTTTTTCTCATTTCAGGTTCAGCTGTTTCATTTGTAAACGACGCAGATATTGAATGTGGATATAGAACCGATCATTCTGCAATTTCACTAAGCCTTAAATGTAAAGAAACTGTCAAGCATACTTCTGGAAACTGAATGTATCCCTTTTAAAAGATAATGAATATATGCATGAAATAAGTATGGAGATTGAAAAAGTCAAAGAAGAATATACAGTAAATGCGGTTGAAAAGACATTGGATGAAAATACACAGCTTTCTGTCCCAGATTATGTCTTCCTCGATTTTCTGCTGATGAAACTTAGATCAAAAACAATTGCATATGCTACAATGAAGAAAAAGAAATTGGCAGATGAAGAGAGGCAGCTAGAAGAGGATATGCGAAAACTGGAGAAAGTTGAAAAGAAAACGGGAGAAGACATATCAATTATGGAAATGAAGAAAGAACAATTAAGACATATTCGTGTAAAACGAATGGAAGGGGTATTATTAAGGTCCAGGGCTAGATCGGTAGCTGATGGGGAGAAAGTTAGTAACTATTTTTGCAATCTAGAAAAGCGACACTATGTTGGTAAAAACAAGCCTAGACTCATAGACCAGCAAGATAAAATTTTGATAGACCAGAAAGACATCATCCAAGAAGTGCAGAGACTTTATGAATCATTATATGCTGAATCTGTAGTAGATGATTGCGAGATTAGAAACTTAGTGAATGATATCCCTGGTATAAACGAAACAGACGCAGAAAGATTAGAGGGAGAAATAACGTTAGAAGAAGCTGCGTTTGTTCTGAGTAAAATGAATAGTAATAAAAGTCCAGGCACAGACGGTTTTAGTGCAGAATTCTTTAAAGTATTTTGGAAGAAATTAGGTGGATTTGTTGTAAGAGCACTTAATGCGTGTTTCAGAAAAGGAGAGCTATCTTGTGTACAGAGAGTAGGAATTATAACTTCTATCCCTAAAGGTGATAAACCAAGGCAATACATAAAAAAACTGGAGACCTATCTCATTAAAATGTAATTTATAAAATAGGATCATCCTGCATAGCAAATCGGTTAAAGCAAGATCTACCAAATATAATTGATGAAGATCAAACAGGGTTTATCAGAAATAGATATATTGGAGACAATTTAAGGTTGATATATGATATGATAGCTTATTTAGACAAACATAATCGACCCGGATTGCTTTTGAATACAGATTTTGAAAAGGCTTTCGATTCGATAAACTGGAGCTTTAAAATTGAGGAACATATTACATATTTGAAATTAAACCATGCAGATTTTTTGACCAGATGGCTGGCATACAGACCATTAATGGATACTGTTTAACAATTATACCCTTTCGTCTTAAAATTTTTTTTAAAAAGCAAATTGCACTCATGGATTTAGAAGTGTAAGATGAAGTGTGTAAATGAACACTTTTTTGTGCATTATTAGAGCCCTGATTTCAATATTTTTGCCAAACATAATGATGTGAAAAACATCCCTGTCAGCATGATTTTTCTTGATACATCCACCTCTCTCTCTCTCTCTCTCTCTCTCTCTCCTCTCTCTCTCTCTCTCTCCTTAGATAATGTTTGCATGAATTTGTGAATTCACATTGTTTGGGGTGATTTCTTTTTTATTTCTTTCTTTATATACATACTTGCCTTCCTTGTAATATATATATATATATATATATATATATATATATATATATATATATATATATATATATATATATATATGAATGCAAATTAAAAAAGCTTAAAAAGAAAAAGAAAAAGAAAAAAAGACGTTAGGTTTTCCCTTCTTTTGGGGTTAGTAAACCAGGAAGTTTCCAAATTTAGGGCAAGGGAGAGTGGAAGGGGCGGTGGCTGGGAGGGAGGCGGGGGGGGGGGGGGGGGGGGGGGAGGAAGGGGGGGGGGGAGGGGGGGGGGGAAGGGGAGAAAATGAAAAGGTGAAGCGGCAAAGAAAGCGGTTTTCCGGCGGAGGTGGGATTGAGAGAGACAGAAAGGTTTGGAGAGATCTGGTATAATTTAATTAGGAAGGGGGGGGGGGGGGGGGGGCGACGGGAGGGGGGGGGGGGGGCGACGGGGGGAGGGGATTGGGGGTTTGGAAGCGTCAGTCCCAAACTAACATAAGGGCGTGCTTTCAACGATCTCTTTTCAAACACGTTCGGAGAAGGTTGCATACTCACTCTCAAACTCTTCCATCAGCACCGGCTCGTAAACGGTCACGTAACCGACGAAGTTTGAAAGCACTCGCGCGTTGCTCGTTGGATTTTCGTAGACGTCTGATTCATTGTTGCCTCCTCCTCCCCCCCCCCCCCCCCTCCCCACCTTCCCTGCCCCTCTCTCCCTCACCCCACTCCCCTTCAGTCATTTGACAGCGTTTGAAGTGCTGGTGGTTTGGGTCTGGTGCAGTTTTAGCGATGTCTGCCCCCCCCGCCCCCCCCCCTCCCCAATTCTCTGGCTGGCGTGATTAGCTGTTCCTGTCTGTTATATCATTTCTAAAGTGGATCTAGGTATCATACCCCAATTAAACGAGCGAATATTTCATGTTCCAAAATGGTGCCTGTTTCTATACCTCTGTGTCTGTTACTGTCTCTTGCCTCTCTGTGTGTTTGTGTTTCTGTCTCTCTCGCTCTACACACCACACACACACACACACACACACACATACACACACACACACACACACACACACATTACACACACACACGCGCACATATCACACACACATATTACACACACACACCACACACCACACATATTACACACACACACACACATATCACACACACACCACACACACACCACACACACACAACACACACACACCACAACACCAACACATACACAACACACCACACACACACCACACACACATTACACACCAACACACACACACACACACACATTACCACACACACACACACCACACACACCACATTAACACAACACACACACACACACACACACACACACACACACACACACACACAATTACACACACACACACACATATCACACACACACACACATATTACACACACACACAACACACACACACAACACACACACACAACACACACACACACACCACACACACATACCACACACACACCACACACACACCACACACACATCCATTACACACACACACACCACCACACACACACACACACACACACACACACAACACTACTATTCAACAACACACACAACATATCACACACACACACACACACACACACACACATCACACACACAACACAACACACACACACACACACACACAACCACACACACACACACACCACGCACGCACGCACGC
Source organism: Conus ventricosus (assembly GCA_018398815.1). NCBI lineage: Eukaryota > Metazoa > Mollusca > Gastropoda > Neogastropoda > Conidae > Conus > Conus ventricosus. Next base: position 39,401,297 of record CM031621.1, read on the forward strand.
AGCACACACACACACACACACACACACACATACACACAACACACATATCACCACACACACACCACCATAATAACTCACACACACACACACACACACACACACAATTACACACACACACACACATAATACACACACACACACACCACACACACACACACACAGACAACACACACACACACACATATACTACTAACACACTCACTAATCATCACTACAAAAACACTACTACACACAACACTCAACCACCACCAACACTGCACGCATCGTGCTGCAATTTCGAGCTTTGTACATTCTCACAGAGAAAATGCACACACCACAATACACCCACCACATCATGCACACACACACACACGACACCCACACACACACAAACTTCACAACATAATTTATAAACATTATATAATATTATATATATAAGATATATATATATAATATATAATATATGAATCCAGGTTTTGGTCTTTAAGTTTCCAATAATTTGCTCAGTTCTGTTTGGTTTGCAAATTACAGAGCTTGTGAGCAGTCTCATCTTGGATTTGAATAGCTAGATTTTTACCCAATCATAGATGTGGAAATGCTCACCAAAAGCTCTACATTCGCATAGTTACCATACAAAAGAGAGTGCCCCTGAGCAATAAATGCCTTCACAATCAACATTGATTACCAGCACTTTGACATCAGAAAATGAAAAGAAAAACATAGGATAACTGGAAAACCATTCAAACGATATGCAAACCACAAACAGCATTAATAACGAAAAACTACCAAAACAACACCCAGAACTGAGCAAATATATCTGAACTTAAAGACCCGCAAAAAACAAGCTACAATTATCCTGGAAAATCATAAAAAGCAAAAACCTACAGCAATGTTTCAAAAAGGGGGAACCTATGTTTAACTAAAAAAAAGGGTTTAAATTTCAAGAAAAACCACACTTGGGAAAAACTTTAAACCCCAAAACGAAAAATAAAAAAACCCAAACGCAGGCAAAAAATTGGAAATCGTTGTTAGGAACACCCCCAAAACCAAAAACCTAAAAGGGCCCCCCCCCCCCCCCCCCCCCCCCCCAAAACCGTCCCAGCCAACCCGCACGGGGCAAAAAAACCGCAAACGGGACCCCACACGCTATTTTAACATCTGGGGTTTTGGGAAAAAAAAAAAAACCATCCTGATGACACGCAACCGCTCGAAAAATTTTTTGGGATATTCTTTTTTAAAAAAACCCTTTTTTTAAAAAAATTTTGGACCCCCCAAGGGTCGAGCACTATAAAAATTTTCCTTTTTGGGGTTTTTTTTTAACTACATTAATATATTTTAATATATATTTATTTATAAAATATATATTTTATTATATAAAATATTATAGTTCAATGTGTTTAAAAATCCCAAAAAACGATTTTTAGATTTGCTCAACCCCGGGGGGGGCAACATTTGTTAAAATAAGGTATTAAAATGATCAATCTAAAATTTGTTTCGAGCGCTTTTGCGCTGTCATCAGGATTTTTGGGTTTTGCCCACCCCGATGTTTATAAAGGTGTGGGCTCTTTTGGGGTTTTGTTTGCACGTGCGGGTTGGCTGCATTGTTTTTTTGGGGGGCTTTCAGGTTTTTGTTTTAGATGTGTTCACTAAAAATTTTTTACAAATAAATGTCCCTTGGAGAGGGATTACAAATGGGTTTCCCCCCAGGAAAGCTAGTAAGGGCTTTCATATTTAAAATTTTTTCCCCCCCCCCTTTTTCTTTTATCTTCATTTTTTTTTTTTTAAGTTCAAACTTTGCCCAAGTAATTCTATAACGATGAAGAATTGTTCCCCTGCACTTTTTTCCCCCCCAAAACTACTTAATTGTTCGCATTTTTTATAAAAGTGACCGGGGGTTTTTTTTCAAAAATGGTTTTAAGGTAAATTTTAAACAGTTTTTTGGATTTTGGGTTTTTTTTCAAATTTTCCAGATTATTACCTTTCTTTTCATATGAAATTTTCATTCACTCCTAAAAAAAAAGGGAAAAGTTATGGGGGGGTTTAAGTTTTGTAACATAGCAAAGGCCTTTTTGAGAAAATCAATTTTAAAATTTTTCCCCACTTCAGTTGAAGTTTTTCCCCGAAAGAAACAGGTTTTTCTACTTCCCCAACCTTTCCCAAAATTTTGGTACCTTTTTTTTAAAACACTTCATCCCACAATGGGCACAAAAAAATTGGTTTTTAAAAATTGTTGTAGATGTCTTGTTATCTAAGTTTTTATATTCCCTTTTTTTCTGACAAAAAAAAAGAAAGCCTGTTAAAAAAATAAATTTTATTAAATTTAATTGTACACACTAATGTCCATTGCCTTAAAATGAGCGTGTCTGTGGGTCTTTGTAGCATAGCTGGCACGCCCTTGTCGAATCCTTTTTACACTCTGCACCTTCTCTTACTTCTTTCCCTGGCGAGGGGGGTTTTTTAACTCATCTTTTTGTTTGGGGCAAGCTCCAGGAATCGGCCGGAGAGAAAAAGGAAAAACCCTTTTTTTCTGGGCCCCTTTTGCCCCCCAACCCGTTTTCGGGGCCGAAAGTGGCCCCGAATTTAAAAGGGTTTTTCCCCCTTTTCTGCCAAGTAAAACTTCAAAAAAACCCCAAAAAAAAACGATTTCTACAAAAAAAACATACTGTGAGGGTTATCCCTTTTTAATACTAATTTAATAAAAATTTTCAGATTTTTTTTTTTTTGTTTAAACCTTGTTTTTTTGTGTCGTTTTTTAATAACATCATTTTCGCGGGAAACATTCTTCAAATGAAATCTTTTGTCTTTCCTGTGAAATAACACTACCCTCTTTTTAAATGTTCTCTAAAAATCTTTTAAAAAAAGAGTTTTTATTTCTGAATAAAATCCACACACTTATTCGGGCATTTTCTTTCCCCTGGAAAAACTTTGTTTGCCCAAAAGTGTTTCCTTTTTAAAAATGTCTTTTTCTGCGAACAGTTTATCTATAATAAATAGCGTTTTGCGTTCCCCCAACAATATAAAAAAGCGTTTAGACATTCACTCAGTTTATTTTCTGGGATCAAATAAATTTTATTTTTTCATCGGGCCTTTTTAAAACCCTTTTATTATGATATGCTTTGTTCCCTTTAAAATGTTGGACAGAAATTTACCCCCCCCCCCCCCCAAAATTTATTAAAATTTTTAACGATTTTAAAATGTTTGTTAAAAAAGTCTAGGACAAATATTTTTTTTCCACAAACCAGTCCTTTCCACAAAATCATTGAAAAAGGGGGGGATTTTATCATAAAATTTAACCTCCATAGTTTTTTAACAGAATTTAAAACTAATCCAGTTTTTATTTTTTTACTCTCCGTCAAAACTTGTTCAGTATAAAAAAACCCCCTTTTTTTGAGGCCTAAATGGGTAAGATTTAAACCAAATTTGGGTTTTTTGTAAGATTGTTTCTATTTTAAATCAACATGGGTTTTGTTGCTTTTTGTTTTTACTTTTAATTTTCCTCCCCCATTTTGAAGAACGGGCGTTGGTAAAAATTAAAGGGGTTTTTTTTAAAGTCTAAGTTTTGCCAGCTTAAAATTAATTCCTTTTTTAAAGGGCGTAAATAACGCCCCCAAACCCCCTTCCTCTCCACATCTTTAAGACAGGGAAAATTTTAAATTTTCATTGTGAAGTGGGCTCCTTAAATTTTTTGCTTTGGGAAAAAACTGTAATTTTTTTTAGAAGCTTTTTTTCAACTGTTTCTTTTTTTGTGGAGGTTTTACTGTTTTTTCCCATTTCGGCGTTTTTCAATTTCTTTTTCCCACTATTGTCTTTCCCGGGATAAGACTTACATGTAAAAGGGCCGAGTTGAATGCTTTTCTGAAACTTTTTTGAAAGGCTAAAATTGGTAAATGGGCTTTTGAATTCAAATTTTATTTCCCATTCTAAAAATGGGTTTTTAGTGCCTTTGGGTCGGTTTTCGAACTATTTTTTAAATTTATATGACCCAAAATTATTTGCTTCTTTGATTGCGCAAACTTTTTAGTTTAGGAAACTTTTTATGTCCCCAAACCTTTTTGCGTTTTAATCACCTCTTTGTGTACTAAAAAACCATACAAAGCGCCCATTCAGTTCGTTCAAAGTCCTAAGTTGCAAGGTTTTTAATTCTAAAGTTTAAACCTCCCAAAGGGTAATGTAACTCCGGTTTTTGGCCCCCCGCATTATTTTTTTTGGTATTATTTTATTTCCAAAACAAGTGAGGTTATACATTTCAAACTTTCCCGCTTGTCTTTGTTTTTTTTTTTTTAATGTTGACCCCCCCACAAAAAAATCTTTTTGAAATGTAAATTGGGAATTGATTAAATTTTATAATCCAATATGCAGCTTTCCCTGACGGGAAGAGCTTTTAAAACAGTTTAGGGCCTTTCCTTTTTAAAATTTTCTCGTCTCGTCATCCAAATGAAAATTGGTAATGAATTTTTGCAAGATTGAGCGGATTTTTCCTTAAGTGTTTTGTTTTGGTAACTCTAAAAATTGGTGGGTTGATTGGCAGTTTTTTAAAGCTAAAAAAATTTTTGCAGCTCTTTATCAAAATAGTAAATACTTCTTCTTCAGGCTTGATTGTTAAACATTGTTTTCAAGTTTCGCCTTGTTAAGTTTGAGGTATTGTCAAGTTACTCATTGCTTTATTTTTGGTGAGCTAAACCCGTAATAACCATAGGTAATTGTTTACTGGCTTTACTTTGTCACTTGTTTTGTCCAATTTTTTGAATCTTTTTATTATTCTTTGATTCACTTATATTAAACCATTACGACTTTGTAGAATATTTCATGGAGTGCGAACAATTTGGCTTCTGCAATCGTTTTCAACGCCATGTTCTAAAAAACGAAGGGCTGGTCTTGAGTGTTATTGTTAAAACATTTTTTAAACAAATTAAAAATGAGTGCATTCAATTATATGATGCAAAAATATTCTGTTGGGCCGCACTCCAATCTTTATAAATATAACAACTGACACCCCTAGACATTTCTGTGACCCAGACTGACACATTTCATAAATAGGTTTATGTACTCCATTAGCAGATTATTTTAAACCCCCTGTAAAAAAGACACTTCATCGCAAAGTGCAGGTTCAGTCATCCGATGCAGTTTTATCAGAACCTGTTAACTTTGCTGTGTTTTGTGCAACAACAGGGAGTGTTGGCAGTTGTCGTAAGCCGATCATCTAAATCATCCTGATTCCTTTGGTGAGGTCATTGTAAGATTTCATTTTGTATTATCACCGTCAGACGTATTTGCGCGACTGAAACTGCTAGCGCACCCATTACCAAATGGGACAATTCCGTTTTACCATTCTGCAACAGAATAGACATGATGCTTTTGAAAGGAATCTGTAACGAATCTCAATATTAACATCAAGTCAGACTTTAGGCATAATGTTGGACCACAATCATGGTTTGGCACCCTGATTATTGGGGCGGCACAGAATAATTAACTATGACTGGTATCTCCTTCACATCTTTCTCTAGGATAGCTAGTTCAATCTGGGTCCATAGAGCAAGAGCATAAAACAGCATGGATCAACCATTTATCTTAGACACTTCTAAGGGCCTAACTAGAGCGGGGAATTAGAACGATTATAAACGACTCTATTCGTACTTACGTTTGGTTGTTAAGCTTGGTTTCGCAAAGCACAGCGCGAGGATCGAGGCATAACTGGATCCTTTAATGGCTTTGACGCACAAAACTATACTTAGCAAATTTAGAGGGAGACCAATTTAATTCTACAGTTGATTTACTTCAAGTATTTCAAAGTACCATCATGTTTTTACAATACGCAAGATCAAAAGTAGACTTTGCGTTGGCTGGTTTTATTCTTGCTGTAATTTGACCTTAGACTCCAGGGTAGGAACAATAATGATAACTACAGCAATGAATTTTCTTCTAGCTGGGCATAATGAACAGAAGGTTGGGAAAAAAACGACTTAAATTATGAGCCAGTAATTTTCTACCAATAATAGAACACCAGATTATAGTAATCTATTCCCCGAAGTCCAACCCAAAGTCATTGAAGACTCAGCTAAGCTAGCGGACTTGTTCGCGCATGACCTGGAATTGAAAAGACAGCGCTTGTTCTTGGATTAATGGCTAGGATTTACTTGGGTCTTATCTTACTTAAATGTATCCCAAAATTTTACAAGAATTAATGTCCATTTCGTGCTCGGCCATAAAGCCATCTACTTTGACGTTGCAGTAGAAAGCCTGCTGACATTACTCCCCAATATTCCTGGTTAAAGCGTCCAGGCTTTACCAGCTAATTTTTTTAATAAACTTGCAAGATGATCAAGCTGTTTTTTTACCCATGATTTTTCTGGCGGAGATGGAGGGCGATGGCGGCGGTGGCAATGAATTTTGGCTTCTGCCGGCTGTAATGCCTTTTCCAGTGTTCTTTTGCATAATCCTTTGGCAGTTTTTACGCTTGCTAATGTGACGCCTTGCTCTCTTAACAGCGTTTTTATTGTTTGTAGCGTTGTGTCTTCATATAAAATTTTTCGGTAGTTTTTCTTTTCTATTCACCTTGAGTTAGTAATCTGGTATCGGTTGTAAAGTTAGCAACTTCTTGTCTTGATGATCTTTCTTTTCATGATCTTTTAGGTCTTTGGGTTTATTCCTTTCTTTATTATCAATGCCTAAGTCGGCGTCATCAGCCTCAACGTGTTTTTCTTTTTCTCTCTTCTTTTATGCCCATCTAGTTCACCTTGTTTTGCTTAAATTGTTTGTTAATTCGCATCTGGATGGTTCTTTAAGCATGATCAAGGGCCGCTATTTCTCGCATGGGTGCGGTGAGTCGTGTATAGTGTCTTTATCGCTGTTTCTTCTGGATAAAACTGGGTTCTGCTTCTATTGCATTTAATTAGTATCTGCGATTGATTTAATTCTTTTTTTACGTTCCATGTTTTTGTATTTTGGTTAGCTGTTGGGAGTTCCTGCCAGCGTGTCTTTGAAGTTTAGTCAACTGATTCCCTATCTAATTTCGGTTCTAACAAGGACTAGGCGATGTTGATCTTTCACATGTGTCTTTTGTATAATTGTCTCTTGGCTTAAAAAACTTTGATGGGTCGGGTTTAGTTGTAAGACGAAAAGTTGACCTTGATCGTTTTTTACTAGACTATTGATCATCTTTTTAATTCAAACATCATTTGGGTCTCATAAATTCGGGAAGCTCGTTCTTGGCCCTAAAAACTTTTCGTTTAATGTTTTTAACATTATTTCTGTTAATTTCATGCCGCATTGAGAGCGTTGAGCGATGCTGTGTCATAGGGATCATTTCACTCATGTCGTCTCAAAGATCTAAAACTTCATATTCTTCTTCGCCTTCATTTCCTGCCATGTTTTTAAATAATTAATTTTTTTTTGCTTCATATAAAAAATGCCACAACTAGCACCATGTCGATTCTTAACCCGCATTGTAGTCTGAAAGAGCCCCAGGGTGACGGGAAATAATACGGAATATTATTGTTCCTAATAATCCATCCTACTATTGATGAGATCATATTTCTTACTGTCAAATCATTCCAGACCTAGGAGCAGGGATGAATTGATTGGCCAGGCTCTGCCACGTCTTACTTTCAAAATAGAACTTGTTTCAACAACTGTCCAAACAGGACTGTTGTACAAGAATCTGGGGAGGGCAATCGTTAGAAAATTTTTTATAAATTGAGGGGCAAGAAATATTTTCTTTATCACAATGCAGACATATTATTAACTATTCTGATCTATGGCTAACCGGGAATGATAGGGCTGATTCTTGCGTTTCAAGGAATCGAAAATGAAGAAGCACTAAACATTAGAATAGGCGACCGAAGATATTAAAGTCGGCTAAAATGTATGCAGCTGTAAAATTTTGCGTATGGAATTCGCTTTTCCATCCCCATTAGATTTTGAGTTGTTAAAAGCGAATGCGCCTACTTTCTTGGAGGATTAAAAGACAGATTGTCTTTTGAACTAACTTTTAATGAACAAACGTGTTTTCAGATCATCTGACAACGGAGCAAAGGTACTGCATTTCTGGAATCTCGTTAGAGTTTGAGTTGTAGCAACACTTTCTTAGCAGAGCTGACTTCGAGCAACTAATATACAGTGAAAATTAGTAATTAATTACGACAGAGTGATTCATCATTCACACATATTCCAGAAGAGAGGCTGACACTATTTGGAATTTTCGTTTTAGCGGTCGCAGCAAGATCGCTCTTTATGGTATTTTATTGCTGTGTGAGATGAAAGTACGTTCCAAAAAGAAGCAAGTGAAAAGTTTTTTAGATTTTTTTTAATCCTAAAATAAGAAAGTTGCAATGTTCGATTGTGGGTAGAATCTATACCAATCTACGCTAGGTTGTTGGTGTAGTGAGGGGGGTTGGCAAAGGAGAGAGTTTTTGGAGGTGGGCTTAAACCTTATCAGGCATTTTGATGGAATAAGAAATCTGTTAGGTGGCGGGAGGTGTAGTAATCCTACAGTTGACAACAACCTTGCGTCTAAAGTTTTACATCATTCTACATTGTTAGGCTTGTGATTATTTATCATCGTAAATTCGGTTTATGGGTTGACTATGGTCAAACAGGGTTATTCAGTTGCATGGAAGCGGGTGAGCTGTGGAGACGTTAATAATCATTCAAATTGATATAAAGAAGAAGAGACGAATAAAACCGCTTAATGTACATTTGTTGTTAACATATTTGCATGCGCAGCGAATATTGGAGATATCAGATTAAGATGTAGTATACTAAATTATTTTTTTATTTTAAAAGAGCATGTCTGTTCAGGTTTATCCTAATGTGCCTTACAGCGCCGCCAAAAGAAGTGATAGTTAGAAACCCCTCTAACTAAAAAACCTTCAGATTAACCAACATTACACAATGCAAGGCTAAGTTCTAGAGCAAGACTTTCAAAATACAGCAAAACCATACGAAGGTATTTCTGCTGGCCATTTATGCTGTTAAATATTGTTAATACTGGAGCATCAACTATTAGTGCTCTATCAGCAGGAACGAGTGTGGTCCTCTTAGCAACGGGCATTAGGCGCACCCGCAGCTTTACCTCTGGTCGGTTTGTCTTTAGCTCTCGGCCCTGTGTTCATGAGCTGTAATGCGGCTGGCAAAAAATTAAAAAATAAACTCCAAAAGCACACAGCTATGGTTCAACTATTAATGGCTAAACTTAGTTCGTTTAAACTGGCAATAAATAAAGCGTTGTTGACTCAAAACCTCACGGATGAGAATTTAATCGTTTTACAGGCCGATTTTGATGATACACAAAAGACATAAGTTTGATCTTTCAAAGAAAGGGCGAGGACCATAAGTTTTTCTAACTGCCAGACCCGAGCAGTTAAAAGGAAATGCTTAAAAAAAAGTAACGGAAACATTAAACATCTGTTACTTAAAAACAGCTCACATTAACAACCCATAAAGGTGTTTATACTTTTAGTTTATGAGTCCAAGCGCAAAGATGACCGTAGATTTTGGTTATGATTAAATTATTTTTTTTTTAATTTTAAATAAATATGTTGGCTTAAGAAAAGAAAGACAGCATGGCTAAGATATATGTAGGACAAGACGAATTTTTGAAGAATATGCTCGCGAGTGGAGCGTTTATCAAGAGCACTGAATAATATTGATTTAGAAGTCATTGACCCAACAATCGTACAGTTACAGGCAAGCGTTGTTCATGCTATTTCTCATGTTCCAGGCAAACTAACAAAGACCCTCCGGTTTTTTAGTAATGTTAGCTGTTTTAATCGGATATGTACACAATAATTGAAGATAATCTAGACGTCTGGGTCTCAACTAATAACAGCAGACTATTCTTTCCCATAAAAGGACTTTACACCCGGTTGGGCAGGCGAACTGATTGCACAGTTGGACGCTGACGCTGTAGATGCTCAAAATGAAGAGGCTCTGGTTGGTCAGTGGGAGAAGTCTTAGAGATTAGATTTTAAACAGCTAAGTAGGCACGATTTGTAGGCAAGGCCTTACATTCCGATACTCGAGGAGTTGGTTTTCAAAGTGAGCAGTTTTAACATAAAGAATTTGACGTCAAATGTTTCATGTGGTGTGTTCTTGCAGAATAGACTGCATCATGTCCGCGAACACGCAGAGAGAGTGACTTAACTATCGGCAATACACAAAAAGATCTTAACTTAAATGTAATATCCTTTCCTGTTAGTGTAGAACAAATTGATCAGTTTGAAGAACCAAATCAAACCAATAAACTGTTTTAAATGTTACACATGGGATGAGGAAACTAATTTGGCGCCAATTAATTGTGTCAAGAAACAGCCCAACAATTGGCGAACCAGACAAAAAATTCATTGTTGAAATTACTCCTAATGTCTTCGCAACTGGGCGACCGCATTTACACATTGATACGAACAATGTGTAGACTAATGCTGCATACTTCAAAGATCATGGCAAACAAGAATTCTGTAGAAATGTTTAACAAGTAGAATGCCATTGTTCAAGCCTGCGAGCGAACATAAGAAACATTGTAAAAGTTCTGTAGACTGTAATACAGAAATAAATTACGCCCCCCACCTGGATCTAAACGTTATTTTTTAAGAATAGAAACGGTGCAAAATTATCAATACGTAGTTTACGCAACTTCGAGTCGCTTCTTATTGTTCCTTATGAAGGGCCAGCCCCATCTAAAACTTTCGAAAAACCTGTCCTTAACTTAATGAGTATTCATCAGATTTGTTCATTTGCCTTAATGTTGTCAGGTCGGATGGCGCCATTCAGGCACCAGAATATACAGAGGTCCAAATGCGGCTAGAGAGTTTTACAGCGCATGCAGCAGTGCGCAATGTATGTTCTAATAATCTGAATTTATCTGTAATCTAAGGACGCTGAGACCAACAAACTGTATGAATCAGCCAACATTGTTTGGATTGTGGTTTAGGACTTCTCAACAGCGAATCAACCAGTAAAGAGACATTGATGCACATTAGCGGATTAAGTTCTGCAGAGGAGGTGCGCAACAACAAATGCATTCTTCAACTAAGTTTGAACCAAGACATGGAAGCTGCCCCTTCTTCTTTCATAACTGCGGAGGTTACGGGACTCTCATCTTTTAATTGCAAGCTGTATACCAAACGCCTTCAGGGTAGCTATGCATTGCACAGTCATCAGAAAAGTACATGTGCTTTAATCTAAATAACATGTCTTTTTATGACTCTATGCAACACATGATGGGATCATTAGAGTCACTAGCTATGTCCTTAAAGTCCTGCCCAATAACGGAAAATATTTTGACCCAACGCTTGTTAGAAAGGGTGTTTACCCTTATGAGTACATGAACAGTTGGGAAAGGTTTGATGAAGACTCACTTCCGCCTAAAGGCGCGTTCTTTTCTAGTCTTAGAGGAAAGGACATCAGCGACTCCGATTACCAGCATGCTCAAGATGCGTGGCAACGTTAGATTGTAAAACGATGGAGACTATCATGACTCCTACTTAATGGCAGATGTATGTTTGTTGCGGACGTCTTTGAAAATTATAGAAAGACCTGCATGAAACATTACAGCTTGGATCCTGCGCATTATATTTCTGCACCCGGGATGAGCTGGGACGCTTTCTTAAAGTTTACTGGAGTACAGATTGATTTATTGTCTGACCTACCAATGATTCAGATGATTGAAAACGGATTGCGGGGAGGAATTAAGTATGGCGTCGCATCATTACTGTAAAGCAAACAACAAATACTTGGACGACTATGATCCGAGTAAAAGGTCTAACTATCTCATGTATTTAGATGCAAACAATCTGTATGGATGGGCAATGGCGCAATCACTTCCATTACGTAACTTTAAAATGTACACAGGCGGCGATCCAAATAATATTCAAAAGGCATTAAAGTGGTTGGGCAGTTTAACGCCTGATCAACAGCGTGGGTTTATTCTAGAAGTTGACTTAGAATATCCTCAGGAACTCCATGACCTGCATATGACTACCCATTAGCAGCAGAAAGTCTAAAGATGGATCCAAGAGAGCCGCCTAAACTTGTGCCTAATCTTCGCGGCAAAAAAAAATTATGTCTGCCATTACAGACTTCTGCAATTTTATTTAAGACATGGTTTTAAATTTAACAGTTTTTCATCGCATAATTGCTTTTGACAAGAACAGTTTTTGAAACCATACATCATAAAGAACATGACCTCAAACAAATCCACAGATCTTCGAAAAAAAGACTTTTTCAATTTAGAAAAACAGTTTTTTTGGAAAAGATAGGAATCCGCACAAGCGCAAAACGTCAGATGGTCCCCAAAGAAAACAAAACAATTAAGCTAATTTTCAAAACCAAATTATCAGGACTTCAAAGATTTATGATCAGTTTTTTGGCAAATGAAAAAAAAAAGAAAGTCAAATTGGGAAAAAACCCTGTATTTTTGGGTTTACTTTTTAGATTATAAAAGCTTTTGTGTTCGGTTTCTTATGACATTTTAAACCTTCGTACCCAGGTCCAGAGTACTTTACACAATACGATAGTTTTGTTATAGATATCCCACTGAGAATCTATAAAGCAGGAATTAGAAGTAGAAAAAGGGAGCGAGGGGATGGTATGACACGTCCGATACCTAAAAATTCGCCTTTACATTCATACTAAAAAGAAAAGGTTTTTGGAAGAGAAGGGATGAATTTTTCTGGGAAAGGGGATCAAGGAGTAGTGGGGTTGGCAAAAAAGGACGATTTTGAGCCCGGAGAAAATCATTAAAAAAGCAAAAGGGGAAAATCACAGGTTTGCAGTCAAACAAAACACTACAAATACAAAGAACATTTTTTGGCAAAAAGACTTTTATCAACAACTAAAACGCGATCAAAAACCAGAATCAACCAACTGTTGTAAAAAAGAAGTTTAGATAGAACAACACAAAATTTTGGGTTTTTTTTTTAAACCCAAATTTCAATGCAATCGGGGACTGGGAAACCGTAAATTAATTAAAACGGAACTGTCCCGCGGGTTATCTGCGTTCTTCCTTTACAAAAGATCTTGAGGAGCTGGGGTTTTTTTGTTTTGTCATTTTTTTTCGTAATAATACACGGGGGGATTTATTTTTTCAATTCTTTTATTTCATATGGAACAACACCCAAACCGGATATTGCCCGATGCGAGTGTCCCCCTTTGCTTCCCCCGGTAAATAAAGGTACCCTTTCTTCAATCCAAAAGGGAAAGTTTCTGGTTTACGGATCTCCTTCAGCAACATTTATTGTTTTTCTTTTGATTTCTTGTATGGTTTTAACCCTTTTAAAATTCTTTATTATTCATTGCGCGCAAAACTGAGGGCAATTTCTAACCCATTCTGTTTGCGAGAATTTTCAATCAGCTCTCTGTGATACGGTAGGAAAAAAGTCTTTCAGCTAACTGTTTGTTAAAGTTTTCAACTAAAGCCTGTGATCTGTGAACTCCTGGAATGCCTCTTCTAATGGTAACTCTATGTTTTAACAACAATTGATTCACTTGCCCTTTAAATTCTTTTCCATCATCATCTTGAATCATGCGAGGGTAAGTTAGCGGGCCTCGTTGTATATTAGTTGTATGGCAACAGCAACAGCAGAAGCACTCTTTTGCGTTAATGGTTCCGCATCTTTGTATCTTGAAGCCATGTCAATGACTGTGAGTGCGTACTTAAATCTTTTTCGCCTAATCGTATCAGAGGGTAAATATAGAAGATCCATTTGATGGGTGTCGTTCGGTATTGCGTTCACAAAGTGTGGTCTCTGTATTCGTCTAGCGCTGGTAAATAAATTTGCCAAATCGCTTGTTTAGATAACCATTCTTTTGCTGTTTGTTCACTGACTCCAGCTGCTTGGCTTAGCTTTTTATTGCCGTTATTCCTTCCAATATCCTTTGGGCGAATAATAGATTTTGTTCATTTTTTATTCAGCCAATATTATGCGCAACAAAATACACAACGGTCATACCAACGGCAATAAACGCGATTTCTTGCATCTTTTGTTTTTCTGATGGATGATAAAAGTCGCTAAATTTTTTGGGTGGGGGCAATGTCTCGATTGGTTTGCCTGTTACAAGATAATATTGTTTTATTGCTTGATCAACATCTTTAAATGTGTAAGCTGCATGCCCCTGTTTTTTCAGAGTATCATTAATAAAATCTAACTGCTCAATTCTCTGCTTTTCATAGCGATCTTGTTGCAGCGGCTAGTTGCTCCACAGCTTTGTTATGTCTTTTTCTCTCGCCGTCATCCCGTAGTTTACTAAATGCGTAATTACTTCCACTAAAAGCGAGCGCATTAACCACAGCGCCGCCTATCATCATTACGAGCGAAGCCATTTTTATAAATGTATTTTTTCTTACATATTTATATTTTCCGGAATTATTCCTTGCTTGACTAGAAAATTTTTTCGTGGCAAACGAAGCTGCAATGATAGCAATCAGCTTTGCTGAATCCTCAAAGTCTAGTTTGCCAAGATCTGCTGGCTTTATTTTTAACAGGCTTTTACCAAGCATTGAGTATCCTACACTTAGACCTCCAATAACAGCAGAAGGGTATACAAGGTTAGCAACAGTTTTTTTCGGTGCTCATTTTTTAAAAAATAAAATAATTATAAATTATTAAAACATGAACAGTGATGATCTACTACAGCTACAAGGCGGCCTAAACTGCCTGAACTTATGAATGACCAAGTTGATGACCAAGCTATTATGCCCAAAAAGGAAAGGCTGTATTCTTTGGCAGCATGTGGAAAAACAAAACAGTTCCTCGGAACTGAATTCAGCATAGAACAGATTCAACAGATGTCGCCGCAAGACATTTTAAAGTATCATAACAGGTATGAAGCGCAGCTGGGTCTAGAATGGTGAAAAGTGTCGGGCAAACGGTTCTTAGTTTGTACACTAAACTATTTCAGTAGATTTGCTCCCATTGATTCTGAACAAGATCTTACGTATGATTTAACGCAAGATCCAGTTTTAACAAAGTCATTAGAGTCTCTAGGATGTGATCTATACTACAGATTTGGAACATTGTTTATCGCCATTAATCATGGGATTAATTACTTTTAATCATAAGATTTTGTTTCCCTTCAAAATGAACGAGCTGGAAAATCATCAGAACCAGAATCAGGAAACATTGAATCAGGTGGAGAAAGTAACCAAGCCAGAAAATCAGCAGAATCAGAAAACACTGAATCAGGTGGGGGCCAGTGAAAAGTGTCCCCCATCCTGGGCGTGTTTAAAGCAGGAAAAAAATTAGCAGAGTGGAACAGACAAAAAAAATTAATGTTACAGAATATAACTCATCATGAAAACATAACACCGCCAACGCCAGAACAAGTTGATTCAATGCCGGCTATAAAAACTCCATGTGATTCAAGGGCCCCAAAGTCTTCATGGAATATTGAACTTAAAACTGTTGCCATTTTTGGCGCCATTGCGCTGTTGGGGGCAGTTATTACGGTTAAAAAATATATACACAATTGGCAACAAAAACAAAAGCAATCAAAAAAATCTGAACCGTTAAATACAGAAAAGACAACTGCACGCCAAAACCGCCAACAACAAAAGATCTTTTTGATCCATTTATAATGCAATAATATTTTAAATTTTTTAATAAAAATAGATCATGGCGTATTATAAAATGATAAAGTCAATAAATAAAGACATGGAGTCTATAAAAGACATTTCCATAGACCAGAATTGTAATCAATGCGGTTGCTTAGGATGTAAGAACTTCCTTAAGATCTATGCTGACCGATCCCGCGCTAAGGGCGTTAAGCAAGACATCCTCACGATGACGCGTTTTTGAGGCGTGTGTGTACTATAATTGACATCTACTATTTAAGATAAAAACATAGAT
The DNA here is from genome assembly GCA_018398815.1 of Conus ventricosus. Taxonomy (NCBI): domain Eukaryota; kingdom Metazoa; phylum Mollusca; class Gastropoda; order Neogastropoda; family Conidae; genus Conus; species Conus ventricosus. The sequence continues at coordinate 39,417,118 of CM031621.1, forward strand.
TGTATTTTTTTGATAATTATAAGAACTTAAATAATAACTTGGTTGTACTTAGAGGATGACTTAATCAAGAACTTATCAAGAACTTGATCAAGAACTTAATTAAAAACTTAATCAAGAACTTATTAAGAACTTGAAGTAACTTAATTAAAAACTTAATTAAGAACTTGGGGCGACTTAATTAAAAACTTAATTAAGAACTTGGGGTGACTTGGGTGGGAGTGTGTGTGGTGTACACAGAGCTTTATTATTTGTCATGTGTAACACCACTTGGCGCAAGACGTCTGAATAGACAGCCTTTGTATGTGAAGTGGAGCGTAGACAGCAAAGCGACGAAGCAGCAAAAAAAAAGTCTAATCTTCTCACTGCTGATAACCTTTGACCGCTCTAGGGTGGAGCGCTGGATCTCTCAAACGGCTTGCCACTGTAACCTTGAGCGCTCTAGGTGGAGCGCTGGAAAACGGCTTGCTACTGTGACCTTTGACCGCTCTAGGGTGGAGCGCTGAAGAAACGGCTTGCCACTGTGACCTTTGACCGCTCTAGGGTGGAGCGTTGAAGAAACGGCTTGCCACTGTGACCTTTGACCGCTCTAGGTGGAGCGCTGAAGAAACGGCTTGCTACTGTGACCTTTGACCGCTCTAGGGTGGCGCTAGTTCTCTCTCACTGCTGCGGACTTTGAGAGGAGTGTGTTTGGAGTTGCATTGGTTCTTGTACGGAGTAGTCCAATAATTTCTATCTCCTCACTGCTTGAAAACATTAAATACAAATCCTTCCTCATAGAGTCGACTTCTATGAAAGAAAGACCAACTGTAGAAAACCTTTTAGCATATGGATTCAACAAACGAGCAATCTCTCTTAGTTTGCGAGAATATGAAGGCCTGCCGCTCTCAACTCATCCAAAGCACTAACAAATTGTGCATGGTACTCAACATGCTCGTCAAGTATTGTCAGCTAGAAATCTCCCACTGTCTTTGTTCTGCCATGATCAAAATATTATTTAAACAAAACCAACCTGCACAAAACCCGGTAAATTTCTTCTCACTACACCACACACCTTCAATGACAATACAACCCGGTCTTGCTGTCGTGGCGGCCACAAAGTGGGAGTGACACGTAACAGTCTAGAACATTCGCTAACGACACCTGCGCGCTGTCAACCTGAAATGAATACACCCCCCCACCCCCACCCCTCACCTGGCAAGCCCAGTCTCCCGCTTTATTGATTTTTTGGTCGCTTGCCGTACGCTGTGTGAATGAGGTCGCGCGTCTCGCTAGCCGTAAATTAATGCGATTAGGTTTCGGCCTCGTGTCAGCCTATCTGTTACACATAGTTTTGTAGGTTAGAAATTAGTCAGAAAAAAGTGTGCGGATTTTATGTCCCAAAAAAATAAAACTTATCACTTAGCCTAGTTTGCTGTGCTCCTCTTTTCTCAACCAGGCTTGAAAATTGGTAGTACATCCGTCATTTTATATTTGAAGCATTTATATGAAGATAGTGCTGGCCACACACTACTCCCTCCATACTGGTAGATGTACTAAGGTCTGCCTAACCCTACTAGTTTGTTTGCCAGAACATTCGAAATCGCCATTCAGTTGCATAAGGGCACACTTAAAGGCAGATGAACTGGTTAGAATTAAAAAGTAGAAAAGTATACACATCTTAATACACAGATCAGCTTGCCACATGAACACTGAATCTGTAGTTAACAATCAATCAAGTCTAATACAAACTGAGAACATTTTTTACTTGGGAGGAACAGCAAAAATGTTTCAAAAATAAGTTTTTTAGCATACGAATCAGCCGTGTTTACCTCCACCATGTTTTTTAACATGGCTTTAGCTGTCTCAAGCCAGCTCCCAACAATCAACGCGTGATGGTTTGTTTTGCTTCCCGGCCGACTTTCAACAATGCAGCGCCATTTATTAGATAAGGAACCATCTCATCAATAGTCAAACACGTATTAAAACTAGCTACATCTTGTTTCATTTCCTTGAACCAACAAACCTTAAGATAGTCGTTCATTTTCCAAAGCAGTTAGTTCACTTTTTTCGTTTTCTAAAAAACAATCTCTCCGGTTTCACAAATACTCTTTAAAATGCAGTTAAAGTAAAACTTATGGCCTCGAATAACAAACCTGTTCTTCAGTAACGTTTTAGCCATTTTAAAATAACACAAGTAAAACACAGTGGTCACAACAGAGCGCAGTCAAAACACACAGCCTTCTTGTGCGGTGGCTCAAACAACAATGGCGACCCCAGTCGTGTCGCGTGACAGCCTCGATATGGGGTGTCGACGTGGGAATGTGGTGCAACCCAGCCGAGTGTGCTTCGTTTACACAGCGCAGGGTAGGAGCTCTGGTTGCAAACTGCCGCGAGCCGTAAATTAAGTGATCAGGTTTCAGCGGCTTTTAGGCCACTTTCGCCCAAAAACTCGGTGGAGGAGCAAGTGGCCCAGAAGAAGGTTTCCCTGTTCTCTCCCCCGGCGAAGTTTCGCAGTCATCGTCACTGTCAAGCGTGTCTTCGTCTTCATAATCACTTGCAGCGAAATATTCGGTCACCAGTTTGCCCAATTCATCTTGATCTACTGCTGGTAGAGTTGAAGACTGACCAGCACTGAGCAAAAAGACAGTCTTTCTTTGCAAATCGTGGTTTTCGAAGCCATGCTGTTTCGCGGCGAAAGGCGTAAACAAAGATCGGTCAGCCAACCCCTAAGCGCGATTGTCCCTGCGGTTACCATGAAAGGTTCGTACCTACTTCACTTTTTTTATGCAAAGATTTCGAAACAGTGTTTCGGATTGGCTGATTTTCACGCAGTGAATGTGTGACAAAAGTAGAGTTCATGACCTTTCCAACGATGTACAACATGCTGGGGCCCTTTCGAGGGTGCTCTACACGAATGTTGATCAAAATCATGTCTGCTTTTAGCGTTTACCAAGGATCATCGCTAGGGTTATCGGCTTAAAACGCATTTTAAATACATTTTCCGATTGAATTATAAAGTCCGATTACACGTATGTGTAGTTTAAAGATTAAATATTCCATTTTTGATTAAAAGTAAAAATTGACAAATTCGACCTATCACAACCTTTTCCGGGCCTCTACGCTTTTTGCTGCCTGCGAGTTAAGACTCATTTCGTGAAAACGGGTCACACACACACACACACACACACACCATATATATAATATATATATATATATATATATATATAAAATGAAGGTAAAACCCTGGAGTAGGCTGGACACCACTCAGTGATGTGTGGTGCACTGCTGATTCAGAAACTGGCCAGTCACAACGCACAAAAATTAACTGCAGGCACACCAACCAAAACACTCTTCATGTTTTTTATATAAAAAGAAGCTTTCGCCTTTTATTTAGGCTTCGTCAGCATCTGCAACAAAAAATGTTATGTATATGCACACTCCCACCCACCCAACCACACACCCACAGAACAACCATACCCCCCCCTCAAACACCCACACAGACACACACACACACACACACACACACCACACACACACACACACACACACTCACAACATACTATATCATATTATCATGGCTCCCCAGGTTTGACTCTAAAAGCTGAGCCCACTAAAAGTATGGACTCTCCCCCCCCCCCCACTCACCCACTCATAGGCTACCCTCTCTATCCTTATTTTCACATATGTAAAAGCACCCCCCCCCTTCCCCCCCCCCCCCCCACCCACACCACCCCAATGTAGGATGTGCATAGGGGGGGGGGGCCATGAGAAATCCTAAAATCCCCTTACATACAGCCCATAAAACTGTCATTTTCTTTTGATAACTGATTTGTGGAATTATGGGTTTTAAAATTATATAGTAGCGAGACCCCGCAAAACAACAGCAGTAGCACACGGGAAGTAATAGAAGCTGCCACCCAATAGCAGTAAAGAGGTTAAGCTGAACCATTAGCATAACTCCCCACACATCATACACAAAGCAAACTGTCATCCTAAATAATAATATAATGTACCTATATTATTTTTAAGAATAATAAAATAAAAACCTACCAATAAAACGAAGTTAAAACATCTCAGTGTTAAAAAAGAGATTTACAACTGTACTGTCCCGTCGTCACAACCTCACACTGGTGTCGAAGACAACCATCCACTATCCATCACACCGCCATGAGCTAAAAACAAAATCCTCTGCAAACACTGTTCACTACAATCTATCTTCCACCCAGCCCACACTTTAATCAGGTAAACAACCATACAAACACTCTCTCTCTCTCTCTCTCTCTCTCTCTCTCTCTCTCTCTCTCTCTCTCTCTTCTCTCTCTCTCTCTCTCTCTCCTACCCCCTCTCCACCCGTTCCTTTCCCCCCCCCGCCCCCCTTCTCTCCTCCCCCTCTCCCCCCCTCTCCAATCTCTCTCTCTCCCCCTCTCTCTCTCTGTCTTAATCTCTTTCACTCTAATAACACACCCACTCACACCTTACACACACACACACACACACACACACACACACACACACACACGCACACACACACACGCACACGCACACACAACACACACACACACACACACACATACTCACAACCACACACACACATACTCACCCACACTACACCCAACATTCCTCCCACAAAGCTCCCTCACTTCACCATATCCAATTTAACCCTAACTGGGATCATAACTAGAAGAGAATGGAAAAGGGCCAGTGAGGAAGAACAACCGGGGGGGGGGGGGGGGGGGGGGGGCGTACCTCAAAACAACAGTATTTAAGAAAGCGTTCCTTAATACGTTTTTTTGAAACAAAAATATTTTAGAATTACAATAGGCACGAAATATCATCATTGTTCTAACACAAAGAGAGTATAAAAATAATAATATATATATATATTATAAAAAAATTTAAATAATAAATTAA
>CM031621.1:39427007-39432007 GCA_018398815.1 Conus ventricosus
TTGTGGTGTTGGTACTAGCCCAGACTACTTGTACAATCTCTTTGAGCACTTGGTTGTGCCTCCATGTGTACCTTCCTTGAGCCAGGGCTACTTTACATGAGCTTAGGACATGCTCCACTGTTTGTTTTTCATGGCAGAGGGGGCATGCAGGATCGTCTGTTTTCCCCCACTTCACCAGGTTTGCATTTGAGGGCAGAAGGTCATATGCAGATATGAGAATGAAGCTGATCCTGAGAGGGGCCATGTGCCAAATGTCATTCCAAGTGAAACGTCTTTGGAGTGCATTCTCCCACGTTGTCCATTGCCCTTGCTGGCTCTGCTGGACTGCTTTTTGGAGTCTTTTTTGGTCTTCTCCTTTTCTCATCTCCTGAATCATCATGTCTCTTTTGGCTTTTCCTTTGGCCTTTGACCACCATTCAGTTTTGGTCACCCCCAGTCCTTGTCTGTTGGTCTGTGTGTGTCCTGTTATTTCTCTGATCTTGAGGCTTTCTTTTGCAGAATCCATCGCCTCTTGAACTTTCCATTTTCTGCCTGTCTTCAGCTGGGGCTTGATTGCTTCTACCACCTTGTCTCCTGAGTCCTCCAGCATGCTTTGAAGTCTGATCTTCCCTGCTTTGTATTCCTCCAGGATGGATTTCAGTGGTAGTTTGAGCTTTGCTTGGCGACAGTACAGCGCTATGTCAGTCAGACAGGGTGGGACACCAAGCCATTTTCTTGTGAACTTGTTGATGTTGGCTTCCATTGCCTCCACTATGCTGGTGCAGATGTCGTATATCATCAGAGGCCATAAGAGCTTTGGTATCGGCATGAACTGCAGACACCAGACCTTGTATTTGGTAGGGAGCCCACACTGGTCAATGGTCTCCAAGCCTTCTTCCGACATCTGTTTGGTTTCCTTTTGCTCTTTGTGTGTCTTTCAGCGTATCATCATACCATCTTCCAAGGCTCTTGACTGGCTCTTCTGTGACTGTTGGAATGGCCTGGTTGGCAACACTGAAGACCACAGATTCGGCCACTTTTCCTTTCGTCATTGAGAGACTCCGTGATTTCTTTGGCTTGAACTTCATTCTGGATGAGGCAACTTTGTCGTCCAGCCTTTCCAGCACATGACGTGTCTCGTCTTCTCTGGATGAAATAACTGTAGTGTCACCCATGAAGGCCTTGAGAGGAGGCATCTTGTATCCATCGCCAAGGTCTGTTTGTCTTGCGTTGCTTGTTGCTGCTTTCAAGATGAGTTCTATTGCCAACACGAACAGTATTGGGGAAATTGCACACCCCATTGCAATGCCACTTCCAAGTTGATCCAATCTGTTGTGTACTCCTTGGTAGAGAACCGCATTGAGAAGCCATTGAAGTACTTCTTGAGCATGTAGCAAATGTTCTTTGGCACATGGTACATCTCAAGAGCCAACTGTATCATCTCATGGGGTACAGATCCATATGCGTTTGCCAGATCAAGCCACATTACGTCCAGGTCTCTCTTTTCTGTTTGTGCTCTTTGGATTGCGTCCCAGAGCATTGTGGCGTGTTCTCCACAGCCAGCCACGCCTGGGATGCCACCTTTCTAGACTGACACATCCAAATACTTGTTTTCCATGAGGTACTTGGTCAGCCTTGCTGCCATGACAGAGAAGAAGATTTTCCCTTCGACGTTCAGTAGTGATATTGGCCTGAACTGGCTGATGTCACTTGAGTTTTGCTCTTTGGGGATGTACACACCATCTGCCGTCATCCACTGGCCGCTGATCTTCTGGTTTCTCCAAGCCGATCGCAGCAGCCTGTGGAGCCACTCCAGCACCTTGGGACATTTCTTGTAAAGCTGGTAAGGTATTCCGTTTGGCCCTGGTGATGATTTGCTCTGGCTTTGTCGACCACCTTCTTGATTTCCGCCAACCAACGTTGGAGGCTTGTTATTGAACTGTTCCTCAGGGTTGGTTGGCCACACCAGACCTTGAATGTCCAGTGGTGCTTTGCTCTCTGAGTCAGAGTATGTTTTCCTCAGATGCTGCTCAAGAACTCCTTTGTCCACACTTAGGGTCCCAGATTTTGGCTGCTCAAACAGTGTTCTGGCAAACTGGAAGGGGTCTCTGAAGAAGCGCTCTTGTGTCTTCTTCTTTTTACTCTTCCTCTTCCTCGCAGATTCCGTTTTGCCGAGGGCGCTGTGTTTTGCTTTCAGGTCTTTCCAGAGTTTTTCCAAGCCTTGTTTTTCAGCTGGCAGTGCGGTCTTCATTTGCTTCTTGAGGTTTTTCTTTTGGACCCTGATCTTGTCCATTTCTTCTTGGCGTCTGGATTTCTTTGGAGGTGTTTTCTCTTTGGGTAGTTTTGCTCCATAGGCGTCTCTACATGTGGCATACACAATGTCCCCATATGTGGCTAGGAGTACACAACAGATTGGATCAACTTGGAAGTGGGCATTGCAATGGGCTGTGCAATTTCCCCAATACTGTTCGTGTTGGCAATGGAACTCATCTTGAAAGCAGCAACAAGCAACGCAAGACAAACAGACCTTGGCGATGGATACAAGATGCCTCCTCTCAAGGCCTTCATGGGTGACACTACAGTTATTCATCCAGAGAAGACGAGACACGTCATGTGCTGGAAAGGCTGGACGACATAGTTGCCTCATCCAGAATGAAGTTCAAGCCAAAGAAATCACGGAGTCTCTCACTGAGGAAAGGAAAAGTGGCCGAATCTGTGGTCTTCAGTGTTGCCAACCAGGCCATTCCAACAGTCACAGAAGAGCCAGTCAAGAGCCTTGGAAGATGGTATGATGATACGCTGAAAGACACACAAAGAGCAAAAGAAACCAAACAGATGTCAGAAGAAGGCTTGGAGACCATTGACCAGTGTGGACTCCCTGGCAAATACAAGGTCTGGTGTCTGCAGTTCATGCTGATACCAAAGCTCCTATGGCCTCTGATTATATACGACATCTGCACCAGCACAGTGGAGGCAATGGAAGCCAACATCAACAAGTTCACAAGGAAATGGCTTGGTGTCCCACCCTGTCAGACTGACATAGCGCTGTACTGTCGCCAAGCAAAGCTCAAACTACCACTGAAATCCATCCTGGAGGAATACAAAGCAGGGAAGATCAGACTTCAAAGCATGCTGGAGGACTCAGGAGACAAGGTGGTAGAAGCAATCAAGCCCCAGCTGAAGACAGGCAGAAAATGGAAAGTTTAAGAGGCGATGGATTCTGCAAAAGAAAGCCTCAAGATCAGAGAAATAACAGGACACACACAGACCAACAGACAAGGACTGGGGGTGACCAAAACTGAATGGTGGTCAAAGGCCAAAGGAAAAGCCAAAAGAGATATGATGATTCAGGAGATGAGAAAAGGAGAAGACCAAAAAAGACTCCAAAAAGCAGTCCAGCAGAGCCAGCAAGGGCAATGGATACCGTGGGAGAATGCACTCCAAAGAAGTCTCACTTGGAATGACATTTGGCACATGGCCCCTCTCAGGATCAGCTTCATTCTCAGATCTGCATATGACCTTCTGCCCTCAAATGCAAACCTGGTGAAGTGGGGGAAAACAGACGATCCTGCATGCCCCCTCTGCCATGAAAAACAAACAGTGGAGCATGTCCTAAGCTCATGAAAGTCGCCCTGGCTCAAGGAAGGTACACATGGAGGCACAACCAAGTGCTCAAAGAGATTGTACAAGTAGTCTGGCTAGTACCAACACCACAAAAGGGAAAATCAGGACTCCAAAAGCACCCGCAACATTCTTCACGGCAGGAGGCGGCAAATCATGGCCAAGAACAACAGTGCCACTCGGAACATGCAGGCACAGTCTGCTGGATGGGGCAGATGACGGGGAGTGCACTGCAGACCTCCCAGAATGGAAGAGTCACCAGAGATCATCAGCAAGAGTGGCATGAGACCAGACATAGTAGTCCACTCTCAGTCAACCAAGCAGCTGATCATGATCGAGCTCACGGTGCCATATGAGAACAGAATGGAGGCAGCTCAAATCTACAAGACTGAAAAGTATGCTGATCTGGCAAACATCCTGAGGAGAGAAGGCTATCAGGTCAAAGCCGTCACTGCAGAAATTGGAGACTAGGGGGTTTGTAGGAACGTCTGCATACAGCCTCATGAAACAGTTCTCAGTTGCAGGGATGGAAAAAACCAGAGCCTGAAAGCAATGGCAGAAGCGGCAGAGAGGTGTTCAAGCTGGATCTGGTCAAGGAGGAACAAAAGTGAACTTCATAAGGCTTAAATTTCCTACCAATATCAGGTGTCCCTGTGGTTCAGTGGTTAGAGTGCGAGTCATTAAGTGGATAATGAGCATGTCCAGAGGGTCATGGGTTCGAATCCCAGCCATGGCTCGTCCCAAGATGGGAAAAAAGGGGCAGCAGAGGGACATCCGGAGTCATGAACGGGTGTGGCCCAACCCCCCTAGAGTGTCAGGAGATAAGGGCCGAAACACTTGCTTGAAGGGGGCTTCTCTTCTGAGGACTCTCTGCTGCCACGCTCTCCACGAGTTTCTTTCTACTGCGTTGTTGCCTATCTATGATAATATGTAAGAGAAACGGAGGGCGATGATAGGGGTGTGTGTGAATAATCACAGAAGAGAGAGAGAGAGAGAGAGAGAGGAGAGGAGAGAGAGAGAGAGAGAAAAGAGACAGACAGACAGGCAGACCGCGAGACAGAGAGATTGAGAGAGAGAAAGTGTGTGTGTGTGTGTGTGTGTGTGTGTGTGAGAGAGAGAGAGAGAGAGAGAGAGAGAGAGAGAGAGTGAGAGACGGACAGAGAGAGAGAGAGAGAGAGAGAGAGAGAGAGAGAGAAGGCAGACAGGCCAGACAGACACAGAGACAGAGAGACAAACAATGACAGAGAGACAGACACAGAAAGAGAAACAGAGAAACAGATACAGGAGCAGAGAGGAGATGAGAAGAGAGAGAGAGAGAGAGAGAGAGAGAAAAGAGAGAGAGAGAGACTGTGTGTGTGTGTGTGGTGTGTGTGTTGTGTGTGTGTGTGCAAGAGACAGAC
>CM031621.1:39439507-39484507 GCA_018398815.1 Conus ventricosus
CCAGATTGATCGTCGTGGAGTAAATTGTTTTTAGTAAGGTAAGAATATAGTATATTTTGCAAGTGTTTTTCAATAGGTTTAGATAAAGCAGATAAAATAGAAATTAGTCTATAGTGTGATGGGATTGACTTATCGCCAGATTTATAAAGTGGAATTACTTTATCTTCCTTAAATTTCAAGGGAAAGGTTTGTTTCTCTATGCATAAATTGTACAATACGTTAGTGTATCAGTAATTATTGGACACGAAATCTTTAGTATTTTTGCATCTAAACCATCTAAATCGCGTGTACCTGATTGTTTTAAAGATAAAATACTTTTACTAACGTTCATAACAGTCATGGGTTGGAGTGTAAAGGAAAAGCTAATATCTTTTAAATCAAGGTAGTGCTTTAAATGCTCAAGGTCATTTTCATTGGACCTATCATGTGAATATAATTTTTTCTTTGATACTAGCAAATGTTGTTTAATTGATCTGCAGTTACATCTGTGATAATTTCCTGATTTCTTGAGACTTGTTTATTATTCAACATGTTAATGGCTTTCCAAATCTGACGTGATCCTTTGTAGAAATTAACATCTTTTGAAAGTAATTACGCTTAGATTTACGTTTCATTGAGTTTACTTATTTCTTTGTTTACGGAATCTTTATTTGTTCCGGAATTGCTTAACTGATTTCTTATGTTAATTTCGATATCTATTTCTTTTGTTATCCACGGTGGTTTTGCTTCTTGTCTGACTCTTTTTTTTTTGATGAATGGAGCGTGTTTGTTGTACACAGAAATAAATGTGTTAATCCAAAATTCAGTTGCTTCATCAGGATCTCTTATTTGGTATATATATTCCAATTGTGCTGTGGCAAGGTCTGAAAGGAAATCTTCTTCCTTAAAGTTTTTAAAGCTCCTTTAATGTATAACCTTGTGCCCTACTTTTGGAATTTTCATACGGTTTTTGAACCACGTCAGACAAACGGGATTATGATCACTACATCCACATGGCGGAGAGCATACTTCAATGATGGACTGTTTTGTGTTTGTATAAATGTGATCTATTAAGGTACTTGACTGTTCAGTTATACGGGTTGGGTATGTCAATAAGTTGTTCAAGACTGTGTAAGGTGTAGTTTTGATGCCACTTAGGTTTAGGTTTCATTAAATCTATATTAAAGTCTCCAAAAATAAAAGTTTCAAAGCTTAGCATTGTTACTTCATCCATGAGAACATGAAATTTATCTTGCAGTCCAAAGTTTCAGATGGATTTCTGTATAAAAATCTATAATATGTGGTTTATTGTTTTTCATACTGATTTCAATCCATACAGATTCAATCCCATAGTTTTCAAGGCTGTTTAGTTTTTACAGTTTATGAAGATGCTAGGTACAAAAGTAGGCCTGTACTTTTAGGTTTACACGGATCAAGTTAATTATTTCATATCCCGGTATGTTCATATCAGCATCTGTTATTTCTGAGGACAAACGGGATTCCGCAAAACAAAATAATGAAGCTGTTACCACTGTTTTGGAGAATAGTTGCGACATCGTCTTTTTTATTTCTTGAGTTGTTGATATTCAATAGCCTATTCGGAGTCCCTGTTTAGAGGCCATGTGTCCAAAGTTTAAAGACATGTTGCAGTTAGTTGTGGACATAGTGAAGAACAGTTTTCTTAATTTTAAATATATATACAAAAAGTGAAATGGATTTTTAATACATCACACACTTGCTCGAGCCACTGAGCAAGATTGCCGTGGCCTTGAGCAAGTCTTATATTCAGTCTAGCAAAATCAAACATATACAAGAAAAGACTAATATAGTTTATATTAATCACAATCGAAAGCGAAAATAAGCCAAAAATCACAATCAAAGTGCGAATAGGAAATATTATTATCTATAAACGTTTGTACACAGAAACGTGTTCGTTCTGAGAAAGCAAGAAAAGATAATGTCTGTGTATTTTCAACACATACAACAAATACCCATATGACACCATTCGCTGCAGCAGTGGCCTGAAGCAACTGTCTACAACAAATTCAAATTATCTCTTTTAGATTAGTTGCAAAGCGAGACGACTGCAGGCGGAAATCTAAACAAATCTTAAATAAAATGTTAGCGAAACCGCCCAGAGAACGTGGACAAACGAGTTACAAGACAAAACACGACGCGTTTTCGACGCCTTCTTCCTTGCGCTGAAGCCTGAGCGATCTGAAGCGACCAAAGCTAAGTGAATTTTCGTTGTTTTATTCGTTTAATTATCACCAGACGAAGACCTAAGAGGTCGAAACGCGTCGTGTTTTGTCTTGTAACTCGTTTGTCCACGTTCTCTGGGCGGTTCGCTAACATTTATTTAAGATTTATCTTCTTTTAGTTAGTGACTTCACCACAGTCCAGCGAGATGCCACACTCACAAGCACCAACTCCATACTGCTTTTCTTTTCTCACATACATATATACATATACACTGCATACATACGCATGTATACACACACACACACACACACACACACACACCACACACGCATATATTATATATATATATTATATAATTATATATATATATATATATATATAATTATATATATATATATTATATATATATTGAATTATAAACAAAGCTTGCTCTTATGTCTTAGATTGAAGAAAATTAGGGGGAAATAGGGGGAGATAAGCATTCATATCTGCAGTGGTAGATGATTCTGCCTAACTAACGTATGTGCTTGAGTGTGGTGAATGGGGAAAAATAAAAACAAATGCTTCTCAAATTGAAAATCATAAAAGAGCAAAACAAGCTACATTTCTTGTGAAAAGTAGAAAATATAAAAAGATATCCTCTAAGACACAAGTGCTGAGGGCAAGTTCTTGGAATGAATCCGCAAGGGACTAAAATACAACAAACTAATAAATTCCAAGAATAAGTACCGCACCGTTTCCAGCAACCTACAGAGCAGCTTGGTGTTGCAATGACTGCAAGAAATATTGAATTATAAACAAAGCTTGCTCTTATGTCTTAGATTGAGAAATAGGGGGAGATAAGCATTCATATCTGCAGTGGTAGATGATTCTGCCTAACTAACAGTATGTGCTTGAGTGGGTGAATGGGGAAAAATAAAACAAATGCTTTCAAAATGAGCCTTCAGCAAGCTTATATTCTCCAAGGGGGAGACATCCTCAATAGGGAGGGAAACTCACTAACATATAACTCCTGGTCATATACCGATATTTCGAAACTTGGTGGTTTTCTCCTCAGTGACCGCGGAAAGTGGTAATTTGTGACTCCTCTGCCTTTTCTGTTTTAAGAAAAATGCAATCCCAGAAAAGGTTGATGTGCAATACGTAGTATGTTTGTTGAGTTTTCAAAAAACCAACCAAAGGTGCCATCTAAGAAGCAAAAGAAAATCATAAAAGAGCAAAACAAGCTACATTTTCTTGTGAAAAGTAGAAAATATAAAAAGATATCCTCTAAGACACAAGTGCTGAGGGCAAGTTCTTGGAATGATCCGCAATCGGATCGTCTTCTGTGTACATTTTAAAGTTACGTAATGGAAGTGATTGCGCCATAGCCCAACCATACAGATTGTTTGCATCTAAATACATGAGATAGTTAGACCTTTTACTTGGATCATAGTCGTCCAAGTATTTGTTGTTTGCTTTACAGTAATGATGCGACGCCATACTAATTCCTCCACGCAATCCGTTTTCAATCATCTGAATCATTGGCAGGTCAGACAATAAATCAATCTGTACTCCAGTAAACTTTAAGAAAGCGTCCCAGCTCATCCCGGGCGCAGAAATGTAATGCGCGGGATCCAAGCTATAATGTTTCATGCAGGTCTTTCTATAATTTTCAAAGACGTCCGCCAACAAACATGTATCGGCCATTAAATATGCATCATGATAGTCTCCCATCGTTTTACACTCTAGCTTCTGCCACGCATCTTGAGCATGCTGGTAATCAGAATCACTGATGTCCTTTCCTCTAAGACTAGAAAAGAACGCGCCTTTAGGTGGAAGTGTATCTTCGTCAAACCTTTCCCAACTGTTCATGTACTCATAAGGGTAAACGCCCTTTCTAACAAGAGTTGAGTCAAAATATTCTTCTGTTATTGGGCAGGACTTTAAGGACATAGCCAGCGCCTCTAATGAACCCATCATGTGTTGCATAGAGTCATAAAAAGACATGTTATTTAAAGTGAAACACATGTACTTTTCTGATGACTGTGGAATGCATGCTACCCTGAAGGCGCTGGTTACTGCTTGCATTATAAGGTGAGAGTCATAACCTCGCAAGTTGTGAAAGAATACAGGCAGCTTCCATGTCTTTGGGTCAAACTTTAGTTGAAGATTGCATTTACTATGTGCTGCTCCTCTAAACTTTCCACTAATGTGATCATGGTCTCTTACTGTTGGATTCGCTGCGTCTGATGAGAGGCCTAAACCACAAATCCAACAGTGAGTGGCTAAGTCATACTGTTGTTGGTCTTCAGGCGTCATCATGATTTCAGATAAATTCAGATTATTAGAACAGGCGTTACGCACTGACTGCATGCATTTTAAGAAGGTTTCTGCAGCATCTGGTCCTCTATATAATTCTGGCTCTGAATGGACGCCATCCGACCTGACAATGATAAAAGCATAGGAACAAATCTGGTGATTACTCTTTAAGACTGTTTTCGTAGGGTTCTGTGGGGTTGACCCTTCATAGGGAACAATAAGCGACTCGAAGTCTGCGTAAACAACATATGGGCTCGTTTGCATCCGTTTCCAGTTCTTAAAACTAACTTTAGATCCGGGTGGGGGCGTAATTAGTTCTGTATTACAGTCAACTGGGCCGATACAATGTTTCTTATGTTCGCTTGCGGCCTGAGCGGATGGAATTCTTGTTAAACATTTTCTACAGAGTTCTTGTTTGTGCCCATCTTTTGAAGTATGCTGCATTAGTTTACTCATTGTGCGTATCAATGTGTAATGTGGTAGCCCTGCTGGTGAAAACATCAGTAGTAAGTCAACATGGCTTTTGTCTGGCTCGCCAATCGTTGGACTGTTCTTGGACACTTTAATAGGCTGTAGATTTGTTTCCTCATCCCATGTGTAGATATTAACAGTTATTGGTTTGTTTTGTTCTTCAAACTGATCAATTTTGTCCACGCTGACAGGAAAGGATATTCCACTAAAGTTAAGATCATTGATGTAAGGGCGATAGTTAGACACTCTCTCTGCGTTTTTGCCGACGTGATGCAGCCTTGCGAGAACACACCACATAAAACATTTGTTGTCTGTATTCTTTATGTTTAAAACTGCTCTTTTTGCAACTAATGCTGGAGGTAGTGGAATGTAAGCCTTGCCTACAATCGGCGCATACTTAGCCTGTTTTAATCTGATCTCTAAGACTTCGCCCTCTGACCAACCAGAGCCTCTCATTTTGGCTTCTTCAGCGGCCACATCAAACTGTGTAAGCAATTCGTCTGCCCAACCGGGTGTTAAGTCATTATGAGAAAGAATAGTCTGTTGTTTAGTTGAGACCCAGACTTCTAGATTTTCTTCATTTATTGTTACATAGTCGATTAAAACAGCTAACATTACTTTAACTGGCGGGTCTATTGTTAGTTTACCTGGAACTTGAGAAATAGCATGAGCAACACTTGCCTGTACTTTTGCTGGATCAATAACATCTAGACTAATATCATTTAAAGCTTTTGATAAATCTTCTTCCTTGCGCATTGCTTCAAACAATTCGTCTGAACCTTCATATATCTTATCCATGCTGAGTTTCTTTTCTAACTCAAAATATTTATTTAAATTAAAAAAAATACTTAATCAGAATCAATATCGACGGTCTTTTTACGCTTGGACTCATAAACTAAAGTATAAACACCCTTTGGCGTTGTTAATGCGAGCTGTTTAGAGCAGAGTTTAATGTTTCGTTTACTTTTTTTAAGCATTCGTTTTTTATCTGCTCGGGGTCTGGCTGTTGAGAAAAACTTGTCCTCACCTTTCTTTGAAGATCAAACTTTTGTCTTTTGTAGTCATCAAAATCGGCCTGTAAACGACTAAATTCTTCATCCGTGATGTTTGAGTCAGCTAGCGCTTTATTTATTATCAGTTTGAAGGAACTAAGTTTAGCTGTTATTAGTTGAACCATGGCTGTGTGCTTTTGGAGTTTAGTTTTTAATTTTTTGCTAGCAGCACCTACAGCTAATGAGCATAAACCGAGAGCTAAAGACAAACCACCTAGAGGTAAAGCTGCCGGTGCGCCTATACCTGTTGCTAAGAGACCTACACTCGTTCCTGCTGATAAAGCGCTTATAGTAGATGCTCCAGTATTAACATATGTAACAGCATTAAAGGCAGCAGAATACCTTCGTTTGGTTTTGCTGTATTTTGAAAGGTCCTGCTCTAGTTTTTGTTGCATTTGTGTAATGTTGGTTAATCTGAAAGTTTTTATGTTAGGGCTTTCTACTATCTCTTCTCTTGGTGACTCCGGTGCTGTAGGCACATTTGGATAAACTTGAACAGACATGCTTTTTATAAAATAAAAATAATTTAGTAAACTGGAATACCTTTTAATCTGTTATCTTCAATATTCAGCTGCGCATCATATAATAAAAACAAATACACGTTAAGTGGTTTATCGGCCTCTTTTTCTTTATCAATTTGAATGTTTATTATGTCTCTGACAGTTCTCCCGCTTCCATGTAACTGATTATCCTCCGTTGCCCTTAGGTCAATCCATAAACCGTATTTCGTTGTTAAATAATGATCAAGTCTAACGCTGTGAAGATGTAGATCTTTAGACACAAGGTCAACTGTTGGATTTCTACACCTCCCGCCTCCAAACAGTTTTCTTATTTCATCAAAATGATGATAAGGTTTAAGCCCGCTAGCGTAGATTTGGTTAGGACTACCCTCAATTGTACATTGCACTTTTGTTATTTTAGGATTAATAAAATTTTCAGTTTGTCTTTTGAATGGTTATTCATTCTTCGCACAGCAATAAAATACCTTTAAGTGAATGTGCTGTGGCGCTAAAACTAAAATTCCATATAGTGTCTGCCCTGCTTTTAGGATATTTAGAATGATGATGCACTCTTTCGTAAAATACCGGGAAGTGTGACTTATATCGTTGCGCAATTAGCCTCGCTAAGTCAGGGTTGCTAACAACGTCAAACTCTAACGAGATGTCAGAAATGCTGTACTTCGCTTCGGTGTCTGTAGATAAAATAACATATTTGTAGTCATTAAAAGTTAGTTCATATGACAATCTGTCTTTTAACGCTCCTTGAAAGTATGGGGCATGCGCTTTTAACAACTCAAAATCTAAGGGTATGGAAAAGCGATTACCATACGCATAACTTACAGCTTTATACTTTTTGCCGTCTTCAGCATCTGCGGCGCCTATTCTATGTTTTAGTGCTTCATTATTTTCTATTCCTTGAAACGCAAGATCAGCCCTGTCATTCTCGGTTAGCCATAGATCAAAATAGGTTAAAAATATGTCTGCATTGTGTAAAGAAAATATTTCTTGCCCCTCAAGTTTTATAGAAATTTTCTTAACGATTGCCCGTCCCAAATTCTGCACAACTGTCCTTTTTGGGTCTGTTGCTGATTCGAGTTCTATTTTGAAAGTAAGACGCGCAGAGCCTGGCACAATCACTTCGTCCGCTCCTAGGTCTGGAAATTTGACAGTAAGAATTTGATCTGCAGCAATAGTAGATGGATTATTTGGAACAGTAATATTCCGTTTATTTCCCTTCACGCCAAAGGGCTCTTTCAGGCTTCTATGCGGGTCGAGAATCGAGCCATATTTTTGTGACATTTTTATAAAACAAAATAAAAAGTTAATTATTTAAAAACATGGCAGGCATTGAAGATGAAGAAGATTATGGTTTTGATCCTGGAGACGACATGAGTGAAAGGGCTCCTTTAGTAGAACATCGCTCAACGTTCTCATTGCGGCGTGAATTAACAGAAAGTGCGATCGGAGCATTTTACAAAAGTTTAGACATAAAACCTCCCAACTATATAGACCCTAATGATTTTGAACTAAAAGATGGCCATTTGTATGTGAAAATCGGCCCCGACCGAGAACAACTTTTTCGGCTTACACATAAACTAGACCCATCAAAGTTTGTAGGCATGACTACAATCAACCAAAGACTTAGGGTGGAAGATCGAAATCGCCTTGGCATTGTTAAACCAAAATCACATAGAGAAGCAGTTGCTAAACTTCAAACCCCGCTACTAAAACTCCCAACAGATAACCAAATGCAAAACATAGAACTTAAAGATTTAGGTCAAACAGTAGACGAAACAATAAATTCAATAAATACAATAGAAGCAGAAACCACTTTAGAAGAAAAACAGCATTAAAAACTATAGATGATCCGCCGCTACAAGAAATAACAGCCGTTAATACTGCTTTAAGAATAACCAGAGATGAATTAAAAACCTATTTAGCAAAACTGCATGAACTAAATGAGGATATAGAAAAAGAGAAAAAAAAACTCGCTGAGGCTGACGACGCCAACTTAGGGCGCGATGTTAAAGAAAGAATAAAACAAAGACTAAAAGATCTTAGTAAACAAAGATCATCAACACTAGAAGTGTTGTCTGCTATCCAAGAACAATTCCGAACTCAAGTGAGCAGAATAAGAGAAACTATCCATAGAATTTTATATGAAAACACGACGCTAGCAGAACGAATAAAAACACTGTTTAGAGAGCAGGGAGTCACATTAGCAAGTGTTTATAACTGCCTTAGGATTTGCAATAAGTACACTGGTGATGGCTATTACAGGCGCGGTGGTCAAAGTTCAGTGCCTCCTCCGCCATCGCCTCCATCACCGCCTGATAAATCATGGGTAAAAAAACAACTTGATCATCTTGCGAGTTTATTAAAAAAATTAGCCGGCAAAGCTATAGACATCTTTACCTGGTATATTAGGGGGTATCGTTAGCTGGCTTTTGTCTACTGCAAGCAAAGTAGTTGGCTTTATGGCCGAGCACTTATGGGCATTAGTTCTCTTAATAGTTGGGTTACTATTTAGTAAGATAAAGACCAAGTAATCCTAGGCCAGTTAATCCAACAACAAGTGCTGTCTTTTCATATTCATGTCATTATTTTTTTGACTTCTTCAACGGCCTTTGGGCTTTGGACCTTGGGGATTGGATGACTTAATCTTGGGGGGTCATCGTGTTTTTTTATTGTTTGTGATATTACTGGCCCAGAATTTATATCGTTTTTCCCGACCTTCTGTTCATTACCTGCCACAAGGATTTCATTATTGTAGTTTATTATTGTACCTATCTGGAGTCTGAGGTCAGAAGGCAGCATGTATAAACCAGCGCCAACAGCAAAGTCTACTTTTGATCTTGCGTATTGTAAAACATTTTGGTACCTTTTTATACTTGAAGGTAAATCAACTGTAGAATTAATGGCGTCCTCTAAATTTGCTAAGTACTGTTTTTGCGCGTCAAAGCCAGTAGAAGGATCAGTTATGCTCGATCTCGTTTGTGCTTGCGAACCTAGCAAACACCAAACGTAAGTACGAATAGAGTCGTTTATTCGTTCTATTCCCGCTCTAGTTAGGCCCTTAGAAGTATCTAAGATAAATGTTGTCCATGCTGTTTTATGCTCTTGCTCTATGGACCCAAGGTGAACGCCTGTGCCTGAAGAGAAAGATGTGTAAGGAGGATTCCAGTCATAGTTATACTTTCTGTGCACGCCCCAAAAATAAGGGGTGCCTAAGCCATGATTAAGATCCAACTTTTGTCTAAAGTCTTCCTTAACATTAATATTGAATTCGTTACAGATCCTTTCAAAAGCCTTCATGTCTATTCTGTTGCAGAATGGATTAAACAGTTTGTCATTTGGTAATGGCGCTTGCAGTTCAGTCAAAATACATCTGAAGGTGTAATAGAAATGAAATCTGTACACTGACCTCACCAAAGGATCAGGATGATTTAGATGATCAGCATACGACACTCCACACCCAGTTGTTGCACAAAACACAGCAAAGTTTAGCTGGTTCTGATAAAACTGCATCGGATGACTAAACCAAAATTTTGGGATGTAGTCTTTTTTAATAGGGGGGTTAAGATATTTGTCCAATGGAGTACCCACCTTTACTTGAAAGGCGACAGACTGAGTCACAGAAATGTTGAGGGTGTCAGTTGCTATATTTTTAAGATTGTAGTGCGGCCCAACAGAATATTTTGCACCAGTATATTTAAATGCACTCATTTTTATTTTGTTTAAAAAATGTTTGTAACAATAACAACTCAAGACCGCCCTTCGTTTTAGAACATGCTGTTGAGAACGATTGCGGAACCAAAATGGTCGCACTCCATGAAATATTTTACAAAGTTGTATGGTTTAATATAAGTAAATCCAAGAAGAAGAATAAGATTAAAAAAATTGACAAAACAGGGACCAAAGTTAGCCAGTTAACAATACCTGATGGTTATTACGGGTTTTGCTCACTAAAAGAAGCAATGAGTAACTTTGACATTACTCTCAAACTTAACAATGCAAATTTGACAACAATGTTAACATTCAAGCCTGAAGAAGAAGTAGGTTACTATTTTGATAAAGAGCTAGCTAAAATGTTAGGCTTTGCGGCTGGCAATCATAGATTTAGAGTTACACCAAGCAAAACTACTTATGAGGAGAAAGTCCGCTCGATCTTGCATTACATTCATTACTCTATGTTCATTTAGATGAGCTGAGCACTGATGAAAACTTATATGATGGAAGGCCCTCAACTGTTTTAAGAGCTCTTCCGTCAGGGAAAGCTGCATATTGCGATTATGAAATTATACAATTCCCTAATTTACAGTTTAAAAAATTAGCTTGTGGGAGGGTCGGATCATTTAATATAAAGATCACAGACAAAACAGGGAAAGTCGTAAAATGTGATAACCTACACATTGTTTTGGAAATAAAATAATAACTGTACTAAAAAATAATGTCACGGGGCCAGAAGAACCAGGAGTTACATTAGCGCCTGTGAGGTGTATAACTTTAGAATTAAAAGACCTTGCAGACGTTGCGGACTTTGAACAGAACGGTGAGATAGGCGCTTTGTATGGGTTTGAGTACACTAAAGATGGTGATTATAAACGCAAAGAGGTTGGCGACAACAAAAGGTTTCCTAAACTAGAACAACTACGCAATCTAGAAGCAAATAATGCTGGTCAGTATGAATATAAAATAGTTCGAAAACCTGACCTCAAATGGCACTTAGAACCATATTTAGAATGGGAAATAAAATTTGAATTCATAAGCCCATTTACATTTTTTAGCCGTCAAAAAAGTTTCAGAAAAGCATTCAACTCTGGCCCTTTACATGTAAGTCTTATGCCAGAGGACAATAGTCGGAAAGAAATTGAAATAACGCCGTATGGGAATAAACAGTACATCCTCCACAGAAAAGAAACAGTTTTAAAGGACGCTTCTACAAAATTACAATTCTTTCCACAAATGAAATTAGGAGACACGTTCACAATGATATTTGAAATTTCTGTCTTAAAAGATGAGGCGAGGAATGGGGCTGTGGGCATTAGTGACGTCCTTCTAAAAGGAATTCTAATTAGCTGGCAAAACTTAGACGTTGAAAAACTTAAAGTTACCATCGTCGTTCTTCACAATGGCGAGGATATTAAGGTCATAACAACAAGCAACAAAATCAATATTAGTCTAAATAGAAACAATCTTACAGAACTGAATTGGATTAATCTTACACATTTAGGCCTGATTGGGTTTTATTATACTGAACAAGTTTTGACAGAGAGTATGATAAACATAATAACTGGATTAGATTAAATTATGTTATAAAACTATGGAGCAGTTAAACTTTATGTCAAAAGAGCCTCATTGTTCATTGATTTGTGGGCGGACTGGCTGTGGAAAAACAATATTTGTCCTCGACCTATTACAAACAGTTTATCGCTATAATTTTGATTATATTGTGATTTTCTGTCCAACACTTGAATTTAACAAAGCATATCATGATAGAAGGTTTATATGGACAGATGACAAAATATATTTGATTGACCCCACCAATAAGGTAAGTGAGTGGTTAGAATACTTTTATAAATTTTTTAAGGGAACGCAAACACTATTTATTATAGATGACTGTTCAGCAGAAAGAGACATAGTCAAAAAAAGAACCACTTTGTCAAAACTAGCCTTCAGTGGAAGACATGCTGGAATAAGTGTGTGGATTTTATGTCAAAAATATAACTCAGTTTTAAAAGACTTTAGAGAACAGTTAAAAACTGTAGTTTTATTTCACATGAAGGACAGAGACGCATTTGATGAATGTATGCGTGAAAATGATGTTATTGAGAATGATCAGGAAAAACGCAGGATTAAGCAAAAACTGAAATCTGGAAAGTTTAGTAAATTAGTATTGAAAACGGATAACCCTACACAGTATGTTTGTTTGTAGATAATCGTTATTTTTTGGTTATTGAAGTCTTACTTGTCAGAGAACTATAAAATACCAATCCTAGGTCACTTCGCCCGAAAACTGGTTTGAGGCGAAGTGAGTTAGGATTGGTATTTTATAGTTCTCTGCAAGATTTCCTTTCTTCACCCTTCTTTGCTGTGTTGATTTTCATTTTGTTGGATGCGTCAATTAGGTTTTTGAGGTTGGGCATACATGAGTACGATAGTTTGACAGTGTTTTTATTAAATATTTTGGACAGTTTGTGTTTCTTTTGGAAATGAAGTTGTTAGGATTTTGAAGAATTCTTTCCCTATGTTTGTTTTGAGTTTCCCGTCGTATGGGGGGTTATACCATATGATTTTTCTTTTCCTATTTTTCTTGCTTTTATTTGTGTTGTTGTCTGGGTTGTATTGTAATTTGTAATTGTATCCACTTGCAAACCAAAAACCATCCTGATGACAGCGCAACGCGCTCGAAACAAATTTGTAGAGAGTTTTAATATTCCTTTTTAAAACTTGTTTTAACAAATGTTGCTCCCCAAGGGGTCGAGCGCTTTTAGAATCATTTTAGGCTGTTCAACCATATTGATCTATATATATATATATATATATATATATATATATATATATATATATATATATATATATATATAATCATGATGAAACATAAACACACATGCACACGCGCGTGCTCGCACACACACGTGTGTGTGTGTGTGTGTGTGTGTGTGTGCGCGTGTGCGTGTGCGTGTGTGTGTGTGTGTGTGTGTGTGCGTGTTTCTATGTCTCAGGACAAATACCCAGACCACTTCTCTCTCTCTCTATTTTTTTTTCAGTGTGCTGACACGTCAACAGCCAGCAGTCCCTCAGCTGTTGGTCAGCCAGTGTGGTGGACTGTCTGTCCCCCGGTCAGTGTCTCCCCGTGAGTCTCCTCATGGCTGCAGTGATGTCCTCCGGACCACTGCTGGCCTTCGTCCTGTGCTGGACGCTCCTCTCCACTGTGTGAGTCACTGACCAACAGACACTGAGGCAAACGACCAGTCAATCAGTGACCAACAGACTCTGAGGCAAACGACCAGTCAATCACTGACCAACAAACTCTGAGGCAAACGACCAGTCAATCACTGACCAACAGACTCTGAGGCAAACGACCAGTCAATCAATGACCAACAAACTCTGAGGCAAACGACCAGTCAATCAGTGACCAACAAACTCTGAGGCAAACGACCAGTCAATCAGTGACCCAAAAGACTCTGAGGCAAACGACCAGTCAATCAGTGACCAACAAACTCTGAGACAAACGACCAGTCAATCACTGACCAACAAACTCTGAGGCAAACGACCAGTCAATCAGTGAAATCGTGTATGGGGCCCTCTGTACAGACATGATCTAAAAGTGACCAGCTCTCGATCGTTTTGTAAAAAAATAACAGACAGACAGACAGACAGAAGAAGCAGAAACAGAAGCAGAAGAAGAAGAAGGAGGTGGAGGAGGTGGAGAAGCAGCAGCAGCAGAAGAAGAAGTTGGAAGAAAGAAGAAGAAGAAGAAGAAGAAGAAAAAGAGAAGAAGAAGAAGAAGAAGAAGAAAAAGTAGAAGAAGAGGAGGAGGAAGAAGAAGCAGTAAAAGAAGAAGAGGAGGGGGAAGAAGAAGAAGTAGAAGAAGAAGAGAAGAAGAAGAAGAAGAAGAAGAAGAAGTAGGGAGAAAAGAAGTAAAAAGTAGAAGAAGAAGAGAGAAGAAGAGAGAAGAAGAAGAAGAAGAAGAAGAAGAAGAAAGGACGAAAGGAAAACGAAGGAAGAAAATGGAGAATGATGGGTGATGGTGTGGTAAAAAAAGAAGTTGATATTGTATGAAGATAGTGAAAAGAAAAGAAAGAAAAAAATGAAAGAAGAAGCGAAAAAAACGAAGGTGTTCAAATAAAAATATTCATGCGCCAGCTTAAATACCACAGCAGAAATTCTATGAAAGAGTCGATACAGAGATGTTTTGAAAATCTGCTTGGAAAAAAGAAATTCCTTTGCCCAGTCATTCTTTCATCACAAGAGGACACCAGTCACAAGTTTTCTCGTCATTGTATCATTGGTTTTTCTGGAGAGCTGTCGCCTTCGCCATTGTGGCTCTTACTCTAGTAGTCTGATTTGGCAGTGATCTGCAGTAGTGAAAAGGGGAGTAGAAGGGAGTATCGACTGTGAAAGGTGACATACGAGCGAAACACTGTAGGGAATGAACTGAAAAGCACAACAAAGAACTGACAATGAAAACAAAAGGTGTTTCATTTCATTGTAGAGGTGTCATGAATATACAAACACCCAAGTAAAATAACAAACAAATAGGTAAATAAACAAACAAACAAATAACTGATAATGAAAACAAAGGTGTCTCATTTCATTGCAAAGGTGCCATTAATATAGAAACAATCTAACAAACAAACAAGTAAAGCAACAAAGAAATAGGTAAATGAGCAAACAAACAAATAAATAAATCCAAAAGATGAAAACCAATGTTGAAGTAGTGAACCGCTAAGCCAACACAAGAAACATTGAAGAAACAAGCCTGGATCTATTGGGTTCTTCATTGAAGAAACAAACGTGAATCTGCAAGCAATTTTTGTTTCATCCGTTACCATGAAAATGATTTGAGGGGATGGGTTGGGAAGGGAATGGAGGGGAAGAGGAAGATGGGGAAAGAAAAGAAAAGAAAACAAACCGCGTTCAAAAACGTCTTCACGGAGAGCGATGGGATTCATGAAGTTCAGTATTCTGAACAGAACATTTACCTAACGCCCGACCACAGACAGTATTCTGAACAGAACATGTACCTAACGTCCGACCACAGACAGTATTCTGAACAGAACATTTACTAACGCCCGACCACAGACAGTATTCTGAACAGAACATGTACCTAACGTCCGACCAGAGACAGTATTGTGAATAGAACCTTTACCTAATACCGTACCCGACCACAGTCAGTATTGTGAACAGAACATTTACCAAATATCTGACCACAGACAGTATTGTGAACAGAAGAGAACGAGGAAATGCGGATTCTAGAGCGAGCGCCCCGAATTTTAATGAGCAAGCCCTTCAACGATGACTAAAACGGCTAATAGGATGCTCAGGCTCTCCACTTTCTGTGTGCACCTGTTACGGAACACTCTTCGCATCTGGCCGCATTATTGATCACCTCTAGGTCTCACTTGAGACCCTATGGCGCCCTAGGGCCCCAAGACAGACCCAGAGGATCACATATAACACGGCCAGGGGTCGGTTTGCATGTACAGACTTAGCGGACTGTAAGTTTGCTTAAAGTTAGGGATTTGCTTAGCGTGAAGGAATCCTGTTGCATGGGCTTGCTTAGCAGCAAAGGATGCTTAACATCTTGCTTAAAGTTAGGACAGCTCCCACCACGCGTAAGTGCGAACTTAGCTAGGACAGAGCATACCGCAGTGAATAAAAATGGCGAACCGCGTTGTGTATGAGCTTCTGTTGCGCCGAAATTTGAGGCGAGAGAGGGAAATTTTTAGGGATCGGACGAACCCTTTTGATGTGTATGACGACGTAGCATTGTACTCAAGATTCAGATTTCGACGGGCAGACATTTTAGACCTGTGTGATGTGATTGAGGATGACATTGATCACCGTTTCAACGGCGAGGCTCGCTGACTCCGCTCTTGCAGCTACTGATCGCACTGCGTTTTTATGCCAGTGGGTGTTTTCAGGAAGTGATTGGGGATTTCTTTGGTGTCGACAAAAGCACAGTGTGTCGAGTAATAGAGGTTCTCGAGCATTCGCAAACAGGCTGGATGAGTATGTTCGCATGCCAACCGTGGAGACAGCCAACAGAACGGCCAACAGTGAAATTTGCTGTTCTCACACGTTTCTTCCGGTCGTTGTCCGCCATGCTGTCTTGTTGATTCTCATCTGCGGGAGTTACTTTCCATTGGTTCGTTTTGGTGACGTATGCACAAACTGTGTGCGACGATGGAGCCATGCTAAAAATAACCATCCTGACCGACAACTTAGTTAAGTCCGCGACAAAGACGGTATGTGCAACAGATTGACAAAAATGCGCAAAGGAAATCTTTACAAAGTTTGCTTTGGCTCTAAGCAAACTTTGCTTAAGTCAACTTTTAAGAATGTATATGCAACCGGCTCCAGATGTGAAGGGTTTTGAGAATATGCCTCCACTAGTAGTATATATTTGTATTTGGTTGCCTGCTCTCTCTTTGCCTTCTTTGGGGCAGTCCCCTTACCCCCTTTTAGTGACTCTTCCTTGTGACTCTGGTTTGCGGGCGTTTATAGCCACGCCAGTGACCCAAAGACATACAAACACGAAATGGGAAGAGATCACTGAGGGCAGGGAAGAGGGCCAAATTTAGACTTTTGCAATACCGTGACAAACAAGAATAAAACTACCGCAGGCATATTCTCAATGTCATTTGTTTTAACAGTTACTTATATACCCAACACACAGAAAAGCTTCACAATTATATGGTGTCTAGTTGCCTAGTGTAAAGTCGTTTTTTATTTGTGAAAAACAAAATTAAAAGCTAAATAACAAAATGCATCTCACATTACTTTTAGTCACTACTTTTTAATAAAATATATTTTAAATGCTTTATTAGATTAAATATAAAAGAGCAATGAGAAAAAAGATCACTTGAGGGTGGGGGGAGAGGGCTAAATTTATTCAATGACACGCGACGGCTGGACGCCTGCCAGTAAACTGAACCCCGACTGGGATCAACACGGGCTGATTAGAGTGTTGGGTAAGCCTGTAATATGCAGGCTCACACAAAGGGAAGAAACCTTCAGAATAAGAGAAGAAGAGTTGTCTCCCCAGGGAAAAAAATTGTGTGTTGTTTTTAAGTTTCATCAAGTCCATCTAGGTTCTTAATCAAGTCGCTATCAAGTTGTTCTAAGATCTTAATCAAGTAACTCTAAGTTTTACTTAAGTCACCCCAGTTCTAATCAAGTTCTTAATCAAGACACTCAAGTTCTTATCAAGTAACTTCTAGTTCCTACTTAAGTCACCTCAAGTTTTAAATATCAAGTAACTGCCAAGTTTCTAACTTAAGTCACCCCAAGTCATAACTAAGTCACCTCATTAGTACAACCAAGTTCTTATTCAAGTAAACTATAATTTATTTAATTAAGTATTATATAAATATCATTGCAATGAAATGGATCAAAATTAAAGTTTTGTTGTTGGTGGTTTGGGATGCTTTTTTTGTTCGGTTTCTGTATTTAGTGGCTGAGATTTTTTGGACTGCTTTGGTTTTTGCTGGCGTTGTTTATATATTTTATAACCGTAATAACCACTCCCAACAGCAATGACGCCCAAAGTGACAACTGCTTTAAGTTCAATATTCCATAACGACTTTGGCGTTGCTGTCTCTGCAGGTCTTGAATCAACTTGTTCTGGTGTTTTTATAACAACTGGCTGTGGCGTTTTTTCATGAGTTATATTCTGTGCTTGTAGCTTTAATTTTGTTTGTTTGTTCCACTCTGCTAATTTTTTTCCTGCTGCAACACACCCAGGATGCTTTTTACTGGTCACTTTCTCCACCTGATTCAATGTTTCCTGATTCAATGTTTCCTGATTCTGATTCTGCTGTTTTTCTGGCTCGTTCATTTTGAAGGGAAATAAAATCTATATGATTAAAAGTAATTAATCCCATGATCACTGGCGATAATAATGTTCCAAATCTGTAATATAGATCACATCCTAGAGACTCTAATGACTTTGTTAAAACTGAATCCTGTGTTAAATCATACATAAAATCTTGTTCAGAATCAATGGGCGCAAATCTAGCTACAAGTTTAGTGTACAAACTAAGAACCGTTTGACCGACGCTTTTCACCATTCTTGACCCCAGTTGCGCTTCATACCTGTTGTGATACTTTACAATGTCTTGTGGCGACATCTGTTGAATCTGTTCTATGCTGAATTCATTTCCAAGATACTGTTTTGTTTTTTCACATGTCGCCAAAGAATACAGCCTTTCCTTTTGGGGCATAATAGACGACCCTGTCTCTGTATCAACTTGATCATTTGTAATCATAAGTTCGGGAATGTTTAGGAGATCATCGCTGTTCATGTTCTATTATTAATTATTATTATTTTATTTTTTAAAATGAGCTCCGAAAAAAACTGTTGTTAACCTTGTATACCATTCTGCTGTTATTGAAGGCCTAAGTGTAGGGTACACGATGCTTGGTAAAAGCCTGTTAAAAATAAAACCGGCAGATCTTGGCAAGCTAGACTTTGAAGACTCGGCAAAACTGATTGCTATTATTACAGCTTCATTTGCTACAAAAGATTTTCTAGTTAAGCAAGGAATAATTCCAGAGAATATAAATATGTAAAATTGAAAAAATACATTAATAAAAATGGCTTCACTCGTAATGATGACAGGTGGCGCTGTGGTTAATGCGCTTGCTTTTAGCGGAAGTAATTACGCATTTAGTAAACTACGGGATGACGGCGAGAGAAAAAGACATAACAAAGCTATGGAGCAACTAGCCGCTGCACAAGCTGCGTATGAAAAGCAGAGAATTGAGCAGTTAGATTTTATTAACGATAAACTGAAAACACAGGGGCATGCAGCTTACACATTTAAAGATGTTGATCAAGCAATAAAAGAATATTATCTTGTAACGGGCAAACCAATCGAGACATTGCCCCCACCAAAATTCAGTGACTTTTATCAACCATCAGAAAAGCAAAAGATGCAAGAAATCGCGTTTATTGCCTTTGGCATGACCGTTGTGTATTTTGTTGCACATAATATTGGCTGAATAAAAAAATGAACAAAATCTATTATTCGTCAAAAGGATATTGGAAGGGAATCACGGCAATCAAAAAGCTAAGCCAAGCAGCTGGAGTCAGTGAACAAACAGCAAAGGAATGGTTATCTAAACAAGCGATTTGGCAAATTTATCTACCGGCGCCTAAACGAATAAAAAGACCACACTTTGTTAATACAACGCCAAACAAACCCCCATAAAATGGCCTTCTATTTTTTACCCAAATGAACTTTAGACAAAAAAGTTTTTAAGTACGCACTTAAGTCATTGACATGGTTCAAGTAAAAAGATGGGGAAACCCCTTAAACACAAAAGGTGGTCAAGGAGCGTAAAAACCTCTCACAAAAGGCTAGACGCTGGAGGCAAAGGGAGTTGTACGTGTAACAAATGGGAAAATAGCCCAATTAACCGGGTATTTTACAATCGAAGGGCCCGAACTTGGAAGGGGCCCAAAGTGGTCAGTGACAATGACACCAGGAGAGGTTCGGACCTCCCGGTGGCAAAGGGGGAAGGGATGTAACCACTACCCCCTCGGCGCTCCAATGAGCGTAATGCTCATCGCTGGGGTTTTCTTTTGTAAACAGTCAGTGAAGAGCGGAGTCTGTTCGTTCGGAGGTTTGCCGTGGGTCACTGTTTTTGGTTCTTTTGTCGGGCGGCTAAATCGGGTGGGGGTTTTGTAGACCCCCTCCTTAAGATAATTAGTGTTAATGCCACCGAAGCCCGGGGGGAAAATTTTCGATTCCTCTGGTGCTAAGTGTGTTTTCTAATAAATTTAGGTGGGGTGTTTGTAAATGTGTTGGGAAATGTAGCAAATGGAGAATTTCGGGGTACTTGTGAACTGGGGTTTGGAACGCGTGGCAAAGGCGGGCCCAAAGGGGAATCCTTTGTTTCCCTCCCTATATAAATGAGGCCTCGAGGGAGAAAAACGGGGAAGCAGAAAACCCCAGGGTGAGAGAGAGAGAAGGCAGAGGAGAGAGAGAGAGAGGAGAGGATGGCGGACAGAGAAGGGTCGAGAAAACGTGGTTGGGAGATAGAAGAGACAGCAAGGTCTGGGTTTAAAGAAAGTGGAAGAAAAGGAAACTAAGTTGAAGCCCAGAGGTGGGTGAAGAAAAGAAAAACTGAATTTAAAACCCAAGGGTGGGTAAAAGAAGCGAAGGGAGAAATTTTAGTCGAGATCCCAGAGACGCCATGAAGCCCCGCCTGAAACCGGGGCCCAGTCAACCAAAGGGCATCACCTCAAGCAGGTGAAAAGACGTGAAAACTGTTCAAGAACTTGGGGGTGGGGTAAAAGGTGGTTGTGTGGTAAAAAACCTGGCCGGGGTAAGAAGTCTTTTTTTTATAACCCTTTAAAATATTGATTTTTTTTGTTTTGATATTTATTGTGTGTGTTGATTGTTCAGTTTTAATTATAAGAGCATAGAAATTGTATTTTTGTTTCAGTGGTTGGGGAAAAAAACGAATGCGTACATCCCTTTCCCGAAGAGGTAATGTTTGGTGGGGCATGAGTGTGCATATGGTGTATGAGTGCAAAGATAAACCTTGTGTTTTAAGCCTGATAATAATACTAACTTAGTGCATTTAAGCAATCCCATCACGTTTTCCCCCCGCCCGGAAAAAGTGGCGAGCCTGCCAGGTTGCATGGCCCAAATTTGTCTCGGGGGAAACAAAGGGGAGTCTAAGGGAGTCTGGGGGAAGCGTCCCTTAAAAACAATATAATTAGCTCTTTAATTATTTCCTTTAGTTTTTTGGTGTTGAGGTTTTAAAATTTTGTGTAGGGGGTTTCAAAACAAAGGTCGTTTAGAGAAACGAGAACGAGGTTTAGTCTTAACCTCACGAACTGTGGTTTAAGATTAAGGCTCCTTTTGTAGGGAAAATTACCCCCACTGGTGGGGCTCGTACCGTTTTGTAGATAAACTGGTTTCCAACTTTTTCCGGGGGCTATTGAGTAATGTTTTTGTGGGGCTAAAACATATCGAAAAAGAAAGGCTGAAGAAAGTTTTACCCCCCTAGAGAAATGGGAATTTGGGGAAAGAAATGGATATACAGGGATAACTCGAGATTCATTGAAGCTCAGCAGAAAACTAGAGAGATGAAAGGGGGAAAAAGGAAGTTTGAAAAAGGAACAGTCGACCTGTCAAAAAAAAGGTTCCAGGGTGAAGACTTAGACTCGAAACTGCTGCGTCGAGGGAAAGCAAGCAGCGGTGCAGCTGCCAGAGCAAGAGCAATGCAGAAGGGGCGCTGCCAGAGCAAGAGCAGAGCAGAGAGGGCGAGAGCAGAAGCGGGAAACAGGATTTCTAGCCAAAAAAAATTGGTTGGAAAGAATAAAATTAAAA
Source organism: Conus ventricosus (assembly GCA_018398815.1). NCBI lineage: Eukaryota > Metazoa > Mollusca > Gastropoda > Neogastropoda > Conidae > Conus > Conus ventricosus. The sequence goes on from CM031621.1 coordinate 39,461,087, forward strand.
TCGCAGTGAAATAAAACCTTCTGAGTCAGTAGGCCCCGACTAAGTTGCGCACCAGACTTAAATCCCACTGTTCAGAGAAGAAAAATGATTCGATCTAGCCCATATTAGTCGGGTTTTTTCGTGCCGACACGAGGGGGGTGGGGCCCCAAGAAATGGGGTTTACCTGTCTGCCTTGTTTAAGTCGTGCGTTACACACAGTTTCCCCCCAACCCAAAAGGGGATCAGAAGGGTTTTTACAAGGGTGAAACAAGCAGTCTAAAGGGTTGATTTGCTGAAGAAGGTTTTAGGCATAAGTTTCGCGAGGCGAATCGAACGGGGGGAATCACACAGTTCGGTGTTCGAGGATCACTATTTTAACAAAGGGTAGAACTTAGTGGAGTAACGTGATTTTTTAAGGCCCCAAAAACTGGTGATGAAGGAAACAGAAATTGATGGTTGTGGGCGGGCCTTTCACCACATTAAAAAAAAAAAAAAAAAAAAAAAAACCAAAAAAAAAAAAAAAAAAAAAAAAAAAAAAAAAGCATACAAGGTGGCGGCCCGACAGACTACAAGACGTTTTACAAACCCCCCAAGGCCCAAGCTTTTAGTGGGAAACAGGGAAAAACCAAAAGCCCCTGGTAAATGGCACAGTTTTCGTGGGCCATAAGACCAAAGGGGGTTTTTTTCTAGGGGGAATTTTATATTTAAGTCACAGAAGGGGCCGCAATGAAAATCAGGCCAAGGAAGGGCAGGTAAAAGGAGAAAAAAATGACAGTGTTATTTTGTTGGATTGTGCTGTGTGTTCACAGATTCAGGCGATAACATGGGTTGCACAAAGGCAAATAGGGGAAAAAATTTTTTAAAGTAATTTGAGACTTGGGGGCACTGGGATGGTGAAGGAGTCCCTGGTTAAAAGGGGCAATTCACAGGTAAAACCGAGGGGAGACAAAAAAGATGGAACCGTAGCAGAATTCAAAAAAGGGCCCCGGGGTTTATTTCTCACCATTTTAGTGGAAGTGTACAGGTGTCACGTCGCCGAGGGAGATGGCAAACACCAAGTCAGGGGCTTCACTCCGCGTTCACACACCAAGGGACCAGTCCCGCATTCAACCTTCATCCACAAGCCCAAAACTCAACTATGATTCATCCCTAACCACACTCACACCAAATGTAACATAAACTAACTAATTTTATTAATCACATCACAACATGCACCCACAAAAAAAAACAACAACCAATAATTTGCTAAAACCAAACAGCGCACAAAATTACATTAACAAGGCCACGTGTTACGCTATAAAACACACACACACTGCCGACCGCTCTGCTTCCTTCTCTGTGTACAAAAACCTGTGAATGCACCAACATCAATATCAGCAAATGATTTCAAAAATGAAAGCACACCACAACAACAGGGTATTCAAATCATTCCAACATGCAGCAAAGCACGAATCACAATAACTCAGAATTTCAGACAAGCAAAATCACATAACTATGGTTCTTTACTAATCATAATGTATTCCTTCAACGAAGGTGAAACCAAAAGTCCAAAGCGATGAAGCTTTCCGACGTGTCCTGTTCAAAAGTTCAGGGAAAGCTCACAACGCCAAGACGATGGAGCACAATCAAAACTAAGGATGAACAAAAAAAAAACTAACATGAGTGTCCACAGGTATGTTGGTGGAGACGAATATAGTTGAGCCTTCAACAAAGAACTTCATTCATATTCTTTGTCACGTTGATTCCTCGTTCTCTACAGTCTCTCTGCTTTCCATTCGATGACACATTCTATTCTCCGCATTCATCCACTCCCACTACTTACATCGGTCCTTTCACCCGCTCCCTAGTCAGGAAGCCCAAGACCAGAAGTCCGTTGCTAAAACGAGGAGTCAATGGAGTCACTCCTTCCACGCCGTCTGCCCTTCAGACAACAGACGTCACCCAACCGTCAGTCGGCCACCAGCTTGACAACGGCCACTCTCACCAGCTCAGGTGCGGAAGGGACCACGGCACAGCAACTAATTATGGTTTGGGGATGACATTAAATGACGGGTAATACTAACCGAGTCCCCCCAAGGAAAACCTAAGTCCCAACTATTTGAAAAAAATAGGTAAAATTTAATTAAAACACCATCTTTTTTTCCAAACAAGAAAATCCCAAAACACCTTTTAACCCTCAAGAAAGAAGACAATAACATTAATATAGAATTAACTTAAACAATTTTGACAAGTTATTCAAAGGGAAATAATTCAGAAGTGTTTATATGTATGAAATTGACCTTGAAGGTCAACTTCCGCCGGTCATCATGCCCTTGGCCATTATAACAAGTTCCAACAGCGAAGAGAACTAACTGTCAAAATGTCGGAACACGCCTTTCAAATAACAACCGAAATTTATAAAAGCAAAAAAATTATACAATACTACTGACTTCCAACACTTAATACAAATTAAATGTGTTTTTTTTTCTCAAAACAAACAACCCTCAATTCAAAACATACAGACTATTTTCAATTTTAAAACTTTCCATTTGCTTTTCCCAGCTTCACGGAAAAGAACACTGTTCCCTTCTTTATTTCTTACTAAAATACATAAACAAAATTAAAACGGGCGAAGGGAAGTTACTCCGTCTCGCCAAAAGCAAAGTGAAACTCTCCCAAAATCTCACACGCTCACAAATACACACGCTTTCTACCCACACCTTTTCTCGCAGTCACGTTAAAATACACATGCATAAAACCATAAATGCCAGAAAAGCATGAAACAAAAGAGGAAAATTGTAACTGAATACATTGAACCATGCGCACACAGACACAAACGCACAAACATAGACTTCCGAATCCGGGACGAACAACGGCAAAAGTTCCAAACCTGAAACCCCGAGACGGACCACGACCAGGCGCACAAAAAAAAACTGTTGAAACCCCCACGAAATTGGGGGACAATAATGTCCACGCCACAACTCCCCCACTGTGGGGAACAGGAGCTCCAAGCCGAAAAACAGCTTCGTCTTTGTGAGGGAAACTTCTAGTCTCGACTGACTCGTCACACACAAGTGACCTCCCTGTCTACCTGAACTCAGTTCAGCCACGTCCAAATTCAAACCGGTTTGTTGGATTCTGGAACGAAGTATCTAAGGAAGACACACGCACGCTTGCATGCAACTAAAAATAACATGCACAGGCACACAACTTCCAAACACAATGTTTTTTTTAAACCTAGCATCACACACGTTCCAAAAATAAACAGTTGGAGGAGCAAATCTAACCCTGTATCGTGACAAACCCCCTTCCCAGATGAAACCTGGAGGTATAGATTTGCAGAACGTCTCACTCGACTTCGTTTGCGACTCAGATAGTCAGCTCCAACTTCTCCTTGCCTGGGATGGCCTCCACAACAAAAGAATACGGCTGCATCTGGAGGGACCATCTCATGACACGCTTGTTGGTCGCTTTCATGGTTTGCAGATACTGTAGTGGCTGATGGTCACTCGAACCGAAAACTGTCGGCCATACAGATAGGGACTGAACTTGCCTATTCCCCAAACCATAGCGAGACACTCCTTCTCCACGGTTGAATAGTTTTGCTCTGCTGGAAAAAAGCTTCTTGCTTGCGCAGGCCACGATTTGAAGCCCCTTGACCTTGATCCTGGAGCAGGACTCCCCCTAGCCCCGAGTCTGACGCATCCGTGCGAAGCACAAATGGTTTGTTGAAGTGAGGTAGAACACATACGGGTTGCGACGACAACGACTCTTGAGAGAGTTGAACGACTTGTTCATTCGGGGTGTCCACTGAACCTTGTTCGGCATCTTCTCCCTAGTCGCTTCCGTGAGTGGCACAGCAAGTTCGGCGAAATTCTGGATAAAACCTGCGGGTAGAAACCCGCCAATCCCAGGAAAACGCGCGGATTTGCCTCTTCGTCGTTGGTTGTGGTGCATCCCGGATCTTACTGAGCTTGTCCTCAGTAGGCTCAATAGTCCCGTTGCCCACGACATGTCCTAAGTATTCTAGACGCTTGAAACCAAGCATGCACTTTGAAGGTCGCGCTGACAAAGACACCTCACGAAGTCTGGTAAACAATCTCCTCAAACACTCCAGTTGCTTCCCCTTGGAGTCTGCGGCCCCCAGAATGTCGTCCATGAAGTTGTCGATCTCTGGCATCTTAAAAAGGTAACAGTAACTCTCATCATGCGTGAAAAAACTGCGCCAGCTGTCTTCAAGCCAAATGGCATCACCGTCCACTGAAAACTCCCTGGGGGTGTAGAGAATGCAGTCTTCGGTTTGTCCTTCCAATGCCATTGGTACCTGCCAATACCCCTTGGATAAGTCAATTTTTGACAAAAACTTGGCAGACGCTAGCTTGGAAAACGGTATTCCATGTCGGGCATCGGTTCTGTATCAAAAACAACAATTTGGTTGAGCTTGCGAAAATCGGTGAAAAAACCGATTTTGCCGTCTTTCTTCTCCACAAGCACGATTGGCGAGTTGTACGGGGAAACAGAAGTCTCAACCCTCCCATCTTCAATTTGCCTTACTTCTTTTCCCAAACTACATCACGTGGGAAAAAGGTAATGGGTACTGGCGTGTATTCACAGGTTGGTCATGCAGTAACCGAATCTCACACTGAACCAAGTAGTCAAAAGGGGAAGACGGGATGACATCGAAAAACTCTCGAATCAACTCCCGGTTTGTCGGAACAAATCTCTGGAGATGTCGGGTCTAAACGACGTCATCCACCGTTTCCTCAGCCTGGAGTGGAATCACTGGATATTCTCCTTTGTAGATGACACCTCTTCCCATTCCTCAGCCTCAGAAACCCACTCCAATGGTGTTGACCTCCGGCGCCGCTGATGGTATTCCTTCAGTGGTTAGCATGGAAGGTTTCGGTTTCCCTCTGATGCGGATTTGGTAGTCGCACACCCCCATCCGGGGTTTCCCACCGGATACGGACCCGGGCCATCCCATCTGCAGTTTGTTCTTCTTCCCCGGAAGGATAACAACACCTGGTCTCCGCCTAAAAGTTCGGTGTTCAGCCTTCTTGTCAAAGTGTCGCTTCTGCCCCCTCACCTTCTCTCTCAAGTTTCTTCTTGGCCGTCTCACAAGTCTCTGCAATGCGATTCCGCAACTCAGAACATAAGCTGCGGCAGTTGATGGTCCCCCTTGCTGCTGTTCCTTCGTCACAGGTCGCGAAGAATAGCCATGGGGCCTCTGACGGTTCTTCCATACAGCACTCAAAGGGTGAAAATCCGGGGTTTCCTGCGGGACCCCCCGGTACGCGAACAAAACTGCCGGAAGATACCTATGCCATGCGTTGCGGGTTCCATGCATAACTTCTTCAGCATGCTCTTCAAAGTACCGTTAAAACGTTCAACCAAGCCGTTGCATTGAGCATGGTATGGTGTGGTAGTGAGTCCTTTGTTAGCCAGAAGCTTGTACACCTCTTGCATGGTCCTGCGGGTTTGAATTGGCTTCCCCGGTCTGTAAAGATTTCCCACTCGGCACCCCTAGCCTGGACCACATGTTCCACAACGACTCGGCAACTGTCTCTGTTTCATATCTCAAAGTGCCTCCCCTCTGGATACGTGTAGCAAAGTCCACCATAACAAGAATATATCGGTGCTTCGCATCTGACGCTGGCTTGATTCCCCCCACGTTATCAACCCCCACTCGCTCAATGGGACGCTGGGTAGTGGCATCCTAGCTAATGGAACCTTGCCCACTCTTCCGCGAGGAGTCACTCTCTGGCAGCGTTCGCAAGACAAACAGTATCGATGAATGTCTCCGCACATTCCCGGCCAATAGAATCTCGTCCCACTCTGAGTCGGGTTTTCTTGGTCCCCAAATGTCCGTCATTGGTGGGTCGTGAGCGAGCTGAATGAAACCCCCTGACGTAACGGCTTCGGGACACACACTGTGTATACTGTTGATCACCCTCACAATATATCTCTGTAGAATCCCCTTCTTAAATCGGAAAGTGACCTGGTTCCGCTTCTTGCCAACGCGAACTACAACTCCCCTTCGCAACAGCGTTCTCTAGCACGCTGCAACGTGGCATCCTTCTTTGCAGTTCTCGCAGCTGTTTTGGACTAACGTTGAGACCTTCAAACACTTTCGATGTCGAGAACAGTGTAGGATTCCTCAGCCGCCTTTTGCGCTCGGGTTGAACTACTCCCAACGGTTTTGACGACGGAAACAAAGGTACTGCTAAGAGTTCTCCGTTCATCCCCGTCACCTGGTTCCCAAGGATCACTTCACAACGCAAATGACGCAGCACGGCCACGACAAACTTTCCTTGCACAAGCGGGTGTCCACACAAATTAATGCCAAGGGGTAGGTTCCCACATGAAAGATCAGCCATTTCCAGTTGAATATTTCCGGAAGGTACTGGTCCGCAGCCACAAGGTCTTCTCTAACGCAACAAACTTCCGCTCCTGTGTCTCTAAGAGCTGTCACCTCCTTGCCGTTCACAGTCGCGGGAAAGTATGGTGAATAAGCAGCCACAGGTTTCTCTGTCCCAAACCTCCTTCTCTGGCGAGCGTATAAATCTCACAGAAGATCGGCACTGCCTGGCAGTATGACCGGTTTTCCCACACCTGTAGCACCGAAAATCCGCAAACTTCCCCGGAGTGTTAGACGAGGACACGATGGAGCCTTGGAAGTCACACGGTTGTCTGCGGTTTGACCGAGTTCCCTGCAGTTGCAGCAGTTGGCTTTGTTAGTCCCGTTTCCAAGCCTTCCTCTATTGGCTGACTGGGCCTCTGGTCGGACTTTCTTGAACTGACTCGGAGCACCAATGGTAGGATTGTGCACTCTTGCCTCTCGCCTAACTTCGACATGTCAAAAGCAAGCTGTGCGGCTTCCCCCACATTTCGCGGTTTTTCTCGCGGACGTAGTAAACTAGGTCGGCATGAGAGTTGACAAAAACTGTTCTCTCAAGAACAAATCACACAACGCTTTTTTGGATCTTCTGAGTCCAACCCCTGCCAGCTTCAACCACAGATTGAAGTTCTCTTTTTAGTCGCTTCAAAAACTGGGGTGAAATCCCCGTCAACTTCTTTCCGCATTTCCCTAAACTTCCTCCGGTTTAAAACTCTGGAGTTTCCCACGAAATTTCTTAGAAGGCGGTCTTGATGTCGTGATAGCTGAGTGGGTGTTTCGCCGTGATCAATAAGCAGAAACGCTTTCCCCGCTTTTCCATGCAACAACGGAGACAATCTCGCAGCCAAAGCCCTCTGGGCCCCTCATGCGCAACGGCTATACTTTCAAAATGTCGCAAAAAAAGCCTCAATATCGTCTCCCTCGTCGAATTCGGGCAACCGCACACGGTACGAATAGGCGTCTTCGGTTTGGCCAACTTCGCTAAATCCCTTTGAAAGATCTCAGCGTCTTCAGCCCTTTTCCCCCTTCCGAGTCCCAAAATCCGCTTGGCGCACTGGATTCATCTTGTCTCAACTTCAGGTCCTCCCTTCTAATCTGCTCCTGAAGCTCCATTTCTTCCTTCCTTAATTTCTCCTGGCGATCCAACTCTTCCTTCCTTAATTTCTCCTGGCGATCCAACTCTTCCTTCCTTTTAATTTTTCCTGGCGATCCGACTCTTCCTTCCTTAATTTTTCCTGGCGATCCGACTCTTCCTTCCTTAATTTCTCCTGGCGATCCAACTCTTCCTTCCTAAGCCTCTCTTGTTGATTAAGCTCTTCCTTCCTCAAATCGAGTTCCTCTTTCCGCAAGCTCTCTTGTGGGCCATTTCCTCCTTCCGCAAATCGAGTTCCTCTTGTCGCAAGCGCATCTTCCTTATTTCCTTCAGCTCCGCCTGAACAAAGCCACTAACTCGGTGGGCCTGTCAGTCCAAGAGCTATCCCGTTCTTGCGCAAAACCGTAACACTTTTGGGTCCACCTTAACCTCGGTGTTTGGGACCCATCGGAGAAAGTTTTTGCTCAACAAGCAGGGTTTCTCCTCGACAGTTAACTTGCCAGCATCCATCTCTTCTTCCTCTGAAGCCTCCGAGTCTGGAACCAAACGGCCGAGTAGACGTTTTTTGTCCTCGATGGACATTACCACTCACAGTCGGGCTATCGCAAAACTCCGTTCACGAACAGCGTCAAAATTTTTTTTTTTTTTCTACCTAACACCTTTCACCCCACACACTCATACAAAACCCTAACTACTAAACCCACAAATTTTTTAACTAAATTAAACTCTGAACGCTAAGATGAATCGGGACCTAACTGAGCGCCTGAGGTGGATCCTCCCTCAAGCTATCAGGTCTGGACTCGGCTGAACTCAGTCGAGCTCTGGATCCGGGGCTCCTGCGGCTCAGAGCCCCAGGCCCCTCCAACCTCCCACGTTCAAACAAACAACGACAGGACACAAAGATGCAAACCAAAACAAGGATGTCCTAACCCTAATCGCACACCAGTCTCTTCGGAGGCGTGGGTTCGAATCCCACCGCTGTCACCAAAATTGTCACGTCGCCGAGGGAGATGGCAAACACCAAGTCAGGGGCTTCACTCGCGTTCACACACCAACGACCAGTCCCGCATTTTAACCTTCATCCACAAGCCCAAACACTCAACTATGATTCATCCCTAACCACACTCACACCAAATGTAAAATAAACTAACTAATTTATTAATCACAAACACAACATGCGCTCCACAAAAAAAAAACAACAACCAATAATTTGCTAAAACCAAACAGCGCACAAAATTACTTAACAGGCCACGCGTTACGCTATAGGGCACACACACACTGCCGACCGCTCTGCTTCCTTCTCTGTGTACAAAAACCTGTGAATGCACAAAAAAATCAATATCAGCCAAATGATTTCAAAAATGTATGCACACACACAACAGGGTATTCAAATCATTCCAACATGCAGCAAAGCACGAATCACAATAACTCAGAATTTCAGAACAAGCAAAATCATCCTAACTTGGTTCATTACTAAACAGTAATGTAGTTCCTTCAACGAAGGTTTAAACCAAAAGTCCAAAGCGATGAAAGCTTTCCGACGTGTCCTGTTCAAAAGTTCATGGAGCTCACAACGCCAAGACGATGGAGCACAATCAAAACTAAGCAGATGAACAAAAAAAAAACTAACATGAGTGTCCACAGGTAGGTTGGGGGGACGAATATGGGTTTAGCCTTCAACAAAGAACTTCATTCATATCTTTGTCACGTTGATTCCCCGTTCTCACAGTCTCTCTGCTTTCCATTCGATGACAATTCTATTCTCCGCATTCATCCACTCTCCACTCTTACATCGGTCCATTCACCCGCTCCCTAGTCAGGAGCCCAAGACCAGAAGTCCCTTGCTAAAACGAGGAGTCAATTTGGGGTCATCCCCTTTCCCCGCCGCTCCTGTCCTTCAGACGTCACCCAACCGTCAGTCGGCCACCAGTTGACAACGGCCACTCTCACCAGTCAGGTGCGGGAAGGGGACCACGGCACAGCAACTAATTAGGTTCTGGGATGACATTAAACTGACAGGTAATACAACCCAGTCTCCCCAAGGAAAACCTAAGTCCCCAACTACTTGAAAAAAACATAGGTAAAATTTAAATTTAAAACACCATCTTTTCTCTCCCAAACAAGGAAATGCAAAACACCCCTTTTTAAATTTCCCCCAAGAAAGAAGACAATAACATTAATATAGAATTAACTTAAACAATTTTGGACAATGTTATTCAAAGGGAAATAATTCAGCAATGTTTATATGTATGACATTGACCTTGAAGGTCAACTTCCGCCGGTCATCATGAACCCTTGGCCAATTATAACAAGTTCCCAACAGCGAAAAAGAACTAACTGTCAAAATGTCGGAAACGCCTTTCAAATAACAACCGAAATTTATAAAAAGCAAAAAATTATACAATACTACTGACTTCCAACACTTAACTACAAATTAAATGTGTTTTTTTTCTCAAAAACAAACAACCCTCAATTCAAAACATACAGACTAGTTCAATATAACTATCCATTTGCTTTTCCCAGCTTCACGGAAAAGAACCCCTGTTTCCCTTCTTTATTTCTACTAAAATACATAACAAAAATTAAAACCGGGCGAAGGGGAAATTACTCCGTCTCGCCAAAGCAAAGTGAAACTTCTCCCCAAAACTCACACGCTCACAAATACACACGCTTTCTACCCACACCTTTTCTTGCAGTCACGTTAAAATAACATGCATAAAACCATAAATGCCAGAAAACATGAAACAAAAAGAGGAAAATTGTAACTGAATACATTGAACCATGCGCACACAGAAACCACCCCCCAAACGCAACAAACATGACTTCCGAATCCAGAGACGAACAAAGGCAAAAGTTCCAAAACCCGCAACCCGAGACGGACCCCCGACCAGGCGCCAGAAAAACGTTGAAAAAAGCCCACGAAATTGGGGGACCCAAAAATGTCCACGCCACAACTCCACCAATGGGGGGAACAGGAGCTCCAAGCCGAAACAGCTTCGTGTGAGGAAAACGTCTAGTCTCGACTGACTCGTCAAAAACACAAGTGGGCCTCCCCTGTCTCCCTAATCAGTTCAGGCCACGTCCAAATTCAAAACGGTTTGTTGGACTCTGGGAACGAAAGTATCTAGAAGACACCCCCGCTTGCATTCAACAAAAATAACTGCACAGGCACCAACTCCAAACACAATGTTTCTTGGAAGCCTAGTAATCACACACGTTCCTAAATAAAAAAGTTGAGGAGCATATCCCAACCCGTATCGTGGGCAACAGCTTTGGCTGTTCGAAGCCGCCGTATGATTGGTAATTGGGAAAAATTCCAGGAGCACGTGGGTACGAAGACCCAGACGCTGACTTCTGTGTCGAATCAGAGAAAAGGAACCACGTGAGGGGAAAAAAGGCCCCAGGCAGTCAAACACTCCAGAAAGCACTGGAGCGTGTCCCGGGGAGACTAACCCCACTCACTTTCGGGCAGAACAAAAGGGCGACTACTCGCTCAGAAAACTGGTTGGGTTTGCTCACAGAGGGCAGAAGAAAATGTTAAAGAGGGTAAAAATCGGTTCTGAGTTAGAGAACGGCAAAATTGTACCGAAACTTTTACTCACTCGCGTTCGGGAAAACGAAGAAGCAGGTTGTCGTTCCTAGGCAACGCAAAAAGGCGGTGATGTTCGACAATCATGTGATGTCAGCCTCGGGCCATCTCGGGAAGAAGGCCACACAGAAGATGGTGACGCGAGAGTACTACTGGCCCGGTATCCTTGGCGATATCAGGCGTTTCTGTGCACAATGCAGCACATGCCGCGGGGAAGGCAAGGTGTGTGTACAGAAAGGGGGATCAGACTGGTCTTACCAAAAAGTTGGCCAAATAAAATGGTCGGTCGAGAAGTCAGGTAGTGGGTGCGTGTGTCTTTTGCAGTGTCGCGTATGCGTAATGTGGCTAGTTGCGGGCCACGTGTATGAAGAGAAGGGGAGAGAATTTCCGTAGAAACATAATGGTTATATGGCCACACGACTTAGAGCTGGTGGAGATTCCAGATTTATGTTGATATTTGCTTGGATAGTGTGTATGTATTGATTTTTCTCTAATTTTTGTTGCAAGACACATCTTGCATGCGTTCTCTGGTGTAAGTAGGCTTATGAGAGGCCGATATTAGCATTGGTTTAAATGGGAAAATTATGAGAGTTTCATCTCCTTGAATGTGTTTTAGCAAATGCAGGGCATTGTCTTTGAGTGGGGGGAATTTGTCAAGGAGCGTGAAACCTCTCACAAAAGGCATTAGACGCTTGGAGGCAAAGGGACGTTGTACGTAGTAGACCAATTAACCAGGGTACCTTACACATCGCACACGGCCGAACTGTGTGAAGGAGGCCGAAGTGGTCAGATGACAGATGACACCTAGGAGAGAGTTCGGACCTGCCCGGTGGCGAAAGGGGGAAGGGATGTAACCACTACGACCTCGGCACTCCAAGTGAGCGCTAAATGCTCAGTCAGCTGAGGTTCTTTTGTAAACAGTCAGTGAAGAGCAGGAGTCTTGGATTCGTTCGGATGGTATTGCCGTGGGTCACTGTGTTGGTTCTATTGTCAGGCTGGCTGAATGCGTGTGGAGGTTGTAGTAGCCCTCCTTAAGATAATTACTGTGTTAAGTGACCACCGAAGTCGGCGGGAAATTTCGATGTCCATCTGGTGCTAAGTGTGTGTTTGCTAATCAATTAGGTAGGGGTGTGTGTAAATGCTGATGTGTGGGAGAATGTAGCGAATGGAGAATTCAGGGTACTTGTGAACTAGGGGTTTGAGAAGCAGCGTGGACAAAGGCATGGCCCGAAGGGGAATCCTTTGTTTCCCTCCCTATATAAACTGAGGGAGAACAACGTGAGAGCAGAACAACACCAGGAGAGAGAGAGAGAGAGAAGGCAGAGGAGAGAGAGAGAGAGGAGAACTGTGGTGTGGTGTGAAAGCGTGGTTGTGTGTGTGAAAACCTGGCCAGGTAAGAAGTCATTTTATTATAACCCGGGATTAAGAAGTATTGATCTTTTATGTTTTGATATTTCATTGTGTGTGATTGATTGTTCATGATTAATTATAAGTAGCATAGAAATTGTATTTCTTGTTCTCAGTCGTGTTAGGAAAGAAACGAATGCGTGACATCCCATTCCCAGAGAGAGGTGAATGTTTGGTGGGTGCATGAGTGTGCATATGCGTGTATGAGTGCAAAGATAACCTTGGTGTGTTAAGCCTGACTAATAATACATCAACTTAGTGCACTTAAGCAATACCATCACGATTTCCCCCGTCCTGGACAAAGTGCTTCTGCTGTTGCTGTCGCTATACAACTGATATATCAGCGAGGCCCGTTAACTTATCCTCGCATGATTCAAGTTGATGAAGGAAAAGAATTTAAAGGTCAAGTGAATTAATTATTGTTAAAACATAGAGTCAATATTAAAAGAGGCATTCCAGGAGTTCACAGATCACAGACTTTGGTTGAAAATTTTAACAAACAGTTATCTGAAAGACTTTTCTCCTACCAGTATCATAGAGAGCTGATTGACAATTCTCGCAACACAGAATGGGTTAGAAGACTGCCCTCAGTTCTGCGCGCAATGAATAATGAAGAATTTAAATTAACAGGTCTAAAACCAGTACAAGCAATTAAACGAAAAACAATAAATGTTGTTGAAGAGTCTTCATCCAGTTCATCCAGCAAACTATTATCATTTGGTTTGAAAGTAAGGTACCTTTATTTACCAGGAGAAGCAGAAGGGGACACTCGCTTCAGGGCAACAGATCCAGTTTGGAGTGTTGATCCATATGAAATAAAAAGAGTTGTAAAAATGAATCCGCCTGTGTATTACTTACGAGAAACTGACACAACAAAACGACCAGCCCCTCAAAGATCTTTCGTGAAGGAAGAACTGCAAATAATCCCGCCAGACACAGTTCCGCTTAATTGATTTTTAATTTACATAAATATATTTAAGTCTAAAATGGAAGCTCAAAAGGAAGCACAGAATGAAGCAAGAATGGCAAAGGAAGAGTCCTCGGAACTAATGCAAGAATTATTTCATTATAATCGCATTATTAGAGAAATATTTAAGAAGACTGACGATCTCAGGCTACAACAGCCAGACAATCGCCTACAACCCAAACCCCCAAATTTTGATTTTCGGATATGGGATAAAGAATATCTTGAAATGGTAAAAAAAATCCGAACACATTTAGCAAACATGAAAAATAATTTTGGTTGAATTGGATGAAGATATAGTTGCGCTTATTATAAAAGTTGAGGAAAAATATAAACATCGTCATCGCGTACAGAGTTCGCGTCATCGCGTACAGAGTTCGCGTCTCCCGCATTCAGATATATAATTATGCTGTTCTCCAGTGCCCAACTGCATATGAAAACTCTGGATTAACAAATACTCGTTTAGTGTTTGTACTATCTAATGACTTCTTTGTTACAACAGTTTGTGTTGATCTCATGTAGATTAGATCGCAGATTCACGTTGTTATGATAGAAAGTCTTATTGTCAAACAATGCTTCTTTCTTAAACCAATAAACTCCTTGATCACCACGCCAGATAATTCATCCTTCATCTTGCCTAAAACCTTCTTGTTAACAGTTGAATGCAAAGGTGAATCTTTAGGATAATCAGATGTGTCGTACCATCCTGCATGCCCTTTAGCTACTTCTAATTCCATGTCTTTATAGACGTCTTCAGTAGGGATATCTATAACAAAACTGTCTGTATCTGTGTAAAGTATTCTGGACTCCGGATACAAGGGTTTAAAGTAGTCATAAAGAAATTCTAACATCAAAAGCTTTGATAATTCTAAAACAGTAAACCCAATAAATACAGGTTTGTCTAGTTTGACTTTCTTTTTCTTCATCATTATGCCAAAAAGCTGATCATGAAATCTTCTAAAGTCCTGATAATTTGGTTATAAGTCAGCTTTGTTGCATCGTTCTCTCTGTGACCAATCTGACATCTTTACGCTTGTGTGGATTCTCCATGGTCTTTCCAAAACAGCTGTTGTTCATCAACTTGAAAAAGTCTTTTTCTGAAGCATCTGTGGATTTAGTTCTAAGATCAGTGTTCTTCATGATGTATGGTTTCATGAACTGTTCTTGATCAAAAGCAATTATACGATGAACTGCTGTTAGTTTTAAACCATGTCTTAAATAAAATTGTAGAAGCCTGTAGTGACAGACATATTTTTTTTTGCCTCGAAGATTAGGCACAAGTTTAGGCGGTTCTGTTTTTGCCATCCTTAGACTTTCTGCTGCTAATGGATAGTCATTATGCAGGTCATGGAGTTCATGAGGATATTCTAAGTCAACTTCTAGAATGAAACCACGCTGTTGATCTGGCGTCAAACTGCTCAACCACTTTAATGCTCTTTGAATATCATTCGTACCGCCGCCTGTGTACATCTTGAAGTTGCGTAATGAAAGTGACTGAACCATTGACCATCCATACAGATTGTTTGCATCTAAATACATGAGATAGTTAGACCTTTTACTTGGATCATAGTCGTCCAAGTATTTGTTGTTTGCTTTACAGTAATGGTGCGACGCCATACTAATTCCTCCACGCAGTCCGTTTTCAATCATCTGAAGCATTGGCAGGTCAGACAATAAATCAATCTGTACTCCGGTATATTTTAAGAAAGCGTCCCAACTCATCCCGGGCGCAGAAACATAATGAGTAGGATCCAGACTATAGTGTTTCATACAGATCTTTCTGTAATTTTCAAAGACGTCCGCCAACAAACATACGTCTGCCATTAAGTATGAATCATGATAGTCTCCCATTGTTTTACACATCATCTTCTGCCACGCATCTTGAGCATGCTGATAGTCGGGTCACTGATGTCCTTTCCTCTAAGACTAGAAAAGAACGCACCTTTAGGAGGAAGTGAGTCCTTCATCAAACCTTTTCTAGCTGTTCATGTATTCATAAAGATATATTCCCTTTCTAACCAATGATGAGTCAAAATATTCTTCTGTTATTGGGCACGTCTTTAAGGACGACGATAATGATTCTAATGATGCCTTCAAGTGTTGCATAGAGTCGTTGAAAGACAGATTATTCAGATTGAAACACATGTACTTTTCTGATGACTGTGCAATACATTTTACCCTGAAGTCACTGGTTACTGCTTGCAATATAAGATGAGAGTCGTAACCTCGCAAGTTATGAAAGAATATAGGCAGCTTCCATGTCTTAGGATCAAACTTTAGTTGAAGACTGCATTTACTGTGTGCTGCTCCTCTGAACTTTCCACTAATGTGATCATGGTCCTCTTACCGTTGGGTTTTCTTTACTGTTAGACGTTAGTTCTAAACCGGCGGCAACCAAGGCCGCCCCACAAATCCAGCAATGTGTGGCTGACTCGTACTGTTGTTGGTCTTCAGGCGTCATCTTGATTTCAGATAAATTCAGATTATTAGAACAGTCATTACGCCCTTGCTGCATGCGTTTAAGAAGTATTCTGCTGCATCTGGTCCTCTATATAATTCTGGCTCTGAATGGACGCCATCCGACCTAACAATGATGAAAGCAAACGAACAAATCTGATGATTACTCATCAAGACTGTTTTTGGAAGTTTCTGCGGGGTTGGCCCTTCATAAGGAACAATAAGCGACTCGAAGTCTGCGTAAACACATACGGACTTGTTTGCTGATGTTTCCAGTTCTTAAAACAAACCTTAGTGCCTTCTCTCGGTGTAATTAGTTCTGTATGACAATCTACCGGACTGATACAATGTTTCTTATGTTCACTCGCGGCTTGAATGGATGGAATTCTTGTTAAACATTTTCTACAGAATTCTTGTTTACTTTTATGCTTTGAAGTAAAAGCTAATAATCTACTTATTGTGCGTATCAATGTGTAATGCGGTAGCCCTGCCGGTGAAAACATAAGAAGTAAGTCCACATGATTTTTGTCTGGTTCACCAATCGATGGACTGTTCTTAGATGGGCTGTAGATTTGTTTCCTCGTCCCATGTGTACACGTTAACAGTTATTGGACAATTCTGTTCTTCAAACTGTTCAATTTGATCACACTGACAGGAAATAGTATACCATCGCAGTTAAGCTCTTTGATGTAAGAACAATAGTTTAGACACTCTGTCTGCGTTTTTTTACGGACGTGATGCAGCCTAGCAAGAACACACCACATAAAACATTTGTTGTCTGTATTCTTTACGTTTAGAACTGCTCTTTTTGAAACCAATGCTGGAGGCAGCGGAATGTAAGAATTGCCTACAATCGGCACATAGTTAGACTGTTTTAATTTGATCTCTAAGACTTTACCCTCTGACCAACCAGAGCCTCTCATTTTAGCTTCTTCAGAGGCCACATTAAAGTGTGTAAGCAGTTGGTCTGCCCAATTAGGCGTGAGGACGACTTTGGAGTCGAGGTCACTAAAGAAAGAATAGTCTGCTGTTTAGTTGAGACCCATACTTCTAGATTTTCATTATGTATTGTTGTATAGTCAACCAAAACAGCTAATCTTACTTTAACTGGCGTTCTAAATTTTTAGTTTACTTGGCACTTGAGAAATAGCATTACAACGCTTTCCTGCACGTTGTTGGGAAAATAACTTCTAAATCAACCTCATTTAGTGCTCTTGACAAACGATGTTCCCGTAGTATTGCATCTAACATTTCTTCAGGACTTTCATATATCTTATCTTCCATGTTGAGTTTCTTTTCTAACACAAAAATATTTACTTAAATTAAAAACAAATTACATCGTCATCGCCACCAAAGTCGTCTCCGAAGCCGTCTCCAAAGTCATCTTAGTCAGAATCAATATCGACGGTCTTTTTGTGCTTGGACTCATAAACTAAAGTATAAACACCCTTTGGTGTTGTTAATGTGATTTGTTTGGAACAGAGTTCAATGTGTCGTTTACTTTTTTAAACATTCCTTTTTTATCTGATCGGTGTCTGGTTGTTGAGAAAAAGTTGCCCTTGCCTTTCTTTGAAGATCAAACTTTTGTCTTTTGTAGTCCTCAAAATCAGCCTGTAGACGACTAAATTCTTCATCCGTGATGTTCGAGTCAGTCAGTGCTTTATTTATTATCAGTTTGAAGGAACTAAGTTTAGCTGTTATTAGTTGAACCATAGCTGTGTGCTTTTGGAGTTTAGCTTTTATTTTTTGCTGGCAGCACTTACAGCTAATGTGCACAGGCCAAGAGTTAGAGACAAACCGCCTAGAGGTATAGCTACTGGTGCACCTATGCCTGTTACTAAGAGACCTACACTGGTTCCTGCTGATAGAGCACTAATAGTCGATGCTCCAGTATTAACATATGTAACAGCATTAAAGACAGCAGAATACCTTCGTTTGGTTTTGCTGTATTTTGAAAGGTCTTGCTCTAGTTCTTGTTGCATTTGTGTAATGTTGGTTAATCTGAAGGTTTTTATGTAGCTCTCTTTTTTTGGCGCCCCTGTCTCCAGGATCTCTGTAGGCAACCCTGGCGCTGTGGGCACTTTTGGATAATGCTGAACAGACATGCTTTTTTTAAAATGAAAAATAATTTAGTATTGTATATCTTTTAATCTGTTATATTGAATATTCAGCTGCACATCATATATTAAAAACAAATATACATTAACTGGTTTATCATTCTCTTTTCTTTATCAATTTGAATTGTTATTACGTCTCTAACAGTTCTCCCGCTTCCATGCAACTGATTATCCTCTGTCGACCTTAGGTCAATCCATAAACCGTATTTTGTTGTTAAATAATCATCAAGTCTAACACTGTGAAGATGTAGATCTTTAGACACAAGGTCTACTGTTGGACTTCTATGTCTTCCACTTCCAAAGAATTTTCTTATTTCGTCAAAATGATAAGGTTTAAGCCCGCTACCGTAGACTTGGTTAGGACTACCCTCAATTGAACATTGTACTTTCGTTATTTTAGGATTAATAAACTTTTCACTTCCTCTTTTGAATGGTTCTTCATCTTCACACAGCAATAAAATAACCTTTGAGCGATCTTGCTGTGGCACTAAAACTAAAATTCCACATAGTGTCTGCCCTGCTTTTAATATATTTAGAATGATGAATCACTCTATCGTAATATATTGCTAATTTTGACTGATATTGTTGCTGGATCAACCGTGCTAAGTTAGGGTTACTAACAATGTCAAACTCTAACGAGATGTCAGAAATGCTGTACTTTGCTTCGGTGTCTGATGATCTGATAACACGTTTGTATTCATTAAAAGTTAGTTCATATGACAATCTGTCTTTTAATGCTCCTTGAAAGTATGGTGCACGCGCTTTTAACAACTCAAAATCCAAGGGTATAGAAAAGCGATTTCCAAACGCATAACTTACAGCTTCAGGCCTGTTACTGTCTTTGGCATCTGCGGTGCCTATTCTGTGTTTTAGTGCATCATTATTTTCAATTCCTTGAAACGCAAGATCAGCCCTTTCATTCGCAGTTAACCATAGATCAGAATAGATTAAAAATATGTCTGCATTATGTAAAGAAAATATTTCCTGCCCTTCAAGTTTTATAGAAATTTTCGTAACGATTGCCCGCCCCAGATTCTGTACAACTGTCCTGTTTTCGTCTGTTGCTGATGCGAGTTCTATTTTGAAAGTAAGTCGTGCAGATCCAGGCACAATCACTTCATCTGCTCCTAGGTCTGGAAATTTGACAGTAAGAATTTGATCTGAATCAATAGTAGATGGATTATTTGGAACAATAATATTCTGTTTATTTCCCTTCACACCAAAGGGCTCTTTCAGTCTTCTATGCGGGTCAAGAATTGAGCCATATGCTTGTGACATTTTTTATAAAACAAAATAAAAAGTTAATTATTTAAAAACATGGCAGGCATTGAAGATTATGATGACAACATCGAAGATTATGATGTTCCTGATCCTGGAGACGACATGAGTGAAATGATCTTTTGGGACATCCATTGCGGCATGAATTAACATTAAGTAAGGTCGGATCATTTTACGAAAGTTTAGGTTAAGAACCTCCTGAATTTATAGATCCTAATGATTTTGAACTAAAAAATGACCATCTGTTTGTGAAAAGCGATCAAGGACAACTTGTACAGCTTACATCTAAACCAGACTCATCAAAGTTTTTAAAAAAGAGTACAATTAGACAAAGGCTCAGTGTGAGCGATCAAAGTCGCCTTGGCATTACTAAACCAAAATTAGATAGGGAGGCAGTTGCTAAACTTCAAAACACACTACAAGAACTCCCAACAGATAACCAAGTACAAAACATGGAACTTCAAGATTTAAGTCAAACAGCAGATTAAATAATAGAAGCAGAAACCACTTTTTCAGAAGAAACAGCATTAAAAACTATACACGATCCGCCGTTACCTAGGAGAGAAATATTAGCCCTTGGTCGTGCTTTAAGAACCAACAGAGGTGAATTAACAAACAATGCAGCAAACCTGAGTGAACTAGATGAGCATATAAAAAGAGAAAAAGAAAAACTCGTTGAGGCTGACGACTCCATCGTAGGACGTGAGATTAAAGAAAGAATAATACAAAGACTACATGATCTTGAACTAGAGAGATCGGCAAGACTAGAATTGTGTCTACTAATCGAGAACAATTACGAACTCGAGTGAGCAGAATAAGAGAAACTATCCAAAGAATTTTATATGAAGACACAACACTAGCAGAACGAATAAGAACACTGTTTAGAGAGCAAGGTGTCACATTAACGAGCGTTATAACTGCCTTAGGTTTGCAATACGTACACTGGTGATGGCTATTACGGGTGGTGGTGGTCAAGGGCCAATGCCTCCACCACCATCCCCTCCATCACCGCCTGAGAAATCATGGGTAAAAAAACAACTTGATCATCTTGCAAGTTTATTAAAAAAAAATTAGCCAGTAAAGTCATAGACTCTTTACCCGGCATATTAGGGAGTGTCGTTAGCTGGCTTTGTCTACTGCAAGCAAAGTAGTTGGCTTTATGGCCGAGCACTTATGGACATTAGTTGTCTTAATAGTTGGGTTACTTTTTCGTGAGATAAAGAAAGAGTAATCCTAGGCCAGTTAATCCAATAACAAGTGCTGTCTTTTCATATTCATGGTCATCGCGAACAGAGTCCGCGTCTTCAACGGCCTTTGGGCTTTGGGTCTTGGGGATTGGATCACTTATTCTTGGGGGGTCGTCTTGTTTGTTTATTGTTTGTAATATTACTGGCGCAGAATTTATGTCGTTTATTCCGACCTTCTGTTCATTGCCTGCCACAAGAATTTCATTGTTGTAGTTTATTATTGTTCCTATCTGGAGTCTGAGGTCAGAAGGCAGCATGTATAAACCAGTGCCAACAGCAAAGTTTACTTTTGATCTTGCAAATTGTAAAACATTTTGGTACCTTTTAATACTTGAAGGCAAATCAACTGCAGAATTAATGGCGGCGTCCTCTAAATTTGCTAAGTACTGTTTTTGTGCATCAAAGCCAGTAGAAGGATCAGTTATGGTCGATCTCGTTTGTGCTTGCGAGCCTAGCAAACACCAAACGTAAGTACGAATAGTCGTTTATTCGTTCTATCCCCGCTCTAGTTAGGCCCTTAGAAGCGTCTAAAATAAATGTTGTCCATGCTGTTTTATGCTCTTGCTCTATGGACCCGAGGTGAACGCCTGTGCCTGAAGAGAAAGATGTGTAAGGAGGATTCCAGTCATAGTTATACTTTCTGTGCACGCCCCCAAAATAAGGGTGCCTAAGCCATGATTGCGGTCCAACTTTTGTCTAAAGCTTGTCTTAACATTAATATTGAATTCGTTACAGATCCTTTCAAAAGCCTTCATGTCTGTGCTGTTGCTGAATGGATTAAACGGTTTGTCGTTTGGTAATGGCGCTTGCAGTTCAGACAAAATACGTCTGAAGGTGTAATAAAAATGAAATCTATACACTGACCTCACCAAAGGATCAGGATGATTTAAATGATCAGCATACGACACTCCACACCCAGTTGTTGCACAAAACACAGCAAAGTTTAACTGGTTCTGATAAAACTGCATCGGATGACTGAACCACACTTTAGGGATGTAGTCTTTTTTAATAGGGGGGTTAAGATAGCTGTTTAATGGAGTACTCACCTTTACTTGAAAGGTGTCAGTCTGAGTCACAGAAATGTCAAGGGTGTCAGTTGTTATAGTTTTAAGACTGCAGTGCGATCCAACAGAATATTTTGCATTCGTATATTTAAATGCACTCATTTTAATTTGTTTAAAAAATGTTTGTAACAATAACAACTCAAGACAGTCCTTCGTTTTTAGAATATGCTATTGATAACGAATGCGGAACCCGAAGGGTCGCCCTCCATGAATTTTTTTATAAAAGTCGTATGGTTTAATATAAGTGAATCCAAGAAGAATAATAAGATTAAAACATTTGGCTTGAAAGGAAACTTAATTAGCCAGTTAACCATACCTGATGGTTATTACGGGTTTTGCTCACTAAAAGAAGCAATGAGTAACTTCAACATTACTCTCAAACTTAACAATGCAAATCTAAAAACAATATTAACATTTAAACATGAAGAAGAAGGAGTAATGTACGTTTTGCTGGGGAGCTAACTAAAATGTTAGGCTATGCAACTGATCTTAGTGGCTTTTTAGTTGAACGAAACAGAACTACTTATGAGGGGGAAAATCCGCTCGATCTTGCATTACATTCATTACTATATATTCATTTGGATGAACTGAGCACTGATGAAAATTATGATGGAAGGCCCTCAACTGTTTTAAGAGCTCTTCCAGCAGGGAAAGCTTCATATTGCGATTATGAAATTATACAATTCTCTAATTTACAGTTTATAAGATTAGCTTGTGGGAAGATCAGATCATTTAATATAAAAATCACAGACAAAACAGGGAAAGTTGTGAAATGTGATAACCTGCACATTGTTTTAGAAATAAAATAATAAACTGTACTAAAAAATAATGTCGCGTGGACCAGAAGAACCAGAGTTACATTAGCGCCTGAGAGGTGTGTAACTTTAGAATTAAAGGACCTTGCAGACGTTGAGGACTTTGAACAGAACGGTAAGATAGGCGCTTTGTATGGTTTTGAGTACACTAAAGATGGTGATTATAAACGCAAAGAGGTTAGCGACGACAAAAAGTTTCCTAAACTAGAACAACTACGCAATCTAGAAGCAAATAATGCTGGTTATTATGAATATAAAATAGTTCGAAAAACTGACAACAAATGGCACTTAGAACCATATTTAGAATGGGACATAAAATTTGAATTCGTAAGCCCATTTACATTTTTCGACCGTCAAAAAAATTTCAGAAAAGCATTCAACACTGGTCCTTTACATATAAGTCTTATTCCAGAGGACAATAGTCGGAAAGAGATCGAAATAAAGAAGTTTGGGAGCAAACAGTACATCCTCCATAGAAAAGAATCGGTTTTAAAGGAAGCTTCTACAAAAGTACAGTTTTTTCCACGCACGTTATTAGGAGACACGTTCACAATAATACTTGAAATTTCTGTCTTAAAAGATGTGGAGAGGAATGGAGCTGTGGGTGTCAGTGACATCCTTATGGAAGGAATTCTTATTAGCTGGCAAAACTTAGACGTTGACTATCTTAAAGTTACTGTCGTTGTTCGTTACGACGGTGAGAATTTTAAGGTCGTAACAACAAGCAACAAAATCAATGTTAGTCTTCATAGAAGCAATCTGACAAAACTGAATTGGATCAATCTTACGCATTTAGACCTTATAGGATTTTATTGCACTGATCAAATTTTGACAGATAGTATGATAAAAACAATAACTGGTATAAAACTATGGAGCAGACAACTTTGGTGTCAATGCCAATGTTAAACTTTATGACAAAAACTCCTCATTGTTCATTGATTTGTGGACAGACTGGTTGTGGAAAAACAATATTTGTCCTCGACCTACTACAAACAGTTTATCGTTACAAGTTTGATCATATTGTGATTTTCTGTC
>CM031621.1:39489507-39499507 GCA_018398815.1 Conus ventricosus
AGACATGTGTCATCTATGAAAAGCACGATCAAAGACAGACCGACAATCAGATAAGGACTATGAATAGGAACAAATGACAGAGAACCAAGCGCGGACCCTTAGAGCACACCTGTGGCCATGGACATGAAGTTGATTTAACGCCATCCACGATAAAACTGTCTGGCCTCTGCTCCTGGCGTATAATGAAAACTAATCACGAACAACATCTTTGGCTCCAAATGTGGCCTCTGTTCAGAAGAACAGTAATGCAGAGTATCAAACGCTATACTGAGATCAAGCATTGTTAAAAGAGACAAAAGGATGATCTTCTTCCCGGAGAAAGCCCTACTACAGCCAGTGCCACAGTTCCTGTGGTGTGGGCCTTTCTGTGGGCTGATTTATACATAGCCAGCAACACGTGTTTTGAGTTGCTATCTATCGACCTTTTCAGACTATTAGGTAAATTATAGGCGAGAAGCTTGTCTTGATTTATGTTCAAGTCCATTAGCACTGAGTCTCGCTTTCTTTAGTAATGTTTCCACAATTTCTTTGCCCCAACTTTGACCCCTCTTTGATCTTGGCATCTGTCAGTCTTTGGAATATCTACCTCTGCTACTGCTGTTTCTGAACATCTCCGTCGTTTTGTTCCAGGCGTATGCTCATGGCACCCCAACCACTGCTGGCCGGGAGACTGCGCCTCCAATCTGGCATCAAACTGTGTGTGCAGGTCGGGATTCTCCCCAAACTTCATTTACCACTCGGATGGATACACCATCAAACGCTGCAAATGTAAGAAATGTGGTTGATTGTGACCAATGAATTGATCTGAAGACGATTGAGCGTACACACACACACACACACGCACACGCACACGCACACGCATGCACGCACGCACGCACGCACGCACGCACGCACACACGCACGCACACACGCACGCACGCACGCACGCAAAACACACACACACACACACACACACACACACACACACACACACACACACACACACACACACACGCATAAACAAGTATTGTCTAGACAGACAGATAGACAGATAGAAAGAAAGAAAGATAGATAGACAGATATGCAGACAGACAGACAGATAGATAGATAGTTACATAGATAGATAGATAGTTACATAGACAGATAGATATATAGTAAGACAGGAGGATAGGTAGACAGACAGATAGAGAGATAGAAATAGATGCATACACAGAAACATACATACATACATACATACATACATACATACATACATACATACATGCATACATTCAAAGATGGACAAACACATACTGACATCCGTCCATCCATCCTTCCATCCATCCATCCACTCATAGATACAGACAGACAGAAAGGCGGCGCAAGGGGCAATAATTCTTAGAGGCTAAACATGACTCGGGTATGACATTATGGAAGGTGGAGCATCGCCTTCTTCTTCCGCCGCCTTCATCTGCTCTGAACCCAATCAGGAACCTACTGTTCGCAATGTAGACAGACAGGGTTTCGCTATGTAGACAGGCAGGGTTTTCGCAATGTAGACAGACAGGGTTTTCGCTGTGTAGACAGACAGGGTTTTCGCTATGTAGACAGACAGGGTTTTCGCTGTGTAGACAGACAGGGTTTTCGCTATATAGACGGACAGGATTTTCGCTATGTAGACAGACAGGGTTTTCGCTATGTAGACAGACTGGTTTTCGCTATGTAGACAGACAGGGTTTTCGCTATGTAGACAGACATGGTTCTCGCTATGTAGACAGACAGGGTTTTCGCTGTGTAGACAGACAGGGTTTTCGCTGTGTAGACAGACAGGGTTTTCTTTATGTAGACAGACAGGGTTTTCGCTGTGTAGACAGACAGGGTTTTCGCTGTGTAGACAGACAGGGTTTTGCCATGTAGACAGACAGGGTTTTCGCTATGTAGCAAGACAGGGTTTTCGCTGTGTACACAGACAGGGTTTTCGCTGTGTAGACAGACAGGGTGCTCTCTATGTAGACAGACAGGGTTTTCGCTATGTAGACAGACAGGGTTCTCTCTATGTAGACAGACAGGGTTTTCGCTGTGTAGACAGACAGGGTTTTCTTTATGTAGACAGACAGGGTTTTCGCTGTGTAGACAGACAGGGTTTTTCGCTGTGTAGACAGACAGGGTTTTCGCTGTGTAAACAGACAGGGTTTTCGCTGTGTAGACAGACAGGTTTTGCCATGTAGACAGACAGGGTTTTCGCTATGTAGACAGACAGGGTTTTCTCTATGTAGACAGACAGGGTTTTCGCCATGTAGACAGGCAGGGTTTTTGGCAAGTAGACAGACAGGGTTTTCACCATGTAGACAGACAGGGTTTTCACCATGTAGACAGGCAGGGTTTTTGCCATGTTGACAGACAGGTTTTGGCTATGCTGACAGACAGGGTTTTTGCTATGTAGACAGGGTTTACGCTATGTAGACAGACTGGGTTTTCGCTATGTAGACAGACTGGGTTTTCGCTATGTAGACAGACAAGATGTTCGCTATGTAGACAGACAAGTTTTCGCTATGTAGACAGACAAGTTTTTTTTTGCTATATAGACAGACAGGGTTGTCGCCATGTGGACAGACAGGGTTGTCGCTATGTAGACACACAGGGTTTTCGCCATGTAGACAGACAGAGATTTCGCTATGTAGACAGACAAGGTTTTTTCGCTTTGTAAACAGACAAGGTTTTTTGCAATGTAGTCAGACAGGTTTTCGCCATGTAGACACAGGTTTTTTCGCTATGTAGACAGACAGGGTTTTCGCTATGTAGACAGACAGGTTTTTTCGCTATGTAGACAGACAGGTTTTCGCTATGGAGACAGACAGTGTTTTCGCTATATAGACAGACAGGTTTTTGCTATGTAGACAGACAGGGTTTTTGCTATGTAGACAGACATGGTTATGCTATGTAGACAGACAAGGTTTTTTGCTATGTAGACAGACAGGGCTTTCTCTATGTAGACAGACAAGGTTTTCACCATGTAGACAGGCAGGGTTTTTGCCATGTAGACAGACAGGGTTTTCGCTATGTAACAGAGAGGGTTTTTCACTATGTAGACAGACAGGGTTTTCGCCATGTAGACAGGCAGGGTTTTTGCCATGTAGACAAACAGGGTTTTCGCTATGCTGACAGACAGGGTTTTCGCTACGTAGACAGGGTTTTCGCTATGTAGACAGGGTTTTCGCTATGTAGACAGACAGGGTTTTCACTATGTAGACAGACAGGGTTTTCGCCATGTAGACAGGCAGGGTTTTTGCCATGTAGACAAACAGGGTTTTCGCTATGCGGACAGACAGGGTTTTCGCTACGTAGACAGGGTTTTCGCTATGTAGACAGGGTTTTCGCCATGTAGACAGACTGGTTTTCGCTATGTAGACAGAGAAGGTTTTCGCTATGTAGACAGACAAGGTTTTTTTGTATGTAGACAGACAGGGTTGTCGCCATGCAGACAGTGTTTTCGCCATGTAGACAGACAGGGATTTAGCTATGTAGACACACAGGGTTTTCTTTATGTAGACAGACAGATTTTTTTCGCTATGTAGACAGACAGGGTTTTCGCTATGTAGACAGACAGGTTTTCGCTATGTAGACTGACAGGGATTTCGCTATGTAGACAGACGAAGTTTTCGCTATGTAGACAGACAAGGTTTTTTGCTATGTGTACAGACAGGGTTTTCGCTATGTAGACAGACAGGGTTTTCGTTATGTAGACAGACAAGGTTTTTTGCTATGTAGACAGACAGGGTTTTCGCTATGTAGACAGACAGGGTTTTGGAGCTGCAATAATCCAGCACTATGAACGTCCAGAACTCACGATCTTTACTTCCGCGGCTGAACACTCTGAACAGATGAGTGCAGGTCCCCTTGCGTGTGTGTGTGTGTGTGTGTGTGTGTGTGTGTGTGTGTGTGTGTGTGGTGTGTGTGTGTGTGTGTGTGTGTGTGTCTGTCTGTCTGTCTGTCTGTCTCTATCTGTCTCTGTCTGTCTCTCAAATGCGCCCCCCCCCCCCCCCACACACACACAGAGCATGCACAGAGTAAGAACCCCCCCCCCTCTCTCTCTCTCTCTCTCCTCTCTCTCTCTCTCTCTCTCTCTCTCTCTCTCTCTCTCTCTCTCTCTCTCTCTCTCTCTCCGTGTTTCCCTCCAACTTCGCCCCCCCTCTCTCTCTCCTGAGTCTCCCCATCTCTCCCTCCCTCCCTTCCTCCCCCTCTCTCTCTCTCTCTCTCTCTCTCTCTCTCTCCGTGTTTCCCTCCTACCCTCCCTCCCTCTCTTTCTCCCGAGTCTCCCCCTCTCTCCCTCTCCCCCCCCCCCCCTCTCTGTCTCTCTCTCTTTCTCTCTCCGTGTTTCCCTCCCACCTTCCATCCCTCTCCCTCCCCCGAGTCTCCCCCTCCCTCCCCCCCCCCCTCATCTCTCTCTTTCTCCTTCTCTCGCTCTCTCTCTCAGTGTCTTCTCCCCTCTGTCTGTCTCTCTCTGGGTGTTCTATTCTTCCTTCACTCGTTCCATTCCAGGGTACAGCCTTCCAGACCTTGACACATGGTTAACTATTCTTCCTTTACTCGTTCCATTCCCAGGGTCCAGCCTTCCAGACCTTGACACATGGTTAACTATTCTTCCTTTACTCGTTCCATTCCCAGGGTCCAGCCTTCCAGACCTTGACACATGGTTAACTATTCTTCCTTACTCGTTCCATTCCCAGGGTCCAGCCTTCCAGACCTTGACACATGGTTAACTATTCTTCCTTCACTTATTCCATTTTCAGGGTACAGCCTTCAAGACCTTGACACCTGGTTAAAAATTCTTCCTTTGCTCGTTTCATTTTCAGGGTCCAGCCTTCCAGATCTTGACACATGGTTAACTATTCTTCCTTCACTTCTTCCAGTGTCAGGGTCCAGCCTTCCAGACCTGGACACATGCCGTGTGGCGGTGACGGACAGCCAAGGCACCAGCACCAACTCCACCACTTCTGGCCCGAGACGGATTGCAGCAGCCAGAGAGACGAGTTCATCAACACTCAGCCTACCCACCTGTTCTTCGTCCTGAAGGCCGACTTCTATAAAACGTTTGGGGCCAACGATTCACCTCACGTGTCGGAGACGAAGATCGGCATCGTTGGCGCCCACATCTCCGTGGTCAAGAGCCCTCTTGCTGGTCAGTGAGAGGCTAGTGTGATGTTCTCCTTTGTCAGTTTTGCTTCGTTGAAGGGACTTTCTCTCTCTCTCTCTCTCTCTCTCTCTCTCTCTCTCTCTCTCTCTGTTTGTGTTTTGAATTCACCCTCTTTGTCTATTTCTTTGTTTGTGTATGCGTAATGATATGTTCATTACGCATACACAAACAAAGAAATATATATATATATATATATATATATATATATATATATATATATATATATATATATATATATATATATATATATATTATATATATATGTGTGTGTGTATGTATATAAAATAAACTAATAAATTCCAGGGATAAGTAACTAAGCACCATTCTACAATTTTCAGAAAAGCTTGGTGTTGCAATGAGTGCAAGAAATATTGGATTATAAACAAACTTGCTCTTATGTCTTAGATTGAAAAAATAGGGGAGATAAGCTTTCATATCTGCAGTAGCAGACAATTCTGCCTAACTAACAGTATGAGCTTGAGTGGGTGAATGGGATTAATAAATGCTTCTCAAAATGGGCCTTCAGCAACCTTATAGTCTCCAAGGGGGGGGGGGGGGGGGGGGGGGGGGGGGGGGGGGGATATCCGAAGGGGAGGAAACTCACTAACATATCATTACTCCTGGTCAGATACGGTTTTCAAAACCTGATTGTTTCTCCTCAGTGACCTCGGACAGTCCTAACTTGACTCCTCTGCCTTTTAGGTTTAAACAGAATGCTCTCCCAGAAAAAGGCTGGTGTGGCATACCATAGTATGTTTGTTGAATTTTCAAAAAACACACCAAAGGTCTCACCTAAGAAGCAAAAGAAAATTATGAAACAACAAAATACGCTACAAATAAGCTTGTCTCCACCCTTGGACACTATAAGGTTGCTGAAGGCTCATTTCGAGAAGCATTTATTATTCCCCATTCACCCACTCAAGCTCATACTGTTAGTTAGGCAGAATTGTCTGCCACTGCAGATATGAAAGCTTATCTCCCCCTATTTTTTTTTCAATCTAAGACATAAGAGCAAGCTTTGTTTATAATCCAATATTTCTTGCAGTCATTGCAACACGAAGCTGCTCTGAAAATTGCTGGAATGATGCTCAGTTACTTACCCCTGGAATTCATTAGTTTATTATAATTCAATCCCTTGCGGATTCATTCCAATAACTGGCCCTCAGCACTTGTGTCTTAGGATGTTATCTTTTCATATTTTCTACTTTTCACAAGAAAATGTAGCTTATTTCGTTGTTTCATAATTTTCTTTTGCTTCTTAGGTGGGACCTTTGACGGTTTAAAAAAAATCAACAAACATACTATGGTATTGCACACCAGCATTTTTCTGGGAGAGCATTCTGCTTAAAACCTAAAAGGCAGAGGAGTCAAGTCAGGACTTTCCGAGGTCACTGAGGAGAAACAATCAGTTTCGAAATACCGGCATCTGACTAGGAGTTATGATATGTTAGTGAGTTTCATCCCCTTCGGATATTGTCTCCCCATTGGGGACTATAAGCTTGCTGAAGGTTCATTTTGAGAAGCATTTATTAATCCCCATTCACCAACCCAAGCACATACCTGTTAGTTAGGCAGAATTATCTGCTACTGCAGATATGAATGCTTATATCTCCCAATTTGTTCAATCTAAGACATAGGAGCAAGCATTGTTTATAATCATATGTATGTATATCATTTAACAGTAGAGCTGGGATACGTTAAAAATAATGCTGACCACTCTGTCTGTTGACTCTTTTTTTTTAACCTCCTTTGCATCCTTAAATGGATCCTCAAGCATAGGCTCAAAGATTTACCCTTGTATTTTATATGGTTTACAGATGATTTAAGTTTTTTCAGCAACTTACATTTATTTACCACATTTTTTTAATATTCGTTTTACTTTTCTACCCTTCACTGACTGCTTTGGCGTGCTGTTGGATTCCGTTTTTGAACCCCACTGTCAAACACTTCCTGCAGGACTGCCCCACACATAAAAAGCCACAGCAGAGACCTGGCCTGCCGATATTATCGACGAGGGGGATGCTTTATGGATCTCTGGAGGGCCTCCAACGTACAATTCCCTTCGTCAGTGCCTCTGGGGTTCCTGTCTGAGTGTGCCTATTGATCAGTGGCAGATTTCATCTGTTGGTAGATCCAAGATGACGCGACAATCAGTTCTCAGCCACTGTCAAATCCAACTAAGGACTACGTGAAAACAACAGTTTTTGACTGTTAGTTCCAATGAAAGGCTGGCAATATAAGAATTTCAGCTACTGTAAGATCTAAGCAAAAATGGCAGAAACAATTTTGAGGTGCCGTTAAGAGCAAAGAATAGGTTAGTATGAACAATGTATAGGTTGGTTTAAACAATGTGTAGGTTGGTTTGATAAAAACCCACTGGTCGAAGGAAAGGTTGTGATGAACAGTTTTCAAGTCCTGCAAAGATCAACATAAAAGTTGAGAAGCATTTCTTACCTACTCGTCAGACCCAAGTAGAGTTTGTGCTTAATTTGTTTTTAGCTGGTGTCAGGTCCAAGTATAGATGCTGGTATAAAGATTTATCAGCCACTTTCATATGCAAAGCAAAAACTGGTTTTAACCATGTTCAAACTCTCTCGGATTGAGGTAAAGGTAGGCATGAACTATGCTCAGCCACACCCTCCGGAGGGAGAGCTCACTCACGCCGACTCCGCGACTAAGCAACTATTGTCGTCAGTAGGGGGCTTAGTAGGTGGTGTCCTGCGTATGTTGGATCAGAACAGGCGCCACTGAACACCACCGAAGTGACTCGGCAGCAGTGCAGCGTCTCCTCCGATGGGTTGCCTCTTGACGACTTGACATTGACTGCTCCCTGTGGATTGCCGGTGCCGGTGCCGGGGCTGCGGCTGTACAGGCCGGGCTGGGTTGTGGTCGGCTGTGAATAGAGAGCTCGGAATGAGCGGTGTACGTGCAATGCCACTGAAGTGGCACAGAAGATGGGACAGCAAAAAAAAATCGAAAAAGAAAAAAAAGAAAGAAAGGAAAGAAACAAAGAAAAAAAAAAAAAACACCACCACCACCACCACCACCACCACCACAACAACAACAACAAAGGAAAAGAAACTCATGCGTAACCACTGCCCAGTTCAGTTCAGTCCAAGGCTGGTACAACGTCTCCCAATCCCAATCGACCAGCCAATACACCACCACGTTCCACTTGGGCAGGTTCGACCACCACGATCGTGGAGCGGAACTTGCAGTCGCCTCCCCTGTGCAAGCAGAGTGTGAGGGACACCGACCCTGTCACTGGCAGTGACCAACACGTCTGTGAGGCCACTCTGACCTTGCCTCCGTCCAAGGTCAATCTCCACGACGGAGACCGGTCAGTACTGAAGAGAGTGAGAGAGAGAGAGAGAGGAGAGAGAGAGTGAGAGAGAGAGAGAGAGAGAGGAGAGAGAGAGAGGAGAGAGAGAGAGAGAGAGGGGGGTTATGGATTGAATCGTATCTGCGCCGTAGTAACAGTTGTTGACAATGTCTGTTCTACTACTCGTTTTGAACAACGTCTGCACCGTTACACGTTGTTGTTGACAAAGTTTGCGGTATATCACGGGTGGAACAGTGTCTGCGCCATGTCACACGTTGTTGACAACGTTTCACTGCTACTACTCGTTGTTGACAACGTCTGCGCCCTTTATATGTTGTGCTGACAAAGTTTGCATAAAATTACGAGCTGAACAGTGTCTACGCTATAGCTATAGTTTTAATTCTTGACAGTGTCTGCACCATAACACACGGTGTTGACAGGGTTTGCGCCATACTACACAGCGTTGACAGGTTCTGCGCCATATTGCACGGTGTTGACAGGGTTTGCGCCATATTGCACACTGCTGACGGTGTCTGCGCCATATTACACAGTGTTGACAGGATTTGCGCCATATTGCACACTGCTGAGGGTGTCTGCGCCATAGTACACGGTGTTGACAGTGTCTGCGCCATATCACACGGCATTAACAGGGTCTGCGCTATATCGCTCGGTGTTGACAGGGACAGTGTTGACAGGGTCTGCGCAATATTACACGGTGTTGACAGGGTCTGCGCAATATTACACGGTGTTGACAGGGTTTGTTCCCTATCATACAGTGTTGACAGGGTCTGCGCAATATTACACGGTGTTGACAGAGTCTGCTCCGTATCATACAGTGTTGACAGGGTCTGCGCAATATTACACGGTGTTGACAGGGTCTGCTCCGTATCATACAGTGTTGACAGGGTCTGCGCAATATTACACGGTGTTGACAGGGTCTGCTCCGTATCATACAGTGTTGACTGTGTCTGCGCCATCTCACATGGTGTTCACAGTGTCTGCGCCGTCTTACACGGTGTCGACAGTGTCTTCGCCAGATTACGCGTTGACAGGGTCTGCGCCAAATTCCACGGTGTTCACAGAGTTTGCGCCATGTTATACGGCGTTGGCAGTGTCTGCACCATATAACACAGTGCTGACTGTGTCTGCGCCGTATTACACAGTGCTGACTGTGTCTGCGCTGTTTTACACAGTGTTGACTGTGTCTGCGCCATATTACACGTTGTTGACAAGTCTGCGCCATATTACACGTTGTTATTGTGTCCGTGTCTATTGCACTTGTTACTTTGTCTGCACCATATAACACGTTGTTGACAGTGTCTGTGCCATATTACATGTGTTAACAGGGTCTTTTCCCATATACACGTTGTTGACATGGGTCTGCGCCATAATACACGTTGTTGACGGGTCTGCGCAATATTACACGTTGTTGACTTTGTCTGCGCCAATTACACGTTGTTGACATTGGTCTGCACCATATTACACGTTGTTGAAGGCTGCGCCATTATTACATGTTGTTGACTTTG
>CM031621.1:39504507-39507007 GCA_018398815.1 Conus ventricosus
TGAATGGTTTCAGGATAGTTACAGGTTCGAAGTTCCTAATACTTTCAGATTAAGGGGAGCGAAACGACTTGCAAACTCAATGAAATGAAGAGCACTTTTGTCTTACGCAAAGAAGAGCGTCCTTTCAGATTAGATAAGGTGAAAAGCATCTTTTTTCAGTTTATGCTTAAATGGATTGAAGACTACCTTCTGTTTGTATGAAGTGACAACCACTTTTCAGATCTCCTGAGCTAAGGACGACTCTCAGGGTTGCAGTCAGTAGAAAACCATTTCAGGATAACATGAACTGACGGCAACTTTAAGGATTGCAGGAACTGGAAAACCATTTTTTAGGATCACGTGATGTGGGGGCGACTTTCAGGGTTGCAGGATGTGAAAAACCACTTTCAGGATTACATGAACTAATGACAACTTTCAGAAGTGCAGGAAGCTAAAAGAAAACACACAAAAAAAAAACAACAACAACAACAACAAACACACTCTTAGGATTACATTAATTGAGCCGATTTTCAGGATTGCCGGATGTGAAAAACCACTTTTGGGGTCACATGAACTAATGGCGGCTTTCAGGATTGATTGCAGGCAGTAGAAAACCACTTTTAGAATCACATGAAGTGAAGGCAACCTTCAGGATTGCAGGCAGTAAAAGAAATCATTTTCAGGATCACATAACCTGAGGCGATTTTCAGGATTGCAGGATGTAAAAACCCGAAAATTTTAAGTTCAAATGAAATTCACTCTCAGATTGCATGTAAAAATCACCTTCAGGCTGCAATAAATGAAAGTTACTCTGAGACTGCAAAATGTGACAACGACTTGAATATCACAGGAAGAAGAAAAAAACTTCTTTCAGATTATATGAGAATGAAAACTACTCCTGATACTTCAAGCTAAAACTTCTCTCAAATTTCTTTGAAATGAAAATTACTTTCAGATCATATAAAGATGAAAACTTTTAATAATCAATTACATGAAGGGAAATCTACTTTCAGACTGCGTGTAATGAAAACTACAGTCAGTTAACATGAAACAGAAAAGCTTTCAGACTAAGTTCAGATCGCGTAAAGTGAACGCTACTTTCAAAGTGCACAATCTTAAAACAACTTTCAGTGTCACACGATGGGGACAATATCGACAATCTTGAAACTGTTTGAAGCAAATCGAACATTTGAATTATTATACGAAACGAAAAGAATACTTTCAGATGACATGAACCTATATTTAATTTCAGGATCACAAAACATAAACATGTTTTCAGATAACATAAAGGTAAAAACACTTTCATGTCTCCTGAAGTGGAAAACGATGTACATGACTTGTGTGGAGACAAAGACATTTCAGATCGCATGAAGCTCGAAAAAAATGCTTTCAGATGGCGTGGAGTCTAAACGAAGGCCAAAGGTCAGAGTTCACGGAGGTCAAGGACCTTCACGCCCTGACCACGTGCTTTCAGCAGCCTTTGCACGATGGAGAGATCCTACGATATGTGGATAAGGGCTTCCGACATCATGGGCAACTCAAAGGTGACCTTTCTTGATTGATTTATTGGTTCGATTTTCTTTGTTCATCACTGTCTCGTCTTTCTCGTTCAGTGTCATTTACTACTCCCGCTCCGCTCACTCCGGTTTTCCCACATACATCCATTCTCAGAGTCCTCCAGTGCTAACCTCAGAGTACAGGGCAATCCGCAAGTGTTAAAAGAAATAAAATCAGGTCGCCAGGACACCCCCCGCCAGAGGAGACACAGCGCTGAACGCTGCAGCAGTCCCCTTGACAGTGTTCAGTGGGTGTGTGTGTGTGTGTGTGTGTGTGTGTGTGTGTGTGTGAATCAGTTTATATAAATAGACTAAACAACCTACTTAGCTTCCTGCTGATCCTCTCTTTCTCTGTCTCTGTCTCTGTCTCTGTCTCTCTCTCTCTCTCTCTCTCTCTCTCTCTCTCTCTCTCTTCTTGTCTCTGTCCTGTCTGTCTGTCTTTCTGTCTGTCTGTCTGTCTCTCTTTGTGAATGTGTGTGTGTCTGTGTGTGTGGTGTGTGTGTGTGTGTGTGTGTGTGTGTGTGTGTGTGTTTTGTGTGTGTGTGTTTGTATGTGTGGGGGGGTGGGGTGTGGGGGGGTGGGGGGGTACAATATTTGGACTGAAAATGATTTGCAGACGGTTAGAGAACAGCGCCAAGGATTTCAGATCATTTCAGTTCTAGCTACAGCGTGCAGGGGAACAGCCTTGGTCGGTCGTTATTTCTTCATTTGATAGTGTGTGTGTGGAAGAAGGGAAGGAGGGGTGACAGAGTAGGGTAGTAAGGGGGGGGGGGGGGGGTGAAGCAGGAAGCAAGGGATGCCTGCCTGAAAAGTAATGAGATCTAGTATGTGTGTGTGGGAAACACGGTTTTGAAAGAAAGCCAAAGGAAACAAGACAAGACAAAACAAAGGAAAAAAATTAACTAAGTAAGAGAGAGAGAGAGAGAGAGAAGGAGAGAGAGAGAGGAGAGAGAGAGAAAGAGAGA
>CM031621.1:39512007-39519577 GCA_018398815.1 Conus ventricosus
GATTAGTAAAGATATTCTGTATGTTTGTACATATATACCACCAGAAGGATCTCCATTTACACTTATTTTGATATTGACAATGGAATTAGTATGCTTGAAGAATGTTATAACCGATTTTCTGTTGCAGAATGATGTGTATGTTATTTTAATGGAGATTTGAATAGCAGAACAGCTGATGTTTCCTAGATTATATTGTACAAAATACGTTTGATCCACAGTTCAGTAATTTGTCCTATAATATGGTTCGACATTCAAATGACTGTACTTTGAACAGCTATGGTAAATTATTATTGAACATGAGCACTGCGTTAGATTTGTGTATTTTAAATGGCATGTGCAAAGGCGACTATGAAGGTTGCTACACATTTATATCTGACTCTGGAAGCAGTGTCACAGACTATTTCGTACTCTCACGTGAGCTTTATATGATTCTGGTTGATTCTTGTGAATTATCTATAGCTGACCGTATGATTCCGACCATTTACCAGTGACAGCATGTGTTGTTCTTGCCAAGGAATGTTCACTTGATATGTGTATGCAAAAAGAGATTTTGTCATACACAAACTTATATGGGACGAGAAGTGTGCAGCTACATATACCAGTATTTTGTGCAGTGAAGAAACGCACACAAAAATTGATCTTGCAATTGATTTGATTGATGTTAACGTAAATAATGCTCTTAAAGTTTTTAATGATTGTATAAGAGAAAGTGCTGGATCCATGAAAACATGTATATCATTTAATAACAATGGAAGTTCATGTAAATGGTTTGATATAGAATGTAAACTTTGTAAAAAACACACTAGAAGATTGTTACAGATATTTCGTCGTTCAGTAAATTAGAAAAGAAAACAGAAACAATAATCGAAATGAGAAATGAATATGTAATTGCCAGACGTGAATATAAAAATTTACTAAAGCGAAGAGGAAACAATTCAACAAAGCTTTACTAGATAAACTGGTAATGACAGTGGAAACCAAAAAGAATTTTGGGACGTTGTTCATAACGCGTCCTTCAAAAGAAAACAGCCTAGAAATAATAATCAGTCGATTCCTGGTTTCAACACTTTAAAGCCTTGCTGGAGACGGATGCTGACAACACAGTAAATGAGTATTCAGCTGAAGTTGAAATGGAAGGCTATATGAATCGTCCGATCTCTAGAGATGAAATATTGCTAGCACTTAGAAAACTAAAAACCATAAAGCAGCTGGTCCCGATGGCATTATTGCGAGCTTTTTAAGAATTCGAATGATCAAGTTGTATACTTCCTTCTGAAATTGTTTAATAAGCTATTTGATAATGGTGTGTTTCCTGAGAACTGGTTTGAATCTGTTATTCAACCTATTTTTAAGAAGGGTGATATCAATGATCCTAACAATTATAGGGAATTTCCTTGAGCGATGTTAGTAGTAAATTATTTGGTATAGTGATAAATAATAGACTGCAAGAATGGGTGGATGAACACAATCTCACAGGTGATTATCAAGCTGGATTTAAGAGAGGATACTCTACAGTCGACCATATGTTTTCTTTACTAGCTCTCGTACAGAAACAGTTTTGTTATAATCGAAAATTGTATGTTGCATTTATTGATTTCGAAAAACTTTTGACACGATAAATCGAAATATTCTTTGGCCAATTCTCCTAAAAAATGGCATTAAAGGTAAATTATTCAGATGCATTAAAAGCATGTACAATGATGTCAAAGCCAGAGTTCGATGTGGTTCTATGTATACTGATTACATTGCCTGCACATCAGGATTAAGGCAGGGAGATGCTTGCAGCCCTGTTTTGTTTTCTCTTTTCATTAACGAACTGGCGGTTGAAGTAATTAATAAAGGAAGACATGGCGCTCGATTTTCACTAGATGCATTCGAATTATTTATTCTGTTGTTGGCTGACGATGTCGTTTTGATGGCAGAGACAGTTATAGGTCTGCAAACACAACTGAACAGCTTACAACAGGCCGCTGCATCTCTTCAACTTAAAGTTAATATGACTAAAGCAATATCATAGTATTTCGGAAGGGTGGATATTTGAGTGTGAGAGAAAAATGGTTGTATAACGGTGAAAGAATGCTGTGGTTAATGCGTATAAATATTAGGAATTTTTTTCTCTACGCGCTTGAGTTTCACTGCTGCATGCAAAGACCTTGCAAGCAGAGCTAAGAATGCTTTGATTTATGTTCTGAAAAGGTTATATATGTTGGATAACAACTCTTTTAATTTATTTATGAAATGTTTGATTCTCAGATACAGCCAGTTGTGCAGTATGGCTCTGAATTATGGGGCCTTACAATGCTGTTGTCCATTGTGAATCAGTCCATTTATTTGCGTTGAAGAAATTTCTAGAGTAGACAGGCGAACACCCAATGACCTTGTTTATGGTGAAACCAATCGCTATCCAATATGTATAAATTCTGCTGTTAAGTGTATTCGCTACTGGCTTAAGCTGATACAAATGGAGAATACACAGGATTCCGCGCAAAGCTTATGATATGTTATTTGACCTTGATATAAAAGGTAAGAAAAATTGGGTAACAAATGTGCGCTTATGTTTGTTTAAATATGGATTTGGATTTGTTTGGGCAGTCAAGGCGTTGGAAATGTTCATGATTTTATATGTTGTTTCAGGCAAAGGATGATTGACTGTAGGTGGCAAAACTTGGTCGATCATATTCAAACTAGTGATAGATTCAGCTTGTTGTATAGAGCTTTTGCAGTGACCACAGTTTAAAACCTTACTTACATTTAGATATTGATAGGCACTTAAAATTTATTACGACTAGATTTAGGCTCGGGATTTCTGAGCTGGCTTTACATCACTTCCGATACAAAACGTCTATGTTCAACGATTAATTGCCCTTATGTACTGAAGGCGAAGAAAGTGAGGTGCATTTTGTTCTCTGTTGCCCAGCTCTTAAACATATACGAGAAACTTTAATTAAGCCTAAATACTATAGACATCCGTCACTTTTTTAAACTGAGTTTGCTAATGTCATCGACCAAACAATGAAGATGTGCGTATCTTTCTTTGTTTTTGTATAAAGGATTTAAAATGAGAGATGTTATGATTCTTGAAAGGTACATGAATACATTTATATCATCGTTAACTTGTATTTTGAACCTGTTGTTATTTACTCAGTTTCATGTTCACTTCCCCCTTTATGAGGGCTGAGGCCTAATATGAATAAAATATCTTGAGTCTTTGGGCTCTCTCTCTCTCTCTCTCTCTCTTTTTCTCTCGTCAGGAACTTGATCGGAGGCGAGAATCAAAAACAAGTTTGTACTAGCGCCAGTCTCTCTCTCTCTCTCTCTCTCTCTCTCTCTCTCTCTCTCTTTTCTCTCTTTTCCTTTTCCTCTCTCTCTCTCTCTCTTCGTCAGGAACTTGATCGGAGGCGGGGAATCAAAACAAGTTAGTACTAGCGCCAGCAGTAAAAGTTGGTTTGATCAGCTGTTGTTCAAACGTAACGAGGAGTGACGGAACCGTGTAAGCCTGCCTGCTTAGCAGCCATGACCCGGATGACAGGACACCCTTTTTCAATCAGACAGTAGACAGCAATCAATCAATGACGAGAAAACGTAGGATAACTCTTGTTCCGTGGGAGCACAGAGTTACCTTACTTGTTCCCGCCATTTACCACTCGCTAGACCGGAATGATTCGGTTTCTGGGACGTGTCCACGTTTACACCCATTTAAAGTGTAAGGGGGGCTTGTCATGGGTGGTTTTGTCTGAGTCGCCCCCCCCCCCCCCCCCCCCCCCCCCTTAATTTTTGGTTTTGTTTTGTTTTTCTATATTGTCTTTTTCGACGAGAGATAAAGTCCATGGGGTTATACGCTTCAAATCCGACGCGAAACGGAACGTATGCACGTCTAGTATGTCGCTGTCAAGTTGAGAAGAACGAAAAGGATTTTGCATGAGTTGGAGAACTTCTCTTGAAAAGAAAGAAATAAGAAAAGGACAACAACAAAAAAGAAGGAAAGAAAAGACAAGAAAACAGTCAATACCGATATAGATTACGTAAATGATGCCCTGAGGGACGGTTTTTCCAGCGAGGGCCCTGACCTCTTCAAAACCCTAGACTTCTCCTTCCTCCTCCCCTCCCCCTCCCCCGTCTCACTCTCCTCCCTAAAGCTAAGCTGCGTGGACGGTTTTTCAGAAAAATCCCAAACCTCTCCTTCCTCCTCTTTCCCCTCCCACTTCCCTTCCTCCCCCACCCCCCTCACTCTCCTCCCTCGATTCCTCCTCTTTACTCCTGGTATGCTTCCCCGGTAGTTACCACTCTCCAACTGCCAGACTTTAACCCTTCCCCCTCCCCCACCCGCACACGCACACCCCCACACTTGCCTTTCCTTGCCATACCTCTCTTTCCTTCACTTAACCCCCATCTATGACTTGCGATTTTCCCGCCATTGTTAGAAGAATACCAACGAGCAGTGTGTGTGTGCGTGGTGTGTGTGTGTGTGTGTGTGTGTGTGTGTGTGTGTGTGTGTGTGTGTGTCTCTCTCTCTCTCTCTCTCTCTCTCTCTCTCTCTCTCTCTCTGCACGCGCGCTGTGCGTGCGCGTGTGTTTGTGTGTATGTGTGTGCGCACACGCGCGCGCTTGTGTGTGTTGAATACTACACAGTCCCAATTATTGGCAAGACGTCTGATTAGAGTCACGAGACAGTCGAAACTTTTGAGCACAGTTGAGTGCAGCGATCCTATCATTTTCTTCACGAGAAACTGCCGTCACGTTTGCCAACAATGCTGTACACAATGGAAGTTCGCCCGGTCCATACACTCTCCACGGGCAGTGCTTGAAGGTACGAATTGTGTGCAGGTGACTGTTCCATGATCACCACACCACGTTACACAGGCCAGTAGAGATAACCGTGAAGACCCCAATGCTGTTACAAGCTCCTTTTTTTCTTATTCCCTTCTCTCAATTTAATTATCCTACCAACTAACCCCAAGATGCTTTTGTGTCTAGAATGGTTTTTATCCAACACCGCAGTTTCTGATTCATTACTCTGAACCTATCTTTTCATAAGAAAATCATGATTCATGAATGATGGATTTTAGCACTTTATTTTAAAAATATTTTTTAAAATATTAAAAATATTTTTAAAATATTTAAAAAATATTTTTTTAAATATTTAAAAAATATTTTTAAAAATATTTAAAAATATTTTAAAAAATATTTTTAACAAATGTTGCTCCCCAAGGGGTTGAGCTTTTTCAGATTTTTTAAGGACGTTTTAATACTGTTCATGATATTATATATATATATATGCGGACGAAAGGCCTAGGAGCAGGCAATACTAATAAATGTGTCTTTGAGAGGGATTGCGATGGTTCCCTCATGCAGCTAGTGAAGGGTTTCTCATATTTATAATATATTCCCCGATTTTCTTCATCTTAAATTTTTTATTTTTTATTTATTTTTTTTAAAGTTCAAATCTTTGCCAAGTCATTACTATAACGACGGAAGAATTGTTAACCTGCACTTGTTTTCCCCCACTACTTAATTGTTCAGCATTATATATTTATATATATATATATATATATATATATATATATATATATACACAACAATCTATCTATCTATCTATCTATCTATCTATCTATATATATATATATATGTGTACAACAAACTAATAAATTCCAAGGACAAGTACGAGCACCATTCAGCAACTTACAGAGCAGCTTGGTGTTGCAATGACTGCAAGAAATATTGAATGACTGAGAAATATTGAATTAGTTAGGCAGAATTATCTACCACTGCAGATATGAATGCTTATCTCCCCCTATTTCTTCAATCTAAGACATAAGAGCAAGCTTTGTTTATAATTCTATATATATATATATTTGGTGTGTCTCTATTTGACACCAAGGGCACAGACACAATCAGCCGTGTCTCCTGATGAGTCCGATCCAGCGGACGAAAGGCCTAGGAGCAGGCAATACAAATAGATCTGTCTTCGAAGGGGAGTACGATGGTTCCCTCAGGCAGCTAGTGAAGGGTTTGTCATATTTATAATATATTCCCCCATTTTCTTCATCTTTAATTTTTTTTTTTTTTTTAAATTAAAATCTTTGCCAAGTCGTTACTATAATGACTGAAGAATTGTTAACCTGCACTTGTTTTCTCCCACTATTTAATTGTTCAGCAGTATAATGTTTGGTCAATCAGTGGGAGATTGCATCTCTTAGGAGATCCAAGTAAAGGTTGTTCTGTACAATTCTTAGCCACTCACAATGCTTGGGTTATTGAACAGCAGAGCTGACCACTCAGACTGTTCCATATCTTTTGATCTCCCTTGCATCCTTGAATGGATCCCAAGCATAGGCTCAAAGATTGTTCCCTATATTTTTATACTGTTTGCATAATGCTTTTAGTTTTTTTGCAACTTTTTTCCTCTCCACACTTTCCTTTTGTTCCATTTTACTACCCTTCGCTGGCTGCTTTGGGGTGCTGTTGGATTCTTTTTTGAACCCTTGGTGATGAGAACACCACGAATTATCGACTTTGGTGTGTCTCTATTTGACACCAAGGGCACAGACACAATCAGCCGTGTCTCCCTGATGAGTCC
Source organism: Conus ventricosus (assembly GCA_018398815.1). Taxonomy (NCBI): domain Eukaryota; kingdom Metazoa; phylum Mollusca; class Gastropoda; order Neogastropoda; family Conidae; genus Conus; species Conus ventricosus. The sequence goes on from CM031621.1 coordinate 39,518,584, forward strand.
GATCCAGCGGACGAAAGGCCTTTGGGGCAGGCAATACAATAGATCTGTCTTCGAAGGGGAGTACGATGGTTCCCTCAGGCAGCTAGTGAAGGGTTTGTCATATTTATAATATATTCCCCCCATTTTCTTTCATCTTTAATTTTTTTTTTTTTTTAAATTAAAATCTTTGCCCAAGTCGTTACTATAATGACTGAAGAATTGTTAACCTGCACTTGTTTTCTCCCACTATTTAATTGTTCAGCAGTATATATATATAATATATATATAGATGAATATAATTAAAAAGCCTAAAATGACTTTAAAAGTGCTCCACCCCTTTAACATTCCTTTTTAATATCATTGATATATATATATATATAAAATATATATATAATCAAAAAGCCTAAAATGATTTTAAAAGTGCTCGACCCCTTGGGGAGCAACATTTGTCAATGATATTAAAAAGGAATGTTAACATTCCTTTTTAATATCATTGACAGATAATATATATATATATATATATATATATATATACACACGCACACACACATATACACACATGCATAAAATGCATGTATACAGGTGTGAGTGTGTCGGTGTGCGCGTACGTGCGTGCGTGCGTGCCAGTGTGCCCGCCAAGTTTTTTGTTACTTTTTTTTTCAATTTTTGGAGGTTTTGTTTTTCAAATTCCACACAGAATGATTATCTACATAGTTATCAGACTTATTTACCAAGTCCTTTTGATCCATTGACAAGTCAAAATAGTGTGGCTATGACAGAAAGTTAAACACCAAAATTGTATATAAATCACTCTTATCCAATTAGGATAAGCCGTTTTCTTTCGAATCACAAGAAAATGAATTCTGAAAATTGATAGCTACTGCATATCTATTGATGTGTTGTACAAGATTCTTGTAGGAAAATGTACTTTTGTATAAGAATAATTCAAGTTGCAGATGTAAGCAACAAATCTGCATGAGTTGCAAGAACTTTTCAATCCACTTAAGAAAGTTTA
>CM031621.1:39520577-39533077 GCA_018398815.1 Conus ventricosus
TTGCGCGTCCCTCCCCCGTTCAATCTGTCTGCTTGAACCACTTGGCTTGTACCGGATGCCATAGGAAACACTTGGCTTGTACCGTGATGGCCATAGAACCACTTGGCTTGTACGTGATGGCCATAGGAAAACCACCCGATTGTACGTGTGGCCTAGAAAACCACTTGGCTTGTACCGTGATGGCCATAGGAAAACCACTTGGCTTGTACCGTGATGGCCATAGGAAAACCACTTGGCTTGTACCGTGATGGCCATAGGAAAACCACTTGGCTTGTACCGTGATGGCCATAGGAAAACCACTTGGCTTGAACCGTGATGGCCATAGGAATGAACATGAGAAGAGTCAACTCTCAGACACAATAAAAGTTCTCGAAAAAATCTATTTGCGCCTATCTATGAATACTCCTCTCTTTGAGCAAGACCTTGGCGCATTAAGTTTTGGTCTGCAGCTACATGAGATCAAACGAACTCTCAAGACTTTCGAACAGGACAAAGGAAGGGGAGACAGAGCAGAGAGATCAAACGAACTCTCCAAGACTTTCGAACAGGACAAAGGAAGGGGAGACAGAGCATGAGATCAAACGAACTCTCCAAGACTTTCGAACAGGACAAAGGGGAGGGGAGACAGAGCATGAGATCAAACGAACTCTCCAAGACTTACGAACAGGACAAAGGGAAGGGAGACAGAGCAGGAGATCAAACGAACTCTCCAGACTTACGAACAGGACAAAGGGAAGGGAGACAGAGCAGGAGATCAAACGAACTCTCCAAGACTTACGAACAGGATAAAGGGAAGGGGAGACAGAGCAGGAGATCAAACGAACTCTCCAAGACTTACGAACAGGACAAAGGGAAGGGGAGACAGAGCAGGAGATCAAACGAACTCTCCAAGACTTACGAACAGGACAAAGGGAAGGGGAGACAGAGCAGGAGATCAAACGAACTCTCCAAGACTTACGAACAGGACAAAGGGGAGGGGAGACAGAGCAGAGAGATGGAGGAGGGAATGGGCGGACACCTAGGCACGCCAGCGTTAAAAGCCGATGATAGCTGCTAAGTAATCCACCCTACAGGAAAAGAGCGATGGCCGAGAAATCACTTGCGATCTCCCCCCCCCCCCCCCCCCCCCCCCCCCCTTTTTACTCAAGAAAGTCTATACAGTACATCGTAATTGAAAATAAAGGAAGAGAAAATGGTAGGAATGAAAATAAACGGACATATCAAACGTAATGATAATGCAGTTTACTATTTTGAAGATAAACTGTTAGAACATTTTCTGAGAAGAGAGAGAGAGAGAGAGAGAGAAGAGAGGAGAGGAGAGAGAGAGAGAGAGAGAAGAGAGAGAGAGAGAGGCATATGAGGCAAGCCGAGTGTATTATGACAGTTTGCATATTTTGGTTTTTGAAGGTCCTGTGTAATTTCCAGTGGGGCTGTTTTGGGCGACGTAACAGTTCTAGGGAGCTAAACTCATATCGATACTAATATAATGTGCAAGGTCAGAATCATTCTTAATTCAGTCTGGGTCTGCTAACATCCGCATATATGGCAGGAGCCACCTGGAGAGAAAATCGTTCTCGCGTGCTAGTTTTGTTATACCTCAAGATCACAAGTGTTTTCCTGTGCAAGACAAGGGTTTCTTTATTTTTCCAACAGATCATACATGTCTTCCCTGTTTTCCTGACAAAAAAGTTGACTGTTTTCCCACTGAAAATTTCTTTTTACCCGAAGACAGCAACGATAGCTGTGAAATCAGTGGACACCAATGTTTTCTCGTTTTTCCTTGACATGCGCATGCGCACTGATATCAGGGATATTCCTGCAAGGGAAGCCGGAAACGGATGATGGGAAGACATAATATCAGTTATGATCACTGATTTCTCTTTCATCCCTGGCATGCTCTTTCACACTAATATCACGGATATTCCTGCACCAGAAACCTGAAATGGAAGTTGGGAAGACACATGAAAACATTATTATCCTGAGAACAACAGCGATAAGAGCAAATCCATTTATGATCATTGATTTCTCTTTCATCGCTGACATGCACATGCACACTAGTATTATTGATGTTACTGCACCGGAAGCCGGAAACGGAAAAGATGGAAAGACATAGAAAACTTTAATATCAGGATAACAGCAGCAAGAGATTTTCTTTTTCATTTTTTTCTTCTTCTTTTTTCCTATTATTACCATTTTCTTGAAATATATTAACCTTTTCTTCCTCCAGACTAGAAAAAAACAACAACAACAAACAACTGAAATAATCGAAGATACAGCAATTTTAAAAAAAGTCCATACTATGCCTGGTTTTTGTTTGTTTGTTTGTTCTGAGGGATAGAATACCAGTTTTCCTTCTGAAAATACAGAGAGCTGCTATTTTCATCGGCTTTTGACGCTACTATGCTTCCATAGACAACGTTGCGGACTGGACCTGGAAGAGTTTTGCCGCACCAAGGCCCTTGCTGTCACAACTGTCATGTCAAGAGACAGCCTAGTTAGCATTCCTCACGGCAGTATGGCCTATGGCACTGGAGAGAGCCTAGGTAGCATTCCTCACGGCAGTATGGCCTATGGCACTGGAGAGAGCCTAGTAGCATTCCTCATGGCAGTATGGCCTATGGCACTGGAAAGACAGCCTAGCTAGCATTCCTCACGGCAGTATGCCCTATGGCACTGGAGAGACAGCCTAGTAGCATTCCTCACGGCAGTATGCCCTATGGCACTGGAGAGAGGCTAGTAGCATTCCTCACGGCAGTATGCCCTATGGCACTGGAGAGACAGCCTACGTAGCATTCCTCACGGCAGTATGCCCTATGGCACTGGAGAGACAGCCTAGCTAGCATTCCTCACGGCAGTATGCCCTATGGCACAGGAGAGGACAGTCTAGCTAGCATTCCTCACGGCAGTATGCCCTATGGCACTGGAGAGACAGCCCAGCTAGCATTCCTCACGGCAGTATGCCCTATGACACTGGAGAGAGGGTAGGTAGCATTCCTCTCCGGCAGTATGCCCTATGGCACTGAGAGACAGCCTAGCTAGCATTCCTCACGGCAGTATGCCCTATGGCACTGGAGAGACAGCCTAGGTAGAATTCCTCACGGCAGTATGCCCTATGGCACTGGAGAGAGACAGCCTAGCTAGCATTCCTCACAGCAGTATGCCCTATGGCACTGGAGAGACAGCCTAGCTAGCATTCCTCACGGCAGTATGCCCTATGGCACTGGAGAGACGCTAGGTAGCATTCCTCACGGCGGGATGCCCTATGGCACTGGAGAGACAGCCTAGGTAGCATTCCTCACGGCAGTATGCCCTATGGCACTGGAGAGACAGCCTAGCCAGCATTCCTCACGCAGTATGCCCTATGCATTGAGAGAGAGGCTTGGTAGCATTCCTCACGGCAGTATGCCCTATGGCACTGGGGAGACAGCCTAGCTAGCATTCCTCACGGCAGTATGCCCTACGTCACTGGGAGAGACGCCTAGGTAGCATTCCTCACGGCAGTATGCCCTATGGGACTGGAGAGACAGCCTAGGTAGCATTCCTCACGGCAGTATGCCCTATGGACTGGAGAGAGCTGGTAGCATTCCTCACGGCAGTATGCCCTATGGCACTGGAGAGACAGCCTAGGTAGCATCCCCCACGGCAGTATGCCCTATGGCACTGGAGAGAGGCTAGGTAGCATTCCTCACTGCAGTATGCCCTATGGCACTGAGAGATAGCCTAGGTAGCATTCCTCACGGCAGGTATGCCCTATGGCACGGAGAGACAGCCTAGCTAGCATTCCTCACGGCAGTATGCCCTATGGCACTGGAGAGACAGCCTAGGTAGCATTCCTCACGGCAGTATGCCCTACGTCACTGGAGAGACAGCCTAGGTAGCATTCCTCACGGCAGTATGCCCTATGGCACTGGAGAGACAGCCTAGCTAGCATTCCTCACGGCAGTATGCCCTATGGCACTGGAGAGACAGCCTAGGTAGCATTCCTCACGGCAGTATGCCCTACGTCACTGGAGAGACAGCCTAGGTAGCATTCCTCACGGCAGTATGCCCTATGGCACTGGAGAGAGACAGTCTAATAGCATTCCTCACGGCAGTATGCCCTATGACACTGGAGAGACAGCCTAGTAGCGTTCCTCACGGCAGTATGCCCTATGGCACTGGAGAGAGCTTGGTAGCATTCCTCACGGCAGTATGCCCTATGGCACTGGAGAGACAGCCTACGTAGCATTCCTCACGGCAGTATGCCCTATGGCACTGGGGAGAGCTAGGTAGCATTTCCTTACGGCAGTATGCCCTATGGCACTGGAGAGACAGCCTAGGTAGCATTCCTCACGGCAGTATGCCCTGTGGCACTGGAGAGACAGCCTAGCTAGCATTCCTCACGGCAGTATGCCCTATGGCACTGGAGAGACAGCCTAGGTAGCATTCCTCACGGCAGTATCCCCACGTCACTGGAGAGACAGCCTAGTAGCATTCCTCACGGCAGTATGCCCTATGGCACAGGAGAGACATCAGCCAGCATTCCTCACGGCAGTATGCCTAGGCACAGGAAGACAGCCTAGGTAGCATTCCTCACGGCGGTATGCCCTATGGCACTGGAGAGACAGCCTAGCTAGCATTCCTCACGGCAGTATGCCCTATGGCACTGGAAAAGCCCTGGAACCATGACAGCACCAGAATGCACGATGTCATCCGAAAGTTTAGAACCCAGACCATCCAATAAGATCGAGTGAAGAAAATAAAAAAAAGCACACACACACACCCCACACACACACACACACACACACACACACAACACACCCCAAATACCAGCGCACGCGCACGCGCGCGCACACACACACACACACACACACACACACACACACGCACACACACACACACAAAACACACCACACGCACGCACACAACAACACACACACGCACCCCACACACACACACACCACCACACACACACACAACCACACACGCACAAAACGCACGCACGCCACGCACGCACTCGCGCGTGCGCGCGCGCCTACTGTCAGTCTCAACTACGAGCTCAGAATTTCTCTTTTAACAAGCCTTTTCATACTCCATCAACTGATATTTATTAGAAATAGCCAGATCCGTACACAATCCTTAATATAAAAAAATAAAAAAAGAAAGAAAGAAAGAAAATCATTGAAAACAAAGTGCATAATTCCACGCAGTTAAAAGGAAGGTACGGCAAATGCTAACAGAAGAGAAAATGACACCGGCAGGTTGGGGTTGTTCCTATTACAATACTTGACAAATCTGAAATAAATGTTAGCGAACCGTCAAAGAACGTGGACAAACGAATCACAAAACGAAACACGACGCGTTTCGGCCTTTTAGGTCTCCTTTAGGCAGATACAAAACAATTAGGGACAACGAAAATGAACGTGCAATCACTTATCCTCAATCACTTCAGCGCCTTTATTGAAAAACGACTCGCTGCGCTTTCCAAATTTTGCCAACATTAGTTCAAATTCAGAGAGAGAGAGAGAGAGAGAGAGAGAGAGAGAGAGAGAGAGAGAGAGAGAGAGAGAGAGACAGAGGAGAGAGAGAGAGAGATGAGAGAGAGAGAAGAGAGAGACAGACAGACAGACAGACAGAGAAAAAGTCACACACACACACACACACACACACACACACACACACACATGCGCACATAAGCACGCACGCGCGCACGCCTACACACACACGCGCGCGCGCGCGCACACACACCCACACAGAGAGAGAGAGAGAGAGAGAGAGAGAGAGAGAGAGAGAGAGAGAGAGAGAGAGAGAGAGAGATGCACGCATGTCCATAGGTTGCATCCTTTAACACACACGCGCGCGCGCTCGCGCGCGCGCGCACGTACGCGCATACATATATACACACACTGACACACACACACACAAAGTCATAATTAGTGAGGTCAGTCCATTTCTTTCTTAACTCTCCCTCTCTCGACTTCTCTTGTTTTCCCTTACTCCATCACCCCCCCCCCCCCCCCCCCCCGACCCCCTCTTTACCCCTCGACCACTCCCCTTGTACCACATCTTCCATCTTCCCCACTGCCACACCCCCCTCCCTCTCTCATCCTCCGTCCTATTGGCACGCCTCTGTTGTTGCCTTTCCACCTTCATTCATTTATCCATCGGCTTTAAATCATACGCTGTGTGGCCTCAAAACTTTGCAGATTTGGCGTAGCGCATATGGACTAGTCCGCACGCAGTGACACCTCCTCGATGACACTGAAAGTGAAACCGTTGTCTTTCCACAGATTACCACCTGCTTACTTACCAGACACCGCCAGATCACTCAGTACAGGAGTACCCGCCAGATAAGTGGAAGAACTGTGGAAGAAAAAGAAGTCGAAATCGCCCAGTGGAACAAACTGCCCTTGTGGTCAAGTCGCAGCGATAAAATACACACGACCGACAACACCGACTGTAACCAGCTCCAACAACAGCAGCAGCATGTAACCCTAACTCAGTGAACTGGTAAGACTGCAACTAAAAATAACGCCACCAAAGTTAATTGACGTCCGCCATTGTTGCTTGAAGGGGCGGCGCGAACTTGAGACAAAGGCGGGAACATACTGGTGTTGGTCCCGCCCGCTATCAGAGAGAGAGAGAGAGAGGAGAGAGTGGGGGTCGGTGGATCTGGTAAAGAAGGTGGAGGTGGGGGGTGAGGGGGTGGGTGAGGGATAGTTTGGAGAGTCTGAGGAGCTGGGGTGGGGGTGAGGATGGGGGCAGCAGTTTGGGAGGGGAGGGAGGGGATCAGTGGGGTATTGAAAAAAAAAACCCAGCCCCATGTGCAAAAAGAAAAGTCACGCTGCAGCCATTTGTGGACTGTCGTAATAAGTTTTTAGGTTGTGAGGAGAGAGAGAGAGAGAGAGAGAGAGAGAGAGACAGAGACAGAGAGAGGAGAGAGAGAGAGAGAGAGAAGAGAGAGAGGAGACAGAGAGAGAGAGACAGAGAGGAAGAGAGAGAGAGGACAGAGAGAGAGAGAGACAGAGAGAGAGACAGAGAGAGAGAGAGAGAGAGAGAGAGAGAGAGAGAGAGAGAGACAGACAGAGAGAGAGAGAGAAGAGAGAGAGAGAAACAGAGAGACAGAGAGAGAGAGAGACAGAGAGAGAGAGAAAGAGAGAAGAGAGAAGAGAGAGAGAGAGAGAGAAGAGAGAGAGAAGAGAAGAGAAAGAAAGAGAAGAGAGAGACAGAGACAGAGAGACAGAGACAGAGAGAGAGACAGAGAGGACAGAGAGAGAGAGAGACAGAGAGACAGAGAAAGAGAGAGAGAGAGAGAGAGAGAGGAGAGAGAACAGAGAAAAGAGAGAGAGAGAGAGAGAGAGAGAGAGAGAGAGAGAGAGAGAGAAGAGAGAAGCCGTCGTTTAAATCGAAGCTTTCTTGTTTACAGATACACTGATCCTTAAAGCAAGGTTGAGTTTATGCACGGGGTAAAGCGCGTTAAGATAATACAAATAAAACAAAACGCACACTAACTTGCGCTAACATTCTTCATTTCGATATTACATTATATTCACACACACACACACACACACACGCACACACACACACACACACACACACACACACACACACACACACACACACACACACACACACACACGTTCTTTTGCCTTCTTGTGGATTCCTTGTCAAACTCAGGCAAAGTGGGTTCCCCTATTCCTGCTTATTTTAAAGCTTCAAACTAGCAATGAATGCATTCATTAGCAGTAATGTGACACATTTAGCGCAGCCCGAACATATTCCAAGCGTTGTGTGTGACAGTAGGCTGTCGTGACATGGGGGGAAAAGTGAAACAGTGGGTTTCATACTAATGTGCTTATTATACACTGCGAGCGGCTAATGAGAAAAGTGAGTCCACGGGTTTGAAGTAAACTCGGGTTGTTGTTTTTTTCATGTATGGCTGGATGATTGAGCAGCTGCAGCTTCTGAATTGATTTTTGCCAACCATCTACGTGATGTTCATAATGCAGTTAAGTTCTTACGACTTGTAGGACAGGTGTAGGCAGCGGGTTGTAGGAAAACTGTAAGAGCAGCATCATGGTGAAAGTTTATATGTAGTGCTCAGAGAGATCGACTGGATGCAGCATGAATTGTTCATTTTGTCCAAAATACTTTGCCCTCTGACGGTCGATTGCTAATTTGTGTATTGAATGAATGAAAATCCGCTTGTGTCACTGTATAAGACAGTAGACGGGGTATATGTATGGTATATCCCCCTTTTAAAAACCACCCCTTCCCCTTTTACCGAAGTACGAACGCCACACAACAAACACACAGACAAAGGAAAATATGGTGCACAAACAGAAAGCTTTATTTGCATTCACAACACCAAACTCCACCCAAAGAATGCAAAATGAAAAACCAAAACCTCTAACCAACACACCCGGGAGTTTTTTTCCCCCCCACGGAACACCCCCCCCCCCCCCCCCAAAAAAAAAAAAGAATCCAACTATACTAACACCAATACACGACCATCAGCGCATGGCCCCTTATGCTTTACCTGTGCACGCATGTGCGGGCGCACCACATATAATGACCTTCCCTCAGAGGCACCCCACACACACACCTCAGCCCACTGAAGGACAAGGGTGAATTATTACATCCCCTTTGGTAATCCCGGCTGAAAATAAAAACAAGTTGATACTTCATAGAACCTTAGATGCCCACGCGATGTTTTCCCAAGCTGTATTTCGTATGCCAATTCTTTTTATGTACCGGTGTCAGACTAATCCGTACCCCCAAGCTCAACCCCCAAAAATTCAAAACAAATTGTTCAAGTGACCCGAAACCCAATGTTGCACTTTCAGTACTTCAAAGTCCCTGGCGGGTATTTTGACATACGCAAGAAAAAAAAACTCCCCCTCAAAAAAAAAAAAACCCACAAAACGGCAACACAGTGTTTCCAAATTAATCGCGTAAACGTCTGTCTCTGTTTTCACGACGCCCTCACACCAATGTACCGCCCAAAACACAAGACCTGCACTGAAGCGCTTGATATGAAGCAGCAGGAAAAAGTCGTGATGCATCGAAGAGCGCGGTCCCCTTACCTACCGGGCCCCCAACTACACTCGCAAGTCACACGCAGATAGTATACTGCGGTGAGCCCTCAAGATGCTTGCCCACCCTGAAGAAAAGATAGAGCTGAATCGGGGGAACTCCCAACCCCGGACTGCGGAAGGAAGGAGTCGGCCGTCCCGACGGAACGCACCCTGCCGGCTCCAGGTGTGTCCTCACTCCAGGCAGGGAATGAGCAGGGATGACATGAGGTGGGGGTGAGACAACCCCCTAAACCCCAAGGCCGATCCACGGATTTGCTGTGTAGGGGGGGGTACAGAAACTCGCCGAAAACCTGTGAAAAAGGAAATGTCTTACTACCACAGAAGAATACAGTTTATAATTATTTGCTGCTTCACTTAAATAACGGTTCTGAGTGTTTACATGTTTTTAGCATTTTATGTTACTCACTAAATATGGTCCCAAGATGTACACGTCAAAAACCCAAAGTGCGATAGTTTGATTGAATTTTTAAACCATGACCTATACAACCAGCCACCTTGACATAAAAATTCTCTCTCACCAGTTTTTTCCATTAAAATTTAACCAACTTCATTGACTTTCCACTTCCATCACGGCCACAACAAAAACTGTAACCGTTCCTTCATAAAAGTGATTATACTGTCTGAGTTACACACCCACGACTTCGTTCCCATCGGGGTTTCCCCAAAGACAATGATTCAATAGGATTATAAATCATATTCACTCCAACGAATAATCCGACCGTTAGTGACCCCCAGAAACCGGCACAATTCAGGATCCATACCGGGTAACATGCTTAATAGAATCAAACACATTTCAAGCAAACAAAGTAATAGAATTGAACCCGGTACCCAAATTTCCTAGCAGGCACAATCATAATCCTACAAATGTCATCAGAAATTATCAAGCGCTAGGACAATCACCAATTACATAAGCTCGACAAGGATTTCCGAGCGCTGCTATACATTGTCCTAAACACTGCCTACTACATCACAATGCTGGGGAAAACTTCTTTGAATACGGGCGCACCACCGTCGACTAAAAAAACCATATACATACATACAAAAATATAAAATATTATAATATATAAAATATATATAAAAATATAATATATATAATATATATATATAATAAAAAATATATATATATATATATATATAAAAATACCCCAAATGTAGGCTTCTGAGGCACAATTCCTAAATATCTTAAACACCTTTTATTATTATCATCTGCTATTTTTTCTCTTTTATTTTCCAATCGTAATAACCTGTACTAAATAATCTAACTAATACTACTATTGTAATTTTAAAATAATCACGAATTCACCCGCAAATCTTTAATAATAATTTTAAAAAAAACAACAATCTTTTATTTTTATTTAAAAATCCCTAATTTTCCTTTCCGCCCATCCAACCCGGTTTTAGTTCCAAGCGCAAACACCAAAAGTGAAACCTCTACAAGACGTGTCTATCGAGTACCACCATTTCCGTCACCTATCGATCGATAAACCTCACATGCGCCCAAGACCCAGCGCATGCAGTCTGCCCCCTGTTTCCTGCCACGCACCGCTTGACAGTCTCCTCTTTTAATATTAAAAATTCCGGTCCTCCGATACCAACCTACACTCTCAGAAAATAACCAATCTTTATCAAACTTGAAAACAAAATTTTTGTACACCAGCGACCACTACCAAAATACAACATATGTCTTAGCACATCAATACCGCTGTAACACATCCACCTATCTGTATCAGTGTAGAAAGAAACGCACCCTTTTACTCCCACCATGTACGGTTTTCCTCGACTTTAAGTTCAAGTTATCTCTTTTCTTCTCTTCAAACTTCCGCGCATTTAAATTTCCTCCTTTTCTTTTTTAGTCAAATTCACATAGAAAGAAGCTTTGTGAATTAAAAACCAAATAAAAAGAAATCCCCAGTTCTGGGAACTGGAAATACAAAAGTTGATGAAACCCTAATATCTGCAAACAACAACTACACAGCCCTCCAGAATTTCCGCTACTTTACCGCTCAACCCTTTGGGCAAAAACAGGAACGACACACAATGGACGACACCCTCAGTCGCCGGGGCACTGCCAGACAGCCCAAAAACCCTGGTACATGCAGAACCCCCGCTGAACACCGAAACACCGACAGTCTAAACTCTGGTAGCCAAACCTTCAGAAGTCGGTCGAGGGCAATAAACCCAGACCCCTGCCCCAACCGGCAGAAACAAAATTGAGCATGAGGCCAACCCAACCTTCGCGGATAACGCCTCAATTTGTACTGACTTGCAGACCCCCCGACGACACCATTGGGGTTTGTAGTTTGTTTTGTAATTCTTGTTAAATGGTATGATGTATTAGTGACGGTAGTGTTTTAGGGCGGATTGATGATAGTGCTTAGTGGTAAGGGATAGAAATAAAAACAAAACAAACAAAAAAAAACCTTAATGGGTGGTGAAGTGATATAGTTTGTTATATGTGGGTAGTTGTATGTGGGGTGTGTGGGTAATGCTTATAATGACGGAAAGGAATGGAAGTGATCAATGAGTGAGAAAACTATCGTTTGTTGGGGAAAAAAAAGGGGGGGGGGCAAATGGGGGAGGGAAAGCTCATATCTCTCCGCCCACACAAAACATGTATGCAGGGAGTAGGGGGGGGGGGGGGAGAAACTCATGGCGCGCAGTATTGTTGGAAAAGTAAACAAAAACTGGTGGATGATTTCATTTTAGAGGTGAAATAATTGTTGGGATTAATATGATCGTGTTGGTTGAAAAAGAATAAACAGTCTTTTGTTGGTGAATGATGACCAAATGAGAATAACTGTTGAGGAGTGAAATAGTGTTGGTATTAGGATAGTAGTCTAAACAAAACTGGCTGGAAAGGGAAATGAATGGAAATAAACAATGGGAAAAAGGTGTTGACATGCTAAAGGCAACAATGACACGCACACGCACCCACACATCCACATACACACACTTAAACAACACACACACACACACACACACACACACACACACACACACACACACACACACACACACACACACACACACACACACACACACACAATTAACTGATGACTGATGCATGATGATCATTTGATATCAACAGTACTTCACCTGCTCCTTCAACCCATAGTACAGAAGCATGGGGTGACAAACAGACGCTCAGCATGAACACACACAGCAAGTGGGTGAAACATAGCTGACTGATGAAAGACTGAAGTTCAAGCAAACTCTGGACAGAATATGTCGGCCTATGAGAAGATTTCTCAATCTCAATAATTTATCATGATCGTCGTCGTCGTCCTTGTTTTCGTAACCATCAGAATCAAAATCATCATCATCATCATCATCATCATCATCATCATCATCTTCATCATCATCATCATCACCATCATCATCTTCGGAAAAAGAAGAAGAAGAAGAAGAAGAAGAAGAAGAAGA
>CM031621.1:39543077-39553077 GCA_018398815.1 Conus ventricosus
ACGCTGTGGGAGGGGAGGGGAAGGAGGAGGGGGAAGAAGGGCTGTCAAAACGAAAGTAGGACATCAACACGAGACCCAGTCAAGAGCTTCGGCTTTGGGGATAGTTGTGAGCGTGTGCAAGCCATCATGGTTGGCGGGTCGTCAGTGCCACACCCTCAATTTCGATCATGCGTCGATTCGCTATCTCGTACTTCTTCAAGTCTTGAACCTACATTAAAACAATTGATGACAGCTCTCATGGAGTATATCTTATAAGTTATCTTAATCCGCCTCGTCTTTCCACTTGTCCCATCTGTTTATTTGTGATCCCGTCTGAACACTTATAGCTTGTTCTTTATCGCAAAATAAAGCGGGAAATTGTACATTCTAAACAAACCCACACAGACACGAAGCAGCACACTTTGTTTTGCCTGTCTTTATCTTTACAACAAAATCTCGCAGTCCGGTGCGTTGATTGATGGTGTGCTACCATGCGCCTCCTCTGTTGTCTCGGTCATGCAGCTGGTTTGAAAAGGGGGGAAAACTGTGAGGACAGCGAACAGATTGGAGAGATTGTTGGTGGGTATGTACTGTAAAAGAAGCCTTGTTCCCTCTTAGTGTGCACGTGTTTCAAACTTCGATAGAAAACGGTTACCGTTTACGACGAGTGGTGAGTTTGTTATTGCGTGGTCGTTTGCTCTCTCTCTCTCTCTCTCTCTCTCTCTCTCTCTCCTCTCTCTCTCTCTCTCTTCTTGTATAATGTGTTGTGTGTGTGTGTGTGGATGTGTTAGTGTGCGCGCGGCACGTGGTGTGTGTGTGTGTGTGTGTGTGTGTGTGTGGTGTGTGTTGTGTGTGTGTGTGTGTGTGTTGTGTATACAGCGCATGACGAGCGTTGACAGGTTGTGAATGTAGTGTGTGAAGTGCATGTTTCTAGGCTATGTGTGACTCTCTCTCTCTCTCTCTCTCTCTCTCTCTCCTCTCTCTCTCTCTCTCCTCTCTCTACTCTCTCTTCTCGTGCGTGGTGCGTGCGTACGTACGTAGCGCGCACGTGTTTATGTTTCTGTGTGGTGTGCGTGCGTGCGTCGTGCTTGTGTGGTGTGTGTGTGTGTGTGTGATGTGTGTGTGTGTGTGTGTGTTGTGTGTGTGTGTATGTGTTGTGTATTGCGTGGTATTTGTGTGGTGATTGTGTTTGTTTGTGTGGCTATGTGTGTGTGTGTGTGTGTGTGGTGTGTGTGTGTGTGTGTGTGTGTTTGTGTGTGTGTGTGTGTGTGTGTGGTGTGTGTGTGTGGCTGTGTGTGTGTGTGTGTGTGTGTGTGTGTGTGAGTGCGCGTGCGCGCGCGCGCGCGCATGCGTATGTGTGTGTGTGTGGCTATGTGTATGTGAGGGTCATTGTGTGCTTATTAGGTGTGGTGTGTGTGTGTGTGTGTGTGTGTGTGTGTGTGTGTGTGTGTGTGTGTGTGTGTGTGTGTGTGTGTTTCTATGTCTCAGGACAGGTACCAGGCCACTTCTCTCTACATAATTTTTCAGTGTGCTGACACGTCAACAACCAGCAGTCCCTCAGCTGTGGTCAGGCAGCGTGGTGGACGGCAGTCCCCAGCCTGTCATCCTTCCTTCTGTCTGACTGTTTGTCCGCCGGTCAGTGTCTCCCCCTGATTTCCTCTGGCTGCAGTGATGTCCCCGGGCCACGCTGGCCTTCGTCCTGTGCTGGACGTCCTTCCACTGCGTGAGTCACTGACCAACTAACTTGAGGCAAACGACCAGTCAATCACTGACCAACAACTTGAGGCAAACGACCAGTCAATCACTGACAACAACTCTGAGCAAACGACGAGTCAATCATGACCAACAACTCTGAAGCAAACGACCAGTCAATCAGTGAAATGGTATCAGTGGGACCTCTAGACAGGACATGATCTAAAAGTGACCAGCTCTCGATCGTTTGTAAAATATAAGGACAGACAGACAGACAGACAGACAAGAAGAAGAAGAAGAAGAGAAGAAGAAAAAGAAAAAGAAGAAGAGAAGAAGAAGAAGAAGAAAAAAGAAGAAGAAGAAGAAGAGAAGAAGAAGCAGACAAAGAAGGAGGAAGAGGAGGAGGAGAAGAAGAAGAGAGAAGAAGAAGAAGAAGAAGAAGAAGAAGAAGAAGAAGAAGAAGAGAAGAAGAAGAGAGAAGAAGAAGAAGAGAAAAGAAGAAGGAGAAGAAAAGAAAAAGAAGAAGAAGAAACTAGAAAAGTAGAAGAAGAAGAAGGAGAAGAAGAAGAGGAAGAAGACGACGACCGAGACGAAGAAAAAAATAGAAGAAGAAGAAACAGAGAAGTAGAAGAAGAAGAAGAAGAAGAAGAAGAAAGAAGAAGTAGAAGAAGAAGAAGAAGAAGAAGAGAGGAGGAAGAGAGAAGGAAGAAGAAGAAAGAAGAAGAAGAAAAGAAGAAGAAGAAGAAGAAGAAGAAGAAGAAGAAGAAGAGAGAAGAAGTCGAAGAGAAGAAGAGCGAAGAAATAAGAAGAAGAAGAATAGAGAAGAAGTAGAAGAAGAAGAAGAAGAAGCAAGAAGAAGAAGAAGAAGCAGAAGAAGAAGAAGAAGAGAAGAAGAAGAAGAGAAGAAGAAGAAGAAGAAGAAGAAGAAGAAGAGAGGAAGAAGAAGACCAAGAAGAGGTAGAAGAAGAAGAAAAGGACGAAAGGAAACAAAGGAAGAGGATGAGAATGATGATGATGGTTGTGGTAGAAAAAGAAGTCGATAAGGATGAAGATGGGAAAAAAGAAGAAAAAAATGAATGAATGAAAGAAAGAAATCGAAAACAAACGAGGGTGTTCCAAATAAAATTATTTATGTGACAGCCTTAAATTTGAAATCTACAGCAGACAATTTTTCTTCAAAGACATTGAGTCTGGAGATTGTATTGAAAATCTGCCTGAAAAAAATCCATTGCATAATTCTTTCATCATAAGAGGATACCAGCCACAAGTTTGCTTGTCATTGTGTCGTTGTTTTCTCTGGAGAGCTGTCTTCTTCGTCATTGTAGCTCTTCTCTAGTAGTCTAATTTGACAGTGATCTGCAGTATTGAAGAAGACGCAAAGCATATAAACGTACTCCCAGTTTATCTTGAATACGCGTGAGATATTCCATAAAGAGGAAAAACCGTTTTGGGTCGTTACAGCCGTCAGTAACGGCTATTCTGGTAAACATCGGCCATCATCTGTGACTCATAATGAATATACCTACAAATTTTCAGAAAGATCGGCCAAGTGCCTTCTGAGATTTTCCATAAAGAAAAAAAACCGTTATAGGCCGTGAGTAACGGCTATAACGGTAACATAAAACATAGGGCATTATCCGTGACTCATAATGAACATATCTACAACTTTTTTCAGAAAGATCGGCCCTGTAGTTTTGTCTGGAGCGAGTGGAACACATTTTGACCATGGACAGACAGACAGACAGACAGACAGACACAGACAGCATTTCGTCGTTCCATTGTCAAGTACTCCGTGTTCTATAAGAAGTGGGAGTACAAAAAGGAAGGAGGGGGGTATCGACTATGAAAGGTGGCTTACGAGTGAAACACTGTGAAGAATGAACAGAAAAACACAACAAAGAACTGACCATGAAAACAATGGTGGCTCATTTCATTGTAGAGGTGCCATGAATATAGAAACAAGCAAACAAACAAGTAAAATAACAAACAAATAGGTAAATAAACAAACAAATAACTGATAATGAAACAAAAGGCATCTCATTTCATTATAAAGGTGCCATGAATATAGACACAAGCAAACAAACAAAGAAAGAAATCTAAAAAGATGAAAACCAATGTTGAAGTACTGAACGCTAAGCCAAGACAAGAAACATTGAAGAAACAAGCTTTGATCTATTGGTTTCTTCAGACAGGGGAATAACAAACAAACGGATGTAAACATGTAGTGGGGAGAGGACGGGGGGGGGGGGGGGGGGGGGGGGGGGTACAAGCAATGAAAATGAATTTGAAGGGATGGGTTTGGAAGGGGAGGGAGGGGGAAGAGGATGCGGCGAAAAAGAGAGAAAAGGAAACAAACCGCGTTCAAAAAAATTCTTCACTGAGAGCGATGGGATTCATGAAGTTCAGTATTGTGAACAGAACATTGACCTAACGCCCGACCACAGCCAGTATTGTGAACAGAACATTGACCTAACGCCCGACCACAGTCAGTATTGTGAACAGAACATTGACCTAACGCCCGACCACAGTCAGTATTGTGAACAGAACATTGACCTAACGCCCGACCACAGTCAGTATTGTGAACAGAACATTGACCTAACGCCCGACCACAGTCAGTATTGTGAACAGAACATTGACCTAACGCCCGACCACAGTCAGTATTGTGAACAGAACATTGACCTAACGCCCGACCACAGTCAGTATTGTGAACAGAACATTGACCTAACGCCCGACCACAGTCAGTATTGTGAACAGAACATTGACCTAACGCCCGACCCACAGTCAGTATTGTGAACAGAACATTGACCTAACGCCCGACCACAGTCAGTATTGTGAACAGAACATTGACCTAACGCCCGACCACAGTCAGTATTGTGAACAGAACATTGACCTAACGCCCGACCACAGTCAGTATTGTGAACAGAACATTGACCTAACGCCCGACCACAGTCAGTATTGTGAACAGAACATTGACCTAACACCCGACCACAGTCAGTATTGTGAACAGAACATTGACCTAACGCCGACCACAGTCAGTATTGTGAACAGAACATTGACCTAACACCCCACCACAGTCAGTATTGTGAACAGAACATTGACCTAACGCCAGACCACAGTCAGTATTGTGAACAGAACATTGACCTAACGCCCCACCACAGTCAGTATTGTGAACAGAACATTGACCTAACCCCGACCACAGTCAGATTGTGAACGAGACTGGACTAAGGCACAAGGAGTAGTGTTGTGAATCTTGCAATGATAACACCCACGACACACATGTGAAAGAAAAGGCATTTTACATGTTTCTTGCAATCGATATACAAAAATTAACACAAAAAAGCTCTGTACACTTTCAATCATGGGAAAAACAACTTAAAAGGTATGAAATAACTTAAATAACTAGAATCATAACACAAACTATAACAAATGTCCCATAGGACTGCGTAGTAAACACTTCGCAAAATCAAACAACAAACTAAAATTCTCAAGATACTGTCAAGAGAACTTTCAGAAATAGTCGGTAAAATAGGTCTCAATCTCTGGCATTCCAGAAGAATGTGTTGGCTTGAAATTTGTTCACCGCATGGACATTTAACATTCTTGCTGAATTTTGTTTTGAAGGCATTAAGCTTTATCCTGTAAGATAGCGGAGTAATGTGTCTAAATTGAAAATGTTGCTATAATTCACAGCTGTTTTGTTTGTTCAACCAACCGAATTCAGTAGGAGACTGAAGAATGTCTCCTTCCTATGGAGAGATTTTGAAACTTTGTTCCACAATGCTTGCTCCAGTAAATGATACCCCTTCTGTAACGGATAATGGGATGTTTATTTCTATAGATTCCCTGTCTTGCTTGCACCTTAAGCGGCTCTATCAGCACAATCGTGTGAATACAATCCAACGTGTGAAGGAACCTAAGAAAAGGTGATATTGGTTCCCTTTAAACTTAAAATGTTAATCATTTGATTGATTTCTATGATAATTTTGAATTTTTTTTTATTGTAATCAAATGAACGTAAAGCATACAGTACGGACTGAGAATCAACGCAAATTTGAAAAATGTTCAATGGAAGATCAACTATGTATAAGAGCCATAAGTATAGTAACGAGTTCGGCGGTAAATATTGATCGATTTTTACCAGTGAAGAATGACTTTTCTTTTTTCAAAAGCTGTGTGTGGTGTGTGTGTGTGTGTGTGTGTGTGGTGTGTGTGTGTGTTGTGTGTGTGTGTGTGTGTGTGTGTGTTTGTGTTTGTGCGTATGTGTGTGTGTACGCGCGCGCGCGCGTGGGGGGGGGGGGGGGGAGGAGGGTATACGTGTACGTACATGTGTGAGTGAGTGAGTGAGTGTGTGTGTGTGTGTGTGTGTGTGTGTGTGTGTGTGTGTGTGTGTGTGTGTGTGTGTGTGTGTGTGTGTTGTGTGTGTACGTGTGTGTGTGCGCGCGCACATGCGTGCGTTCGCGTGTGTGTGTGTGTGTGTGTGTGTGTGTGTGTGTGTGTGTGTGTGTGTGTGTGTGTGTGTGTGGCGTGTGTGAGAGAGATAGAGAGAGAGAGGGGGGGGTCATTCACGGTACTTATTTCTTCCCATTATTGAAGGCATACCATCAGCTGCCCGGATAAGGTGGAGTTTACAATAGCACCAGGACAAACATGCGTCCACGTCGATTACAAGTGAACGGCGAGTTGTAAGTCTCTCTCTCTCTCTCTCTCTCTCTCTCTCTCTCTCTCTTCTCTCTCTCTCTCTCTCTCTCTCTCTCTCTCTCCAATGATTTTACAAACCAACAATTTCCAACATCTCAACTACACAAACAAAAACATTTCTCTATTAACTGCAATACTGCTCAGTCAATCCGTTTGCATATTTCCAATAGCCCTTCCCCTCTCTCTCTCTCTCTCTCTCTCTCTCTCTCTCTATCTCTCTCTTCTCTCTCTTCTCTCTCTCCTCTCTCTCTTCTCTCTGCCGTTTAGAACATCAACCTATCAACCTCACCTACCTCAGTTCCGTTTGTGCCTCAGTGAATACTAGTGAACGATCTCATCATCAATCTCCTGTCCTGTGACGAAGTGTGAGCACTAACTGTTGGGACACTTACAAATTCCTGAAACATTGTAGCGTATCTCGCGGATTTTTTTTTTTTTTTTTTTTTTTTAGGAATTGTCTCACAAACAAACAAACGAATAAGCAAAACACACAGAAATCTGAAGGGGCGTTCTCTTTCTCCGCAGTGCGGCTTCTGATAATTGGGAAGCTGGAGACTACCTGACGCCGGAAAAGACTGCTTCCCTGAAGGGGTCTACGGTTTCACGCACACCCGTGGGAATGAAGAGTGTTCTGTAGACGTCTATGTTAAGGGTAAGTGAGCTACTGAAGAATAAGCTGACCCTTTTATCAATCACTGTGTACCTTTCAGCTTTTTTGTGTGTTTGGTTGATCTCCTTCGCTGATCCCAACTCCAACTCTTCCTACACAGACCGTCTCACATGCAGAAATCTGTGAACTCTCTCTCTCTCTCTCTCTCTCTCTCTCTCTCTCTCTCTCTCTCTCTCTCTCTCTCTCTTCCATTCACTGATGTCAGCTAGTTTAAAACGAGAAATTACTTCGGCAGGTATGGTTTCCTTATCATCTCAGTGCGGTTTTAGTCTATTACTTGCCTTCCAGATATTGCACAGCATAACTGAAACATAATTTGATATACAAACAAACGTTGTACTCTCTGAGAGATATGAGTGATCTATGAAAAGCACGATCAGAGACAGACCGACAATCAGATAAGGGCTATGAATGTTAAACGAATGACAGAGAACTAAGCGCTAACCCTTAGAGCACACCTGTGACCATGTACATGACGTTGATCTAACACCACCCGTGATATTAACTGTCTGGCCTCTGCTCCTGGTGTATAATGAAAACCAATCAAGAACAACACCTTTGGCTCCAAATGCGGCCCCTGTTTAAAGAATAGTAATGCAGAGTATCAAACGCTATACTGAGATCAAGTATTGTTAAAAGAGACATAAGGATGATCTTCCCGGAGGAAGCCCTACTACAGCCAGTGCCACAGTGCCTGTGTTGTGGGCCTTTCTGTTGGCTGATTTATACATAGCCAGCAGTACGTGTTTTGAGTTGCTCTTTATCGACTTTTTCGACTATGTGGGTAAACTATCGGTGAGAAGCTTGTCTTGATTTTTTTCAAGTCCATTAGCACCGAGTCTCGTTTTCTTCAGTAATGTGTCCACTATGTCTTTGCCCAACTTTGGCCCCTCTTTGATCTTGGCATCTGTCGGTCTTTGGAATATCTACCTCTGCTACTGCTGTTTCAAAAGATCTCTGTCGTTTTGTTCCAGGCGTATGCTCATGGCACCCCAACCACTGCTGGCCGGGAGACTGCGCCTCCAATCTGGCATCGAACTGTGTGTGCAGATCGGGATTCTTCCCAACCTTCATGTACCACTCTGATGGATCCACCATCAAACGCTGTAGATGTAAGAAATGTGGTTGATTGTGACCAGTGAATTGATCTGACAAGACAAGACAAATTCTTTATTATCGAGGGTAATAGATAAGCAAGTTCCTGCTTTTTTACATCCATCCCTCGCCAAGAGGGGAACCAAAAAAACTGCGAAATGAAAAATGAACAAACCACAAAAAAACCCAAAAAAGGACGATGGTGCGTGCGCACACACACACACACACACACACACACACACACACACACACACACAACACACACACACACACACACACACACACACACACACACACACACACACACACACACACACACGCATAAACAAGTGTCGTCTAGACAGGCAGACAGACAGATAGATAGATAGACAGATAGATAGACAGACAGACAGACATGCAGACAGACAGACAGACAGACAGATAGATAGATAGATATTTACATAGGCAAATAGAAGCATAGTTATATAGGATAAGTAGATAGACAGACAGATAGATAGATAGATAGATAGATAGATAGATAGATAGATAGATAGATAGATAGATAGATAGATAGAGAGAGAGAGAGGAGAGAGAGAGAGAGAGAGAGAGAGAGAGATGGATGCATACACACACAGACATACATACATACACACATACATATATACATACATACATGCATATATATATATATATATATATATATATATATATATATATATATATATATATATATATATATATATTATATATGAGAACACAACAGAATTATGGACTTTGGTGTGTCTCTATTTGACACCAAGAGCACAGACACAATCAGCCGTGTCTCCCTGATGAGTCCGATCCAGCGGACGAAAGGCCTAGGAGCAGGCAATACAAATAGATCTGCCTTCGAAGGGGAGTACGATGGTTCCCTCAGGCAGCTAGTGAAGGGTTTCTCATATTTATAATATACTGTTCAAAAAAAGAAACGCAAAATGAAATTTTGCCACCTGGGGTGGACCATACAGTTGAGAACACGCCAAAAAACCGGCCCTGATGTATGTCTTGAACGTCGACGTGCTAGGATAACATTGATTCCGGTTGTCACTATGTGCACGTGCGTGTTGTGGGCCAGGTGCGACAGTGCAAACATTGGGTTGTGCTTCTGTTGTTTCGCCTGCAAAGCATGCCCAACTCAGTGGTGAACACACACACACCATGGTCATAGTGCAGTATAAAAGCCGGGTCATTTTGGCAATCGGCAGGCACACCGTACCAAAAAACAGCATGCCACGTTTGAGCCCAGCAGATAGAGAAAACGCCCTGGGTCGTTTGCAAGTTGGTCAGAGTGCAACTGATGTGGCCCATGCTTTGAATGTCTCCCCCAGTACCATATGCCGACTTTGGACTCGCTTCCAGAGGACAGGGTCATCAGCTGATGCCCCGAGGTCAGGCCGACCTCATATCACAACGCCAGCCCAGGACCGCTTTATACGGCTAAGACATCTCCGCAATCGCTTCCTGTCGGCCTCGTCCACTGTCCAGGCATGCGCTGGTGTCCGTCGCATCTCCGACCAGACTGTCCGGAACAGGCTGCATGGTGCTGGGCTGAGGGCTTACAGGCCCTACGTGGCAACGTAATGACGGGGCGCCATCGACAGACCAGACTGCAATGGGCTACGCAACACAGACACTGGACACTGAGGAACCATTGGCGACACGTCTGGTTCTCGGATGAGTCACAGTTTCTGCTGCAGCGCCATGACAGGAGGCGAAGGGTTTACCGCCGGGTTAATGAACGCAACCAGCAGAACTGCGTCGACGAGGCACCTCCGCATGTGGCGGCAATGTCATGGTATGGGGGGCCATCAGCAACACAGGCAGGAGCCAGCTGGTGCGCGTGGAAGG
>CM031621.1:39558077-39608077 GCA_018398815.1 Conus ventricosus
ATATATATATATATATATATATATATATATATATATATATATAGTTATCATTTAACAGTAGAGCTGGGTTACGTAAAAAGTAATGCTGGCCACTCTGACTTGACACTGGGGTGTTTTTTACATCCCTTGCATCTTTAAATGGATCCTCAAGCGTAGGCTCAAAGATTTACTCTTGTATTTTATACGGTTTACATTTTTTTCAGAAACTTACATTTATTTACCACACTTTCTCCTCGTTTTACTTTTCTACCCTTCACTGGCTGCTTTGGGGGGCTGTTGGATTCCGTTTTTGAACCCCGCTGTGAAAAACTTCCTGCAGGACTGCCCCACACATAAAAAGCCAAGAGCAGACCTGGCCTGCCGACATATCGACGAGGGAAAAGCTTTATGGATCTCTGGAGGGCCTCCGCCGTACAGCAGCCTTCGTCAATGCCTCTGGGGTTCCTGTCTGAGTGTGCCAAGTAATCAGTGGCAGATTTCATCTGTTGGTAGATCCAAGATAACGCGATAATCAGTTCCTAGCCACTGTCAAATCCAACTACGGACTATCTGAAAACAATAGGTTTTCACTGTTAGTTCCAATAAAAGGCTGTCAATATAAGAATTTCAGCTGACGTAAAATCGGAGCAAAAAATGGCGGATACAATTTTTAGGTACCGTTAGATCAAAGAATAGGTTGGTATAAACAATGTGTAGGTTGGTATAAACAATATATAGGTTGGTATAAACAATGTGTGGGTTGGTTATACAAACAATGTGTAGCCACTGTCTGGTCTAAGGAAAGGTTGTGATGAACAGTTTTCAAGTCCGGCAAAGATCAACATAAAAGTTGTGAGAAGCATTTCTAACCTACTCGTCAGACCCAAATAGAGTTTGTGCTGAACATTTTTTTAGCTGGTGTCAGGTCCAAGTATAGACATTGGTATAAAGATTTACCAACCACTCTCATATCCAAAGCAAAGACTGGTTTTAACCATGCTCACACTCACTCGGACAGAGGTATAAAGGCAAGCATGAACTATGCTCAACCACGCCCTCCAGAGGGAGAGCTCACTCACGCCGGCTCCGCGACTAAGCAATCATTGTCGTCAGTAGGGGGCTTAGTAGGTGGTGTCCTGCGTATGTTGGATCAGAACAGGCGCCACTGAACACCACCGAAGTGACTCGGCGGCAGTGCGGCGTCTCCTCCGATGGGTTGCCTCTTGACGACTTGACATTGACTGCTCCCTGTGGATTGCTGGTGCCGGTGCGGTGCCGGTGCCGGGGCTGCGGCTGGACGGGCCGGGCTGGGTTGTGGCTGTGGACGGGGGGCTCGGGATGAGCGCCGTGCGTGCAATACCTCTGAAGTGGCACAGGAAGATGGGACAGCAAAAAGAAAAAAGAAAAAACAAATAGAAAAAGAAAAAAGAAAGAAAGAGGGAAAAAAAGAAAGAAAAAAGAGAAAAAACAAAACACCACCACCACCACACCACCACCAACAAAGGGGAAAAATCCATGCGTATCCACTGCCTGGTTCAGTTCAGTCAAAGGCTGGTACAACGTACCACAATCCCAGTCGACCAGCCAAAACACCACCACGTTCTACTTGGGCAGGTTCGACCACCACGATCGTGGAGCGGAACTTGCAGTCGCCTCCCCTGTGCAAGCAGAGTGTGAGCGCCACCAACCCTGTCACTGGCAGTGACCAACACATCTGTGAGGCCTCTCTGACCTTGCCTCCGTCCAAGGTCAATCTCCACGACGGAGACAGGTCAGTACTGGGGGGAGAGAGAGAGAGAGAGAGAGAGAGAGAGAGAGAGAGAGAAGAGAGAGAGAGAGAGAGAGGAGAGAGAGAGGATATTATGGACTGAACAGTGTCTGCGCCATATTACACGTTGTTGACAATGTCTGCGCCATATTACACGTTGTTGACGATGTCTGCGCCATATCACATGTTGTCCATAGTGTCTGCACCATACGCGTTGTTGGCAGTGTCTGTGCTACTACCCGTTTTTGACACCATCTGCACCGTTACACGTTGTGTTGACAAAGTTTGCGTTATATCACGGGTTGAACAGTGTCTGCGCCATGTCACACGTCGTTGACAGTGTCTGCGCCATGTTATACAGTGTTGACAGGATCTGCGCCATATTACACGATGTTGACAGGGTCTGCGCCATATTACACGATGTTGACAGGGTCTGTGCCATTTTACATGATGTTGACAGTGTCTGCGCCACGTTACATGGTGTTGACAGTGTCTGCGCCATATTACATGGTGTTGACAGTATCGGCGCCATGTCACACGTCGTTGACAGTGTCTGCGCCATGTTATACGGTGTTGACAGGATCTGCGCCATATTTCACGATGTTGACAGTGTCTGCGCCATGTTATACGGTGTTGACAGGATCTGCGCCATATTTCACGATGTTGACAGGGTCTGCGCCATGTCACACATCGTTGACAGGGTCTGCGCCATATTACACGTTGTTGACAGGGTCTGCGCCATATTACATGATATTGACAGGGTCTGCGCCATATTACATGATGTTGACAGGGTCTGCGCCATATTACATGATGTTGACAAAGTCTGCGCCATATTACATGATGTTGACAGGGTCTGCGCCATATTACATGATGTTGACAGGGTCTGCGCCATATTACATGATGTTGACAAAGTCTGCGCCATATTACATGATGTTGACAGGGTCTGCGTCATATCACACGGTGTTGACAGTGTCTGCGTCATATCATGGTGGTGACATGATCTGCGCCATAATATACGTTGTTGACAGGATCTGCGCCAATATGAGAGCCGACGCCGGAGGCTACTACAAGCTGAAGGACTACCGTGGGAATTACAGGGGCACTGAGACCTTCCCAGAGACGCACCAGTCCAGAACCATCTGCTTCATCATGGATCAGACGAAGCCGACTCACTGCATTAGCACTGGTGGATGGGGTTGTGCCAGTGACCAGCCGATGACGTTATCCACTCGTGTGACACGCTCGCGCCACATCAAGGTTTTGTCTTGTTGTCGTTGTTGTTGTTGTTGTTGGTGGTGGTGGTGTTGTTGTTGTTGTTGGTGGTGGTGGTGGTGGTGGTGGTGGTGGTGGTGTTCTTGTTGTTGTTCTTCTTCTCCTTGCTAATGTTGTTGTTGCTGTTGTTGTTGTTGTTGTTGTTGTTCTTCTTCTTCTTTTTGTTGCTGTTGTGTTGTTGTTGTTGTGTTGTTGTTGTTGTTGTTGTTGTTGTTGTTCTCCTCCTGCTCCTGCTCCTCCTCCTCCTCCTCCTTTTTCTTCTCCCCCATTTCTTTACTTCCAAAAAAAAACTTTCTTCTTCATTTCGTTTTTCTTTTTCATTCTAGAGGCTCACCTCATTTTAAATATTCCCTGCTCCCTCCCTCCCCTTCGCCGCCGCCGCCGTCGCCCCCCCCCCCCCACCCCCACACCTCCCCAACCAATGCCTCCCACATTCCCCCATATCTCCACTCCAGCTTCACACATCCCTGTTTATGTCCACCTGACTCAGATTTAACTCGGATTTAAAATCCCGACTCCATGCAGATTCCCACTACACATGATAAATATCTCAGTGTTACGTACCGACACAGCTCTGGCTCCTCTCTCAAAGGGGTCTGTTTCACGATTTTGGTTCTTGCCGAGCAGTGAGATTGTTCTGACCTATGGTTTGGTCATTGGCGCTTCAGATTCTGAAAGAGAAAAGTTTGTTCTGACGCATATACATGGGTGTGTCACTGGAAGTGAGTGGAATCACAGCGGAATCAAAGAATATTGTTCATCAGTGGGAGAAATTACAATCAAGCTGACAACAGTCCCTTAGTCCACCAAAACAATGGTATATAGATAGGGATACTTATCCCAGAGGATTAGGGGCGGGGCCGGAATAGCTTAGTTGGTAGAGCGCCGGACTCGTAATCTTGGTGATCTTTGGGTTGCGGGTTCGAATCTTTGCCGGGCCATTTCAGTAAGGGGGATTTTTCCCTCGGAGTCAACGTTGGTTCTGACTCCATTTCCCAAATAGTCTTTCTAATGAGACTATACACCGAGGTTCCGTGTGTGAACGCACGCATAACATCTCGCGCACGTAAAATCCCATCACCACCATTCGGAAGAGGAGGCCAGTTTGGCCGTTGGTGTGGATGACACGTGACATATGGCATACACACTGCGTGAGAAATTGAAAGAATGAAGGTGGCAAGGAAATTGAGTGAACGATGCTGACAGGATGACACGCCAAACGACTGAATGAAGCGCCGGCAGGCAACTCATCAGTCGGCACTACCCAGGAAGGCAGCCCGTTAAGTGCACGAGTGTGGATTGTCAGCGCCTAGAATCTTTGGCAAGGCGCTTTATAATGTTATATCATTATTATTATTATTTTGTTATTACTATTGTTATATCTTTCATCATCATATCTTCATATACATCATTCGTCGTCGTCGTCGTCGTCGTCGTCGGTCGTAGTTCGTCGTCATTTCATTATTATTGTTAGTTAGTTATTATCATGAATCTCATTGTTTTATCATTGTTGTTGTTGTTATCATTTCTTAATCTTTCATTATTATATTATTATCATTCTCATTATTATTATCATCATCATAATCATTATTAAGCATGGTTTTATAATGAAAATAATAATTATCATTATTATTATCATTATCATTGTTTTTATCATTATATCGTTATTTATTATCATCATTATAATTATTGGATATCATCATTATTCTATTGTTTTTTACTCTATCTCATATCATTTTCTCATCCATTGTCATTTCATTATCGTTACCTATCTAATTCTCAGTATTATTGTTTATTATTATTGATTATTTTGCTATTATCTTATATATTAACATATTTTTATTAGTATTATTCTTATTATTATTATCATTTATCAGTATTGCTTTTAGATGGGGGTCCACTCCTACTGCACACTTCTTAAACACCCCTGCATTGAGATGGACAGTGGAAATGGACCCACTCGATGTGGGCGCGCCAGCTGGTTGGTTGGATTGGATCGTTGTGATGCCAGCTCTGTGCTGATTGTCTGTCTCTGAGTGCAGGTGTCTGTAAAGGGGTGGAGGACCAAGTCCCAGCGGGTACGCCGTCAGACTTTGCGCAGTTTCGACTGGGAAGGTTTTGCGGTACACGTCGGTCAGAACTCTTGGACAGTGCTGGTGAGAGAGAGAGAGACAGGGGGAAAAGAGGAGAGAGAGTGAGAGAGAGAGGTAGAGAGAGGAGAGATGGAGAGAGGAGAGAGAGAGAGAGAGAGAGAGAGAAAAACGGAGGGATGAGAGAGAGAGAGAGGGGGGGAAAAGAGAGAGAGAGAGAGAGGGAAAGAGAGAGAGTGAGAGAGAGAGAGACAGAGAGAGAGAGAAGAGAGAGGACTGAGAGAGAGACAGAGAAAAGGATGGGAGAGAGAGATTAGGGGTGAGGAGGCAGGAGGGTGAGGGAAGAGAGAGAGTGAGAGAGCAGGGGGAGAGGTGAGAAAGAGTAGAGGGAAGGAGGGGGAGAGTGAGGGGTGAGAGAGAAGGGAGGGAGGGGAGAGAGGGGGGAGGGAGGGAGAGAAGAGGGAGAAGAATGCGAATGCGAATCGCGAAATTGTATTCAGATAAAGGCAGTCCCCATACTGAAGGGGTGATACTGCAATACACATGATATAAATACTATCCTGAAGGAATAATTTCAAGGAAAAAAGCAACAACATATATGCAAATGCAATGATCATCAAGAATAAACGGTACGAGCTTTGGTGCGCTTCATAAATGTACGAGAAAGATTTAAGAGAGGATGTTCATTTCTTGATGCGTGGAGTAAGTTCAGTTCTAAAGCTACAGGGTTCAGAAAAATACTTTGGGTTAATAAATTTCCTCTAAGGTCATGAAAGCGGAAAGCAAAAAAGGAAATGGACTCATCTTCCTGGCCGATTACATAAGCGGCATATCATTTCATTTTCACTAATGGTACTGTTACCGTAAAACGTGATGTAGCAATGTCCAGAATCACCAATCGAAAACTTTACGATGTGCACTCTTAACATATCTATTCATATCCATTTTATGTACGGTTCTATATATGCGGGTTGTTTTAAGGGTCTGTATTGCGCAAATCTGTCACTACTATAGATGTTGATCCTGCCAGTCCTGCATCTGCAGTCAATTACTCTTTTTGTTAAAACCTTTAAATAATCCTGGTATATTTTCAACTCCTTGGTTGTACCAAACAACAAAGCCATAAAGAAGTTAAAGCAAATGGGCGAACATTAGTAACCATGTCTTTTTTGCATTGCAATCCGACTTTCTTCAAACATTTGTAAGTTTAAGAGGTATTTTGATTTCTTCCATTCTTGTTATTTTCAGCCAGTAGATAATACATTTCAAAAAGGAGTTAACATAGATGGATTATCGTCCAGCTCACCATAAACTAGATCATTCGGTCGTTCGACTGTGACATTTTAAAAATTTTTCTTGCTTACAACTGGACATTTTTTTTCAAATTTTTCTCAAGAGCCCAAATTTCGCCCCATATTGTAATATGACTGCACCTGAGAATCAAATAGCTTTGAGAACATGAAAAATGCATTACAATTCAATCTATATAACGTGGGAAGTATAACGGCGACCTGCTTCTTCTTTGCTTATTGCAGGTACTTGGCATACCAAAAGTGAAACTTAATCTGGTTGTGAAATAAAAACCACAGATACATATATTAGCATTGGCAAAAAGGAATATATTGACTGCATAGGACCATCTCTCAGTTCGGAGCCAAATATCCACTTTACGGAACACAATAATATATAGCTTATTCATAGTTACTTTTAATTCTAATCTAGAGCGCGGGAATAAAAACTATTCAATTGTCTTTGAAGACCAACACAGTTGTAGACATTACAAGAGTGTCGTCAGCAAAACGCAAGGACAAGATCTGCAAAAGGTCAAAAAGTTACTCCATGCCTCCATTTTGAATAATTTCATGGCCAGTTCATTTAAGAACTGGAAAACAAAACGGACTGAGACATTCCTTGTTACTCCATATTATGTAACATGACATAATCGGATAATTTTGTCCAGATCTGACCTAGCTTTTACTTCATCTATACATACTCCTTACACAATGGTTACAGTTTACCTTTATTCCATTCTTCAATAAAAATAGGCCATAAACAATATCCGTGAAACTGAATCAAAGGTTTTTCAAAATCCTACGAAAAGCACAAACAACTTTGATTATTCACAAATTGTTTTGAACTGCGGCTAAAAGGACTAAAACATTGGTCAATAGTAGAGTAGCTTTCTCTGAATCCTGCTTGTTGTTTCCTGGATCATATTATTTGAGATATATCATTCCTGTTATCGGTTATTGATAACGGAACTATCAAGTTTAACTACATATATTGCCACAAAGATATACCCCTTGATAATTGTTTACATCATTTACCTCCCTCTTCCCCCCCCTTTTTTAAAACAAGGGCAATATTTGGATTTCTTTCCAGTCCTCTGGATAAACCCCAGTGTCAAGAAGAATAGTTAAAGAATTTACATAAAAAGCTTACAACGGTCTCAACCAGAATCTTGAAAAAACTCACCGATGATACTTCAGGTCCAGACTTTATACATTTTTTCAATTTTTTTTTGTAGTATTATGTCTTCTCTGGTATTGGTCATAGCTTATATAAATTTCATTATCAATCTCCACATGTGCTCACTCTGTACACTGGTTCATCTTTTTCTTTACCAAATTTATATAATGTAGGATACAATCTTCCATTGGAATGTTATTTATAGGTTGTGATTTCTTTTTTGAAATTTGTGTATAGTGTTCAGAAGAATGTTGGATTTTGGATGAGGACATTAAGATTCATTCAAACGAGATTCATTGTATTTCTTTCATCTTTTTTGATTTAAATTTTTTGTATTTCTTCGTGCTATTACAGAACGATACTCTTGTCATTTTTAATCCAGCGTTTTCAAAAATATGTCTGTTACAATTTACGTTATTTACTTTTGGCTGCCCTACATTCTTGATTCAAAACCTATTCTGCTCAAATTTCTTGTGTACTGGTTTAATTTTCTTTCATATTTTCGCTTGTCTTTGACTGTTTCATTAAATAAAGACAGTTCCTTGTTTGTCCCATGGAAATAAGATCTTCGCAGCTTTCAACTTTTTTCTTGAACATGTGGTGAATTCATATGATCCGTAAACTGTGACATAATCTGATT
Source organism: Conus ventricosus (assembly GCA_018398815.1). Classification (NCBI taxonomy): domain Eukaryota; kingdom Metazoa; phylum Mollusca; class Gastropoda; order Neogastropoda; family Conidae; genus Conus; species Conus ventricosus. Next base: position 39,566,296 of record CM031621.1, read on the forward strand.
CAGCAATACTGAACTATGAAATGACTACTGCCTACAGTTACACTAGGAGGCATACTGGTCTGTGGTGATCAGTCTATGCATTTCAATTACCACATACTAGTGGCAAGTGATCTGAATGTATCTTTCCATCAAGGTAAGAAGAATTCCTTTCATACCATATTCCAATAGTTACAGATGTAACTAAAAAATAGTCTTCAACATGCTCCTAATAGGAAATGTACGGAAACGACCATCAAGTCGCCATTACATACAATCAGTATTAGCGTCCTAATACTGGTGCACATGTTAAGTAATTTTTCCATACAAATTTAATACCTTGTCTGAGAACATCCTTTCATATATAATATTAACTCTTGTTCATAATTAATGTATAATTCACGTTCGCATACAATTTCCGCAGAAATGTTTGAAGTTCTTTGCATTACTGTCACACAAAATATAATTAAATATCATCAAAATTACATCAAGTTGTTGACAACACCATTCTCCAGCCAATTCAATACCATCTCTAAACCACACTAGGATTAGAATGGTGAATTTTGGAGGGACATAACACATACAAGTAAGACATTTTTACTAAAACCGTCGAAAAAGTCTTATAAGAAAATAAATTGATACTGATGGTCACAATCATTGATGAAATTAGGAAGAAAGACTTTTCTAATACAAATCAGTCCTCCTGAACCACGACCCGGTTCGTAGCCTTACAGGCGGTTTCTACATATTAATCAATAGTCTGGAAAAATAAGTTGATCAAAATAGGATTCAGCAAAAGTTTCAACCACCAAAAATACAAAATCAAAAGAAGAAATAAAGAGGATAAAGTTCTGTGTGTAATTTACGAACATCACAAATATTCAGTGAAGAAAGGAATATTTACACATTATTTACAGAAGACGTCAAAGGGATATGTGTATTTGTTTTTCGCGTCAGGTTCGTGTTCCGTGTACTGTCACGCATGATTAAAATCCAACTTTCATCGGCACAATCATTACCATCATTCACCCTGTCTTTGACAAAACAAAGCATGCACGGTTCAAGATCATCAAGACTGTTAATACTCTGATTGCTACTGTTACATTTTTATCTATTTCAGCAGCAAGTCCCAATCATCACGACATCCTCCCCGCCAAGCCCCACGTGTTTCTGCAAATACACTGTGTTGAGTTTCTCACACACCAGTGTTTAAGTGATGGGCATAAATAGTATGGACCATGGAAAAGACATATTGCACGTACATGGCCGCCACAGTCCAATCCAGACTTTCCACAGTTGTCACATTAACGATCGTGGTTATTAACAGCTGACCATTGCCGTCCACACCGATGTCAGTGACAAGCTTAAGGGATTTCCAACACATAGGCTACCTGCTTCAACAGAATCGTCATGGCCCAGTTAAAGTGTCATCACGTGGTGAGGCATATGAATCTGTGCGGGGTGGCAGCTTAAATTTCGCCTCCCCGGATTTGACACCGGAGCATTTAAAGGGGCATTTTCAATGACGGGGCCGGCTGAATCCTATCTTAATTCCGCAGATTGCACGAATCACACCCAACTTTTTACTGTCAATACAGATGGTTTCATATACCCTGACACTTTCATTTGTGCGTGCGGATTAAAGTGTGGTTAAGTTTCTTTCTTATTTCTCTTACCGAAAGGAAAAATTTCATTAACAAATACTGCTGTACCGTCAGTTTCGGTTTTGCTCGTAATAAATTTTTCTTATCTTTGAGACGTACAAGCGAACTATTGGCGAGTTGGCTTGGAGTTTACACGATGCATCGGTCGAAGGGCCTTAGACAATACATTTTATCAGTTAGCATTTCCTGTTACAACTCTTCACGTCCTGCCAAGTCTCGTTATCTAGAGGAAATACCTGAATTTAATGTTAATACCTTTTTCGGACCGGCCTTCTAAATGTCACTTTTTCTGGTCCAACGCTTCAACTTTGCAGTATGTTTGGTATTTTCATTTTTTAATCGGCATTTTTGTTTTATTTGAAACATTTCTCTTCAAACCACTCAGTTATCTGTAAGGTCCACAAATCTGCTTCATTCTTTTACATCTTCACTGACACAATCGGACTTTAAGGTTAAGTTGGTCAACCTGGTACAACTCACTAGAGTAGGATCGGCGGGAGCTTAGAAGCTGCGGAGCAGAATGGACCATGTCCCTGTCTCTTGCGGGTCTTCCGGAGCTGTTCAGGCGAGAGTTTGCCGCTTGCTTTCGTTATTGCTGGGGCAGGTCCTGGGTTAGCTCCACAGCACCACACGTTGGAGTAAAATGGTCCTTAACAAACAGACGAGGTAGAGACTAGGGTGAAGCCGTTCCATGCGTGCCTCACGTTCGTTAACAGAGAAATCTCTTGGCGGATTTGAATTTGCAGTTTTGTATAAAGAGAACAAACAATGAGCAAACGCTCCACATACAGGCTGAATGTCAGTGGTCAGAAGGCATGACAACTCACAAATGTCATTGTGACTGTAAAGTCACAACACCAAAATTTCAAGGAAAAATGAAGAATAGCACGAGTCTCAACAAACGTGACCCTGCCAAGTACTTGTACACAGGAAACACCCGGGAGTGAGAGAGAGAGGAGAGAGAGAGAGAGAGAGAGAGAGAGAGAGCCAGGAGAGAAGAGAGAGAGAGAGAGAGAGAGAGAGAGGAGTAAGCGGAGAGGGAAGAGAAGCCGGACAGACAGGCAGGGAGGGAGGAGGCAGAGATAGAAACAGGGCGACAGGAGGAGATGAGAGAGGAGAGAGAGAGGAGAGAGCGAGAGAGAGAGAGAGAGAGGAGAGGGAGGGAGGAGGGAGGGGGGGCGAAGAGACAGGGCAAGAGAGAGAGTTGGAGGAGAAAGACAGAAGACGGAGGTCAGGCAGGCAGATAGAGACAGAGGACGAATGAGAGAGGGAGAAGAGACAGACGACAGACAGCTACAGACAAACAGAGATGGAAACCGAGAGAGAGAGAGAGAGATGAAGAGAGAGAGAGATGAGAGAGAGAGAGCGAGATGATTACTTGATTAATTGATTTGATTGTGATTTGCATTGATTGCATTGATGATGATGATGATTGATATTGATGGGTTGGTTGGTTGATCTCTTAATACAAAAGGCTGAAGATTTTAGCCCAAAGCCTAGTTCTTACAATCTGTCCTTGTCATGCATACATTATATCAAACACATAATTTATGACAATTCAGAGAGACAGAAAAACAGGAAGACAGGGAAGAAGACAGACAGAGGACAGGCAGAAGACGACAGCAGCGACAAGACCAGGCGGGAGGCAGCAGGAGTACCGAGTGACAAAGGAAGTGGAGGGAGAAGAGACAGACAAGCAGACTGGACTAGAAGAATAGCAGGACAGACGACAGGGCTGGAGGAGAGCTCGGCGAGTAACACAAGGAAAGAGGAGGGTCAAACAGACATGAGGAGGACACAGACGACAGACAACAGACAGACAGAGACAGAGAGGAGACAGAGACAGAGAGAGAGAGAGAGAGGAGAGAGAGCAGGAGAGCAGAGAGACAGAGAGAGACAGAGGACAGGAGAGAAGAGAGACAGACAGACGACAGACAACCAACACACCACTCCACACACACACAGACACACACCACACACAAACACAACACACCACACACAGAGCGTGGGTCGCTTGGTGAGTGAGTTGAGACACATAAGACCGAGGGAACGAACGATGTAAAAGGCCGCTTTGAATATGTATTACCACGCTAGATGTGTGTGTGTGTGTGTGTGTGTGTGTGTGTGTGTGTGTGAGTGTGTGTGTGTGTGAGTGAGTGTGTGTGAGTTGTTGTAGTTGTTGTTGTTGTCTTCACTTTAACGTCTTTCCCACATTAAGTGACTATTAGCGATTGTGTGATGTTTGTGTTGTGTGTTGTGGTGTGTGTGTGTGGTGTGTGTGTGTGCTGTGTGAGTGTGTTGTGTGTGTGTGTGTGTGGGTGTTGTCTGTCTGTCTGTCTGTCTGTATGTCTGTTCGTCTGCCTGTGTAACGCACTTTGTTGTTGGAGGGTGACCAGTATTGATAGGCACACTATCGTAGACATCACATATAGTGGCATACATCCGCTATGTGTTTTCTTTTTGATTACCTGATTCCAACTCTCTTGAACGAAGAAGTTAAATCACGATGTTGGCATGCTGATCTACTGATTACAACATCACATATAATAATGATGATGCATGATGCGGAGATAGCTGCTGCTGATGCTGATGGATGATGACGACGACGCGATGATGATGATGATGATGAGATGATGATGATGATGTTGAAGATGATGATGATGATGATGATGACACCGACGACGAAAGCAGCGGCAATTGAAGCAGAGTATAGTCTAGTGGTAGTAGTAATAGTAGTAGCAGAGCAGCGAGCAGAGAGTTAGTGAGAAAAGATACCAGTGGCGATGAGCTTAGCCAACAGCGCAAGGTTGCTGTACGAGTCCGTTTTTGGACACCCACCCTCCTGCTCGAAGTAGTAAGTACGTCTTAGCCCAAACTCAAAAAGCCAAACACCCTTTCCCGGCTACAAACTAATCCCGCGATGCCTTCCAGCCAGCCAACAGCGATAACTCACGCTGACCCAAGAAAGGAACGCACGCGCCTCGCCCCGGAGGGCCTACGAGATCGCCTGACCTTGCAGGGCGGGGAAGGAGGGGAGGCGGAGGAGGAGGAGAGGAGCAGGAGCAGGGGGAGGAGAGGGCGGTATGACGGTGTTCTCAGGAGGTGCACGAACAGGTGCAGAAACGTGGCGTACGCCAGACGTCTGGTTCTGTGGGACACTCTTCGTCGTGGGTCAACCTGCCACCAAGTAATGACAGTGGTGCACGCAGAGCAAGTAGGTTGGACATCTATTATATATATATATATATATATATCTTATTTATATATATTTATATATATTTCTATATAATGATATATATTATATATATTGCCAAACTGTGTGTGTTGTGTGTGTGTGTGTCGTGTGTGTGTGTGTGTGGTGTGGTGTGTGTGTGTAGTGTGTGTGTGTGTGTGTGTGTGTTGTGTGTGTGTGTGTGTGTGTGTGTGTGTGTGTGTGTAGCATGTGTGTGTGTTGTGTGTGGTGTATGAGTGTGTGTGTGTGTGTGTGTGTGTGTGTGTGAGTTGTGTGAGTGTGTGTGTGTGTGTGTGTGTCTATTACTCGCTATCATTCTTTTTCTCTCTCTCTCTCTCTCTCTCTCTCTCTTCTCTCTCTCTCTCTCTCTTACTTCAATGCCAATAGCTCGTGACCGTGTCATGCTGTGCGCAATTCACCAATCACTGTCACTGACACGTCTTATGTGTGCGGTCTACAATCACTGTCATGACATGTCATACAGTGTGCAGGGTTACAATCTCCTGTCCCCTGACACTGTCATACTGTGTGAGGTCTTAAACAATCATGTCCATGACACTGTACATTGTGTGAGGTTAACAATCATGTCACTGACATGTCCTACTGTGTGAGGTTACCAATCACGTCACCTGACACTGTCTATGTGTGCAGGTGTAAAAATCATTAGTTCACCGACACTGTATACTGGTGCAGGGCTACTATAAATGGCAGACGGACGTGACCAAGGAGCTGTGTGTAGTGCCAGGACGATTCTACAACACACGACATGGTCCGCAACACCCTCTTGAAGAAAGTGAATTGATCCAGCTGGATATTGCGGGCACTATGACCAGATCTCTGGCACTTTAACCATCTCGGAATGACAACGTGGATGGCATCACCACAGTTTGAGGTGAGAGGGTGGGGCGCGTGTGGATAAGATATCAATTTGTGATTCATCGTCATCATTACCACAACCACACACCACACCACGTATCATTATCATCATCATCATCATCTTCATCCTCATCATCATCAGCGTCGTCTCGTCGATCGTCGTCGTCGTCGTCGTCGTCGTCGTCGTCGTCGTCGTCGTCATAATCATCATTATGACTGAATGGTTTTAGGATAGTTATAGGTTCGATGTCCTATTAGTTTCAGACGAAGGAAGCAAAAAACGATTTGAAACTCAATGAAATAATCAGCACGTTGTTCCCGACAAAGAAGAAGTTCTTTAGATTAGATAGGTGAAAAGAATCTTGTTTCAGTTGATGCTTAAATGGATTGCGATGTCTTTGTTTTGTTGAGTGAAAAACCATGTTCGGATCTCATGAGCTAAGGACGACTCTCAGGAGTTGCAGACAGTAGAAAACCATTTAGGATCACATGAAATGAGGGAACTTTAAGGATTGCAGTAATGAAAAAAAACCATTTTGGAACAAGTCATGTGGAGGGGACTTTCAGCGATTGTAGGATGTGAAAATCAACTTTAGGATTACATGAATAATGGGCAATTTCAGAATTGCTGGGAAAACTAAAAAACCACTCTAGGATTAATGAATTGAGCCGATTTCAGGATTGCAGGTTGCTAAAACAACCATTTTTAGGGTCACATGAACTAATAGTGACTTTCAGGATTGATTGGGCAGTAGAAAAACACTTTTAGATCACGTGTGAAGTGAGGACAACCTTTCAGGATTTGCAGGCATTAAAAAATCATTTTCAGGAATTACATAACCTGTCGGGCGACTTTCAGGGGATTGCAGGAAGTGAAAAAAACCAAATTTCAAGTTTTCATGAATGTGAAATTTATCTCAGATAGATGACGTAATGAATTACTTTCAGACTGCAATAAATGAAAGTTTTACTCATAGATTGCAAGAAATGACAAGACCTTCATTTCACATGAAGAAAAAGAACTACTTTAGGATTATATGGACTGAAACTACGTTTGATGGAAATTATTTTCAGGATCACATAAATGAAAACTTATTAATAACTCCAGATTACTTGAAGGGAAATTACTTTCAGATTTGCGTATAATGATAAATATGTCAGTTACATTAAACTGAAAAGCTCTCAGATAAGTTCAGATCTCATAAAGTGAACTTATTTTAAAGTGCACAATTTAACTCAATCCGTGTCACATGAGGGGGAAAATGTCGACATTTTTGTGTTGTTTGAAGAAATCGCCCATTTGAATTATTTACGAGAGAAAAGAAAACTTTTCCGATGGACATGAACCTATATTTGATTTAGGATACGAAAACCCAATGGAAGATGTTTTCAGCTATGTAAAACTAAAAAAATACGTTCATGTCTCGGAAGTGGAAAACGAGATGTAGTAGAGGACTTGTGTGAGAGACAAAGGAAATTTTCAGATGCATGAAGCTCGAAAAATTGCTTTTAGATGGCGTGGATTCTGAACAAAGGCAGAGGTCAGAGTTCACGGAGGTCAAGACTTCAAGTGACACTGCTTTCGGGCAGCCTTTACACGATGGTGAGATACGACGATATGTGTATTAAGGGACTACCGACATATGGGTCAACTCAAAGGAACTTTTTGATTATTGTCGGATGGATTTTCATGTTCATCACCGGTCTCGTTTTCTCGTTAGTTGTCATGAATTACTCCGCTCGCTCACTCGGTTCTCTCAATACTGAGCTCGTCTATTCTCGAGTCCTTCTGTAGCAACCTAGAGTACAGGGTAATCCGCGGGTAACGAACAACCAATAAGTTCAGAGTCGCCAGGCAATGTTCAGAGGAGGACACGCCTGAACGCTGCAACAGTCACTTTGACAGTGTATCAGTGGTGTGTGTGTGTGTGTGTGTGTGTGTGTAGTGTGTGTGTGTGTGTGTGTGTGTGTGTGTGTGTGGGTGTGTGTGTTTGTGTGTTCGTGGTGTATGGTGCGTGAGTACGTGCTAGTGTGCCTACATTATTATCATTTTTGGAGTTAATTATTTTCAAATTTACCACAGCATGAATATCTGCTAGTTATCGACTATTTACCAGTCTTTTCGATCCATTGACGGTCAAAATACTGTTGGCTATTCACAGAAAAGTTTACACCAAATTGTATATTATATAAACTTATATAAACTTTTATCTTATTATTATGATAAAGGCCGGTTTTTTTTTCGAACTCACCAAGTACATGAATTCTGAAAATTGTAGCTATGCATACCTATTGATATGTTGTACAGATTCTTATAGGAACTGTACCTTTGTGTCAAGAAAAATTGAAGTTGCTGATGTAGGAACAATTTTGCATCATTGCAAGGAATCCTTGTTGTAATCATTTCGAAAGGAGATATCCTGTAATGAATCACGGTGTTTGGACTACAAATAGTTAAATCCTTCAATAATGATGCAGTTAATCTATTTTCAATCAGATAGGTGTGGTTACTATAGGGTTTTCAAGCAATTACCGTTTGTAATCGCTTTGCTGTAAAGCAAAAATGAAGGCACTTATTCCAAAACGGATGAAAAATAGGAATATGATAGTCTTACCATTCCCTCAAGTCTGTAAACATTAATATGAAATGCCATGGTTATTGCGGCAAACAGGTGATTTAAACATGTTATTATTAATCTTCACGGTGACTTACTATCAATCGGAAGCTCCAAGGTTACTTAACAATGGCAAGGACGAATCTTCTGTTTAATGCTTCATATTTGGCGGGGGTCCCCATGTAGATTAAGACGAGCATGGTGTCGGAGTATCTTTATATCAGAATATTAACATGTGTTGTGGGTTTTTTTTTTTTTTTTTTTTATTTTTTTTTTATTTTTTTGGGGTTTTTTTTTTTTTTTGGTTTTTTTTTTTTTTTTTTTTTTTTGTGTTGGTTTATTTTATACCAAAAAAAATCAATTGATTCAATCCATTTTCATATCGATGAGGTGTGATTTGACACAGATGTTTATTAAGAAATAATGAATATTATTTCCAAAAGCCTCGTCTTAATGCGACAATACTGCGGTTATGATAGATGATTATAACATTTGTTATTCCATCCTTTAGTTGAAATACTGGGTATTTTAGGAGTCTTATTACACACTCAAAACCATTTCCATACTTTTTACAACATTTATTCGTATTTACTCAGCTGTAATGGATTCTACACAGATTTTTTGGTAGATGAGTTAGTATTGTTAGTTTCAGACATTCCATTTTACCATTACTTTTCTTCTTTTTTTCATTAAATCATCTCGTTTAAAAAGATGAGTGAGATTATACACAGATATGATATCAAGATTTTGACGCCTTGTCTACTGTTTGGTTCGAGCTCGGAACGCGACAGAGTATAGCGACTCTTGTCTGGTCGCTATCACGGTATTGATATTGTCGCGTTAGCGCTGATAAATCGCGGTTGCAGTAGATTCATGGACTAGGTTTGACGCCGGGACAATACGATCGCCGCTCGGCCCTCTGCGTGACGTGTTGGTAATGTATTGCTGTGTAGTGACTATTTCTCGGTCACTGTGTTAGCTAGCTCAGACAGCTACTCAAGGGGCGCGAGACCGCGTTCGGGGTGGGTGTCGTACGCTGTGTTCGCAGCGGAGGACAGTTTGTATTGTCAGCATCGACCACCACGGGGTCTGACGTTCAACGTTTCGAGCCTGCGCGGTCGGTTGGTGGAAAGAGACGGATGTACGTGCACAACATCACTGACTTTCAAGATTACTTGGTATAAGGGCAAGTGATCCCAAGGGACTGAGCCCCGATACATGGGACACTGTCCACTCAGCACTGTGTGCTGGACGTAGGACACGGGGCGATGGGGCGTGCAAGGTGGAACATACGGTAATCCATTGAGGCAATGGATGGTGGTTGGGGGGAGCGTCATAGGGGGAGGTGGAGAGGGTTGTGTGGAATGGGTTTGTACGTACTGTTACAATGAAAATATACAATGCTGAATGAATGAATTGGCATGAATAAAGCGGCTTGGGTTTAAATTACACCCAGCTGAAGATTCACAATTCGGTCATAACATGACGATTTGAAGGGGTCCCGAATTGGGAGAAGCGATATTCACTCCAGTGTAATTATCAATCATTCTTTACTCAACCCGATCTCACTTTTTATTATTACCTTTTTTAATAGAATCTATTTGGGAGTCATAATGTGTTTAACCCAACAAAATATTGGAATATTCAGAACAAAGTGTGTTTGAGAGTTGTATTGCAGAATAGCCCCTCATAATATATGCGAATATTCTAGAAACAAAGTTCATAAACAGCGCAACTAGAATATAAAACAAATTTCTGGAACATTAGCTTCTGCGAATATGCGTATTTCAATTGTCACGCAGTACATCATCAATATATCAACGTGGTGGGTAGCAAACATATCATAAAACTTTTGTAGTTAACCAGAAGCATGTCGATTCGAGCAGTATCAAGACCAAACGAACTTGATCCGTTGGATAACACCACGGTCCGTTGTGTACTGTGCCTGGTAATTTCGGTTGATAGACCAGCTGCCTTGGCGAAGTGGTGGTGTCATGGCTCCGGTCTGGGCGGGTGTGGGAATCGTATTCCATAGAACATGTGGGAATTTTCTACCCGAACGGCTCCTACCAGAGTTGATTTTTTAGTAGGGCTCAGTTTGACAGATGGGACCACACAGTCATCCACTTAATGCATGTGTCTCTGACGTGTTGCTGAAATATTCTGACCGGGACATTGCGGTGTCTGTGTCTTGGCTGGCGTTGACGCTGAGGATATTTTATCAAAGTAACGTAGGTATTCGCATATCTTTCAGCATCCTCTTGCTCATCGATCAGATTCAAAAGAAAACAACGCAACGAAAAAAAAAATTTGGTTGATAGACCTGCAGTCTTTCATTGAGGAGGTTTGTGATTCGATCCTTTTAGGCCCAACGAAAAAGGCCATTAGCAATGCTGCTGTTGTTGTCCACAGCTTCCTGCTGTGGTAAGCCCGATGTTACTGTCCTCAGTGGCGCCTGTTGTGTGAGACGGATCTTCCTGGTCCTATCCACCCAAATGGTGCACAACACTCACCAGGCGACACAACCGCCACTACTACCTCACAGTCACCGTCACCAAATGGCAGCCTGTCCACCACGTCCAGCTGAAGATCTGTGGACCGGGGAGTCGCCGCCCTTCCGTGGGCACGGTGTGGAGGGGCCTGGACTGCAGACCCAGAGGACGCAGAAGGGCGGCCGAGTGGATTCACCAGAGTTGTGGTGCGTGCATGGCTTGGGTTCCGGAAAGGAGCGCGGCATCTTGCTGTACCGGGTGGTGATGCGGAGCGCCTGTGTTCACGCGCTCGGGATGTGGATTGAAGCCGTCATGCCACAGTGGGCAAGCAGGGCCGCAAGGCGTCTTCACCTTTCTGCTAGAAGGCCGAATGATCGTTTTTTGTTTAGTTTTTGTTCGTTGTTTTGCCTTTGAGATTTACAACATTCCATGAGAGTCGATTGATTGTCATTCAACATCACATTGTTACTGCACTGGATGATAGATGATGATGTTAATTGACACACAAACACCCATAATGATCATGAAAATAATAATAATATTGATAATAATAGTAAAACAACAACAACCAACAATAAATTGATGCGAGCAATGATGATGATGATGATGTGATTATGTGATGATGGTGATGATGATGATGATGATATCAGTTAATGGATAATGAGAAGAAGGACTACGACGGCGATGACGACGACGACGACCGAGACGACGACGACGACGGACGAAGACGAAGAAAAGAGAAGAAGAAGAAGAAGAAGAAGAGAAGAAGAAGAAGAAGAAGAACAACAACAACAACAACACAAACACAATTCTGGATAGATACGTTATATAAATAAATAAATAAATATATAAGAGAATCCTGCGGTAAAGCAGCAGATCTTTTTTATTTTTTCAGGTCGCTATTTCTTCAGCGTGCTGGCCTACAACGGAGCCCTGGAGCCCTCCCAAGTGGCCTGTTCAGACGGGGTAGTGTATGACACCACACCTCCCGCGCTGCGCAACGTTACCATCACTCACGCTCGTGGCGGGCGGACGCTCGGCTGTACGCAACTTCCGCCTCAGACCTGGCTGGTGAACGAGAACCTAACGAGAGTGGCTCTGTCCAACACGACTGGTTGTCAGGCCGTCTGCTCTGGGTCTGCCCCAGGTCTGGACGTTGAGCATCTTCCGTTGTCCTCCATGCACGTTGAAGAACTGGACGTGTCGGAGCAGTTCTGTCAGACGTTGACGAAGATGTCTGCAGACTCTGTGATGGTGCTACCTTCAGATTACGTCAAGGTCACGTGGCGAGGTCACGACGAGGAGAGTCAGATCGAAGAGTTCGCCATTGGCATAGGGAGAGACGTGACCACCGCCTCATCACCGGACTTTCTGCCGTTCACTTCCACCGAGGGTCATTCCTCCTACCACGTGCGGCATGTGGGGCTGGGTCAGGGTGACCCGTTCTTCCTGTTCCTGCGGGTCACCAGCAAGGCCGGTTTGAGCAGCACCCTGACCTTGGGTCCTGTCCTCATTGACGTCACAGCGCCAGAGGTCACACAGCCACTGGTGGCTGTCATAAAGGAGGAGCTGTTGCTGGTGACGTGGCCAAAAGGTGTCTTCGTCGACCCTGAACAACCTCACAACGTTGATTTGAACGTTTCCTTCCGTATAGGTCAGTTACAGTGATACACGTACAGTGACATCTCTTAATATAAAATAATTTCACGTTAAATACGTGTTTGAAACGACATAATTGGCTCGTATAACATCGCGTTTTTAGTGGTTTTGTAGGACTGTTACCTACAAGATCACCATGTCAGGAGTTGTCATTTTCTATATAAGGAACAACACAAACACAACTCCAACCAAAATAAAAACCGGTTGTGTCATTGATCCGTAATCGATGGGATGGAAATTTAATGTCTCTGTCTCTGTCTGGATCTCTCCTCTCTCTCTCTCTCTCTTCTCTCTTCTCTCTCTCTCTCTCTCTCTCTCTCTCTCTGTGATATTATATATATATATATATATTTATATATATATATATATATTTTTTATATTTATATGCTTGGTTGTGTGAGTGGTGTGTGGTGTGTGTGTGTGTGTGTTGTGGTGGTGTTGTAGTGTGTGTTAGTGTAAAATGAGGTAGAGGCGTGCAAAACATCTGTTCAATATGTAAACATAGATGCTATTGCCAATACTCTACAACATATTACTGTTTATTTATACGTTATTTTAAAAAGACACTACACAATCGGAGGCTTTTTTTTTTTTTTTTTTTTTGAATTCCTCAATGTACCATGTTTTTACCTGGTGAGTTGGATATCATCTCCGACATTTTTCCACGTATGTAATTTTCGATTCAGTCAACAAACCATATTCATATTTTATTAAAATACGATCTATTGTGGAACAGAAAAATAGTCCATTTTAACTGAATGCGTCTGTATATTTCTTGGATTAGATTGAACGTGTCTGTATATATCTTGGTTTTTTGATCAGGCTTTTAGCTCTATTATTCGGTGTTGTTTCTTGTTGTTCTTCCAGTTCTTGACGATGGCTTCGTCACTCCATTCGCACAGTGACCGATTCACGAGGTGCCACGTGCCAGAACTTGGCGTGCGGAATTGCGCTTCCTACCCAGTCACAGGACCTGCAACGGCCTACGCACAGATACGGCCGCCTCCTTTTTCTTTCAGCTACAGTCATCTAAGCCGCAGGTTACGTCACCACCGTAAACACGTCATCTGTCCGTCTGAATTCCTTTCTCCTCCAAGCCACGCGGTCGTTTTGGATGTCCTGAGAATGGCGGTTTCCTGAGGTTGCCACGGCCGGACTGGAACCGTCAAAACACAGGTCTTAGACGAAGTCCACTTCAGTCCATGGATGCTCAGGCGGGCTTCTTACACATGGGTCATCGTCCACGTCTACATTATCACCGTCTACCACCTTTGACACGGAAATGCTTGGAGAACGGCCTCCATTCAAGATCGATATTAGACGAGTAGACGGGCCCATCTGAGTCAGAGGAAGTGTGCGTGGCTTGGTAAGGTTTATCACGAAAAAGGAGGATCAAGGTCGAGGTCGGGTATTGGGAACCAAAGTGTCAAGAAATGACATTCATCCAGCTCCAAGCCGCCAGAGCAAAAGCCGATCTGTCTCTGTTTAAACGTCACTTCTGTCAACACGAAAACTGTTTTCTGATGCTAGTGTGTGAAAGCGGGAGTCAATCATGTGGAAACATCCGTCTTCTCCTCAGATGGTTCGTCATTGTGCCAAGACCGACCCGGACAACTTGATCAAGGTTCTTTCAGGAGGAAAAGGTTGCCATGAAAATCACGTCATTGGAAGAGGAACGATGTACAGTTGTCCAATGTCATTCAGTGTGAATGAGAACTCATAACACAGCTACTGCTGTGATTTCTTTTTCATCGATTGTCCCCCTTTGTCCCGCACGTGGTCTTCAGGAACGCCCACCTTGCTTCAGGACCTCGTTCACAGGCTATCAGGGGCTGGTCGTGACACACCACCATCACTGCTTTCTTCACATCCTGCAGCTGCCAACACCAGTCTGCAAATCCAGCACTGTAGATAGACTCCCCTGTCGTTCGTTTGCTCAACAGTCGGTTCACCTCTCGTGTGGAAAACAACAGGACCAAGTCCCTCGCATGGTCAAATCCTTAAGGCAGAGATCTTAGGACACACGTGCCTGAAAGAACAACGCCACGGGAGAATACTTATTCCTGATAAGACTCATTACACTCACAAAAGGTATGTCAGCATCTGCTACGAACTGTGCGTTTATTCCGAGAACCTGCGACAGCAACTTTCTTCCAGACCACCACCTACGTATCGTCGATTTTCGCATGTTTTGATGACGCCTGTCGACCATCTGTGACGTCAGAACCTCTTCATACGGCAAGGGCTACAGTGACCGCATTCAGTTAGTTTCAGCAAGGGGACGGATCGTGGACATGGACCTAGGAGCAACTGTCCATCGACGTTGAGGCCTCTGTGGTGCTGACCCTCGTGATCGAGCATGCCTGTACATGTGGACTATCAGCGCTGACAGAACTGTTCAGCTTCCTCTGGCAGACTGGGTGGTTCACGATCTCCAGATTGTTCAATTATACAGGTATAGTATCTATTTCTTTCTTTCTTTTTTGCTTTTTTTTTGTGGTCTTTTCTTTGTCTGATGTTTTGTCGCACAACAGTTTACGTGAGGTTCGCTTCTTTCTCTGTACGATTCATTCGGGATGGGGAAAACGGTCGCCATGTATTTATGCACAATTTACAAGCGTATGTCAGACCTTTTAATGATTCACAAGGACAGAAAGTTCTCAGGTAAAAAACCGTTGTGATCTTCACCATGCAAGCCAGGCAACGTTTTATGTTTAGCGATTTATCTACCTTAGTAATGGAAAATTATCACTGAAGTTTAGCGCTGGGACTGATGGGTCAGTTGTCATGTTAAGGTACGAATCCGGGCCACCTGTCGCCGGCAGCGGTGTGATGGTGTTTAAACCTTCGCTTTCGTCACAGGAACAGTGCAAGACTGAGGTGGGTCACTGCGAAGTCTGTTTGTTCAATCATGACAATAGGACTGGCCCACTTTTCTTTGTGCGTTCCATCTTGGACACGATCGGTGATCTACCAACATTACAGGACAACCACTACTATTGTCTTGGTTACTCTGGATGCATGTGCTGTGAAGGTTGAGGAGAGATAGAGAGAGAGGGGGGGGAGGAAGGAGAGAGAGAGAGAGTGAGAGAGAGTGTGGTGAGAGAGAGAGAGAGAGAGAAAGTAAGTTTGTATCTGTTTATTTATATTTTTCGCATTTATTCACGTATTATTTACACCATTTGTGGGTGTGCAATTAGGAACTGAGTAAAATGCACACAGATCTCAATATGCAAAGTCAACTTTCCTTTCATCGGTGTGTCTTTTCCAATGTTCAACTGTGGGGTGTTTAATCTAAATTCATCTGTCCTAAACTTGTCTTGTTCCCTGGTGTCGCTGAATCATGCATCTGTCCGCTGTGTAGGAATGAGCGAGGGTCCCATTACGTTGTGCATGTCTCTTCCTGTTAACCCTGTTCAAGGTCCCTTCACCCAGGCTGCCTCAAAACTCCACCGATCCCACACCACCCCCGTCCACGAACCTTTACACGTCATCGGAACTCTCTATCCAGCACTTTCCGCATGGCTCTTGACCTGTACCCTGGAGGTTGGCCTCTTGCCATCTGCTGGGAAATAAGCCGGGCGGCAGGCTCCTTGACCTCTACGTCCTTTACCTTGATTTCGCCCCCGAGTGCGTGCTGCTGTCCCCCGCCGTGCTGACCAGCAGCCTCTGAACCTCAGTTTTTGTCACGTGGTTTCCTCGTCACCTGGTCCGCGCGCTCCGACCTCAGGCGACCTGCGCGGGGGGAAATCAAGGAGTGTGCCTGTTGTTGGACGTCGAATACGGCCGGAGGTCACTGTGACCTTTCCACGTCTCTGTCAATACTGCTGACGGCAACATCTACTACGTGTCGATGCCTTTGTGGAGACGATGGCGGCCTGCAGCAGCATGCAGGTTCTCGGCCAGTTCAACAACAGTTCTGCGGAGTCGGAGTCGAGTCTGTCAGCGATGCAATGCACCGGTTCGGGGGTTCCGTTGCCCTTTAGCAGTGCAACTGGGGCCTATCTGGCGGGTGACAGTCACATGTTGGTTCAACTGTGTGTCTGGATTTGCTGAACGTGGTTAAGGACATTCCCCTTCTTCAAGACAGCATTACGTTGAACTATTCTGTCGCATTAGGTGAGGTTTTTTATTTCGTATTCAAGTGGTTTCTGTTTTTTGTTGTTGTTTTTTTCGGGGGGAGGGGGGGGGGGAGGGCAGTAGAGATGGATGGGTGTGGGTGGTCAACTTTATTACAACAGATGTAGTTGTGCTTGTGACGAAAATGAACATTTAATTTTGTATTAGTGATTAATTCATGAATCATTCTGACCTATGAGATGGTAAATGCCTTGTTTTTATGTATTTTTGCAATGCTTTAGTTACTATCAGAACAGTTTGGGCCTATGGATGAAATATTTCTTCTTTGCATCTGAGCCTCTAATAATTCGTTTTATTGTTAGTTTAATGCAACTAATGGCTGACCGGATTTTCATTTTTATCGCATTTTAATCGTTGGTTTCGTTGGTTTGGTTGCTTGTTTTGTTTTGTTTTTCACAGAGAAATTGGCACTTACACCGAGTGATGAATCATAGTCACTATTTTTTGCATCTACTTTGTAAATGGGGTAGATGGGAAATGTAATTTTTGATATTTCCCATTTTGCTGTTTTGCTTTTTTTGTTTTTTTTTGTGTGTGTGTTTTTTTGTTTGTTTTTTTTTTTGGGGGGGGGGGGCTGCGGGGGGGGGGGGGGTTTGTGTTTTTCCTAAAAAGGCAGAAACATTGCACTATACTGTTGCTGTGTTTGCTAGTTTGTTTTGTTTGTTTTCGGTTTGGTGGATCTAATGTCGAGTTATATATATCTATATCTATCTATCTATCTATCTTTTAGATAGATTGATAGTTAGATCGATAGATAGATAGATATAATATTATGTATATACCAATCCTATGTTAATGTTTCTGTGTTACTGAGGAAAGGTTGGGTGAAGGCTGAAGTTAAAGCAACTTAAACTGAATCATCCAGATGACCGTTCGATTCCTGGCGTGCAAATATTTATATACACACAATTCTAACCTCTTTATGTCTTCAACATTATTTTGAAAGAAAATTGTCCTTATTCCCTGCCACCTCGGCTCCCAGTAAAGGTCCATGTTCCCCTGCCACCTCGGCTCCCCTGTAAATGGTCCATGTTCCCTGCGCCACCTCGGCATCCCAGTAAATGGTCAATGTTCCCTGCTCACCTCGGCTCCCCAGTAATTGTCCATGTTCCCTAGCCACCTCGGCTCCCCCAGTTAAATGGTCCATGTTCCTGCCACCTCGCTCCACCAGTAATGGTCCATGTTCCCCTGCCACCTCGGCTCCCTGTTAATGGTCCCTTGTTCCCTGCCACCTGGCTCCCCCAGTAAATGGTCCTTGTTCCCGTTGCACCTGGCTCCCCCAGTAAATGGTCCATGTTCCCTGCACCCTGGCTCCCCTGTAAATGGTCCATGTTCCCCTGCCACATGGCCTACCCCTGTAAACTGGTCCATGTCCATTGCCACCTGGTCCACAGTTAATGGGTCCTTGTTCCTGCCACCTCGGCTCCCCCAGTAAATGGTCTCTTGTTCCATGCCACCTGCTCCCCAGTAAATGGTTCTATTCCCTGCCACCTGGCTCCCCAGTAAATTGTCATAGTCCATGCAACCTCGGGTCCCCAGTAAATGGTTCCATATTCCAGCACCGCTGGTCACCCCAGTAAATGGTTCATATTCCCTGCCATCTCGGGGTCCCCCAGTAATGGTCTTGTTCCTAGCCACCTCGGCTCCCCCAGTAACATGTCACTGTTCTGTTACTCTGGGACATACCTGAGCGGAAGTCCTGACTCCTTGTGCCGGTGGACAGAGTACATCGTGAGGACTTTCAGACACCTGAGCTTCGGGGGAATAGGGTTGTCACGTGCGTTGCCACTGTCTGAGGTAAGCAGGAGCTGGATTCTACACCTGGAATTCTCTTTTTCATTGTCCCATTGCTGAAACTACGAGATTCACCCTGGGAGCAACTTTTGCTGTATGGCCCCGTTTTTAATCATGCGATTAATGTGCTAACATTTGGGTCGTGGGGGTGATGGCTGAGGACGGTTAACAGTGTGACTGTAAGTTCATGTTCGTGTAGCTATCCCTTTGGAACACATGGTCTGCCTTCTTTCGTAAGTTGGTATGGGACTTAACTCGTGATGGCAACATTTTTGTTTTGCATGTGATTAAGCACACATACCTTGGTTTTACTGCCTCATCTGGAAGGTTTAGGAGGGATGGTTTTTGAGCCCTTCTCAGATGTCGCAGATGAGAAAACGTTCTTCTGGCCTGGCGGCCTCAACGGGATTGGATACCCACGCCTTTGGTTCTAAGAGTCTGACATTTCTGTATTAAGTTGGTTGCAAGCAGCTATTAATTCTTCTTTTGGTGAAATTTGAAGGTCTGGTTTACATTATTGGTGTTCTTTGAGATATTACAGAGTTGGATATCTCTGAATTATGCTTTCTGGCTGCCATCCCGTCTGTTTGCAAACCCCCTTCACCAATTCTGCCTTCCCGGCACCCCACACCATACCTCCCCTTCCCCGCACTGTTCCAACACCCTTAGGCCCTATCTCCTCTTCCCGTTTATTTTGGCGTGGAGTTGTTGGGTGTTGATTGATTTATATCTATGTTTACGTACGATCGGTCCTGTCCGTATGGTTTATAGTACATCATGAATCCTTGCCTCTCTATACACAAGGGCCAGGATATTCATACCCAACGGGAGGATGTTTTATAACATTTTGAACCGCATTTCTTCAGGAGAAGTCTTCTTTTTTTTAAAACAAACAGCTAGACTTTTTCGCTTTACAGCCCAAGACCGGGTGGGGTCACGTGACGGAGGTGAGGCTCTCGGATCAGGAAATTTACGATAGGGACACCATCCTTCATTGATCACCTGGCCGGGGTCGTAATGCCGGAAGTATTGTGTGCCTGGACACCAGTTAACCTGGTTCAACTGGGGAGCGCGTGGCGGACTAGGAGAGCGGAGTGGTCAGAATGGAGGCTAAGATAATGCCGAGTTTGTGTGTCTGGGAACCAGTTAACTTGTTCACTGCGGGGAGGAGGGGGGAGGGGGTCGTGGAGGAACTAGGAGAGCGGAGTGGACAGATGGAGGTAAGGCAGCTTGTGATGGAGTGATGACTCAGGTTTAGTGTCCTGACTTCTTTACCGTCAGATGTGTTACGAAGGCTTGGCCACGAGAGTAAGGGGGAGTGGGCGGGAGAGGGAAGGGGTGGACGGTGAGGCAGGCGGATGGGGATAGGGGGCGGAGGGATAGGGAAGGTAAGGAGGAGGAGGAAGGATGGATTAGGGACAACAGAGTGGGTAGGGCAGGATATGTCTTTGGATTTTGGTTGGTTGGATATGTTGACATGCGCTACACGCTTTGATTTGGAAACCTTTTGTTTGTGTAGTTTTAAGATTTCCTCTTATAACTTGTTTTTATGTTGCTCCCCCAAGGGTTTGAGCACTCAAATTGTTTTAGGCATCTTAAATATACTGTCTATATATATAATATATATATTTTATATTATATATATTTATAGAGAGAGAGAGAGAGAGAGAGAGGAGAGAGAGAGAGAGAGAGAGAGAGAATAGTATTATTTTTAAAATGCCTTAAATCAATTTTTTAAGTGATCATACTCCTTGGGGAGCATCATTAGATAAAACAAGTTTTTATAGTTTTAAGATTCCTCATTTTAAATTTGTTTTATCTATCTATATATATTATATTATTATATATTTATTATATATTTATATTTATTTATATTATATAGTATATATATATACTCTGTGGGTGTGTGTGTGCTGTGTGTGTGTGTGTGTGATGTGTGTGTGTGTGTGGTTTAAACAAAAAATTTGAACACTTTCTGTTATTGTTGCTTGAAGAAAACGGCAATCTGATCCCCGACAAAAGTTTGCAAGTTTAGTTGAAACAGTGCTTGGTGATTTTACTTTTTATTTTTAAACTGCACATCAAGTGTCTTCGAATGTATTTTCCATTTATTAGGATGTGGAGGTGTGAGGTTGCTGAGGGTATGGGGTGGGGAAGGAATGTGTGTATGTGAATGGTTTATTAGTCAACAAGATCACCTTGCTATGACAGGATGAGGACACTCTAGTGGAATGTTTGAAAAGTGGATGTGTTCCTGTCAGCGATGCTATTGCAGGTGGCGTGGCTCAACAGGAGGCGGAGGGGACACCCGTGATTAGAGTTTCAGAGCTGTCAAGGAACCGCCGCCGTGTTGACCAATACTTCTGGGCTCGTGGAGGACCCACTACCATTGTGCTGCTGAAGGTGTGGAGTGGAGAACTAGAGACGTGACGAGACTGAGACACGCATGAAGATCTTGTCTTGTCTCTGACCACAACGAGCTCAAAGCTAGTGTCAAAGGTTTCTATTTTCTGAGGAGTTTTTTTTATTTTTTTTTTTTTTTTTTTTTTTTTTGTTTTTGTTTTTTTTTTTTTTTTTTTTTTTTGTTTTTTATTTTTTTTATGTTTTTTTTATATTTTTTTTTTTTTTTTTTTTTTTTTTTTTTTTTCTGATTTTTTTTTTTTTTTTTATTTTTTTTTTTTTTTTTTTTTTTTTTTTTTTTTTTTTTTTTTTTTTTTTTTTTTTTTTTAAGAGGTGCATATTGGTATCATGTCAAAGAACACGCTGAGGGGTTTGTTTGGTCCTGGCTGGCTCCGACAACAGTTGTTCAGTGAGTTCATCGGTCGAAAGTGAAGGCTAGAACAACACGGTCTATGTTCTTTTCTCTGGGTCTCTGAGAGTGTTTTGCTAGATTTTCTGACTAACATTTCAAGAGTTCTGTATTTCTGGGTCTGATGGCGCGAAGATATATCTTAAAAGGTAGCCATAGATTACAACGTGTCGGGTAGTCTCAGACCAGAATGGATTTTCCATGGCCTTGGTGTAATAAGCTTCTTATTATCCTCTCCTTCAAATGATCATCATAAAAGTGTTGATTGTAAGGTGTTTCATGTGCATCATAACACTGTTAATTGTTCATAAGCCTGATGAGAGGTTCCTTAGCTTTTGTGCAATTTCTGGTTCATTCGGCTTCAAAAGCAGTGATAATTATTTTTTTGAAGTCGTAGATATCGTTTCTACATGCGCTCATTGACTTTTAACCACAAATCGATTATTAGTATTTCTTTGCAAAGTTTTCACAAAAATGATGCAATTACACTTTTTTTGATATTAGTGGCATACATACAAAATTGTTGCTTGTCCTTTCAGGTCACACAAGCTGGCCTGACGACTGTCAAATCCTAGTTCCATTTGTTGTTGACAGCTCTCCGGCCGTTCCTCGGACGCCTGTGGCATAAAATGACTGCGACACTACCGTAAATATCCTTTTTTCTATCACTTTCTAATTTTAGATCATGGTTTTCTTTTTTTCATTTTGAATTCTTTACTTTCCAAAAGACTTGCCTAGATTTTTTAAATATCTTTTTTTTTTCTTCAGTACCACTATAACATAAAAGTTCCGTGAGGTGATGCATTTCTATTGAAACCATTGCATAGAGATTTTTTTTTGTTTGATGAATTCTTGTTACTGTTATGCATTGTAACAAAATAGGGGGGGGAAACGTATCAACGGTCGATTTTAATCTTGAATAAATAGCACTATGGCAACGTTCTTCTATATCCACTCGAAATGAATGAGATGTTTTTAATAGAATATCCACCAACATTGATAGGAATTGTTGCAAGAAGTCTTAAATGAGATGAAAGATAACGAAACTGCAATTAATAAACAAGACAACTGCTTTTTACTACATGTTAAGGCGTTGCCACTGGACACACTCAAGAATGAGACGAACTGACCGATGCATGGTTTTTATGTTTGCCTTTCGTGAAACGCTCGCTGCAGATTCCAAGAATGCTTTTTTTTTATAAAATGTTTATCACCCTGTGTGGGGGGTGAATATGTGTTACACAGCTTCCGTTTGTTTATTTCCGGCCTTGTTTGTTGTCAGTCTGTCAGTCTCGTTGTGTCTGTCAGTCTGTCTGTTGTCAGTCTGTCAACAGGATGGAGTTAAAAGGTACTGAATGGTTTGAACAACACTTGGTGGAGGAAATAGAATGTGGTCCCAAGAAGAATCATTAAGTTAGGCGGGGATCCGTCAGTGAAGGATCGTGATGTGGATCCGTGATGTGGATCGGTGATGTGGATCGGTGATGTGGATTCGTGTGTGACGTGTGGATCTTGTTCTGGGGGGGGGGGGGGGGCGTTAAGGAATCTGAGAGAGAGAGAGAGAGAGAGAGGGTAGTGATGAGAGAGAGGAGATGAGAGAGAGAGTGTGGAGGAGTGAGACAGACAGACTGACAGAGACAGAGACACAAACAGAGACAGAGACGAGAGCGGTTGAGAAAGAAAGAGACAGGACAGACAGACAGACTCGACAAACAGGACAGACAGAGCGATCGATACACACAGAGAGAGAGAGAGAGAGTCCCCCCCAGAGAGAGGATGCGCGAGAGAGAGTGTGAGTGGAGGTGAGAGTGAGAGAGAGTGTCGCTGTGTAATTACGATGCTTATCAGCTCAGTCTATTGGTTAAATGGCTGGATCCAAGATCAGACCACCGTTGGCAGAGAAACTGGGCTCTCCCGAGTTTTTCTTTTTGTAGTATGTTATGCCTCCATTCTTGACAGGTCGGGGGGTGACTAAGACACACACACGTGGGGGTGTACAGGTGAGATGGACAGGTCTCTCTCTCTCTCTCTCTCGCTGTCTGAACTCTTCTCTCTCTCTATCTTGTCTTCTGTTCTCTCCCTCTCTCTCTCTCTCTCTCTCTCTCTCTCTCTCTACTCTCTCTCTCTCTCTCTCTCTCGGGTATCCTAATGTGTGTGTCTAAACGTCGTTTCTGGTCATCATGGTTATGTCCATCACCCGCACAGATCCTGGGTGGCTACAGCACTCATTGGGGGTGTACAGCGTGAAGGTGGTCAGGGTTAATGACCCACTCACGGCAGCTCTGGACTACTACAAGGTGGGCCTCGCCGCGTCCTCAGTGCCGGACAGACGGACGTCGTCCCCTTTGTTTCGTCGGCCGACTGACGAGTAATGTTGACCATTCTCTTCTTCATTTCAGTTCGGATTGTCTCTGTCTTGGATGGGCGCAGTTGTTGTTGTGTGTTTTGTGCTGTTATCGTTGTTGTCTATTTGTCGTCGTTGTTTTGTTTTGTTTTATATGTGAGTGTATGCGACGCATAGGTTGGTTCACAAACAAAACATTATCCTGAAACTTGTACGAAATATTTAATAGAATTCTCTCTCTTCTCTCTCTCTCTCTTCTCTCTCTCTCTCTCTTCTCTCTCTCTCCTCTTTGTCTATCTATCGTCTATCTGACTGTCTGCCTGTCTCTCTCTCTCTCGCGCTCTATTCTCTCTCTCTCTCTCTCTCTCTCTCTCTCTCTCTCTCTCTCTTCTCTCTCTCTCTTCTTCTCTGTGTGTTTAAGGCCTGTTGTTCTTTTTTGAAGTCTTTAAACAGCCATGCATCCTCTATAACACGTGTCGTGTGTGTGGTGTGTGTGTGTGTGAGTAGGGTGTGTGTTGTGTGTGTGTGTGTGTGTGTGTGTGTGTGCGTGTGTGTCTGTCTGTCTGTGCAATAATCTCTTATTTTTTCCCAAGCGAAAAGTATCCCTTTACTGTGTGGTTAGTGTTGCACAGCCTACACGTGGGGAAAATCCCTTTACTGTGTGGTTGTTGCACAGCTACACGTGAAAATCCTTTACTGTGTGGTTGTTGCACAGCCTACACGTGGAAACATCCCGTTACTGTGTGGTTTTGCACAGCTACACGTGGGAAACATCCTTTATGTGTGGTTGTTGGCGCAGACTATCACGTGGAAAACAAGCACTGGAGCAGGTGAACCAGTACTACGCACACTACAGGCCTGCACCGCGCGGGCTGTCCCCGTGTGGACGTCATACAGCAGTCTTCGACTTCGACGACTCGCCCCCTACTTCCGGCATGTGACCGTGAGGGCTGTTTTGGCCGCCACGAGAAGAAATCTGGGACACAAGTGTGCCCCAGTTTGGTTTGTATTGATTGTAATGCTTGTGGCTTATTTTTTGTTAATGTTTTTGTTAATGTTTGTTGCTTATGTTTGTATCTTTCCTGAGTTTGTAATGTTTGTTGCTTATTTGTCAGTTGACATTTCTCTATGTAGTAAATCGTACCACATGTGAGGTGAAACCATCACTGTTTTAAGTCATCATTCATGGTTTGTAAGTTCATGATTGAAAGGCTTACAGAAGATGTTGTTAAACATCTTTCAAACTTCAGTACCAGTCCAAAAGTGGGAGAGGAAGGAAAGTATGTTATCTGATTAAAAGAAATAGCTAAGACATCCGTTCTTTAAGAAAATTTCAATTCCCGTTCAAAAAAGAATTTATCACAGGTCTTTGGCGGGTCGGTTGCCCATTCTGAAACGAGTGGGGGTCGTGCTACAGGAGGGGGAGAAATAGTGTCAGAGTGTGGCAATCTGGTTAGTCACCAGAGAATGTTGGTTCGTTTCGACGAGAATGTTGCGGTGAGAGATGGTCATTCACCAAGGTTCCACTGTATTGATGCTTGGTATGGTGTGTGTTGTATGTGGTGATATCCAATGCAGTTTTTAAAAACTTTCGTGCGTAGCAGTTCTCATCAGCGTGCTGGGCTCATGATATTGTTAACATGAAATGGCCACTGCTTTCCTATTTTGCTTATTATTTTCTGTTAATACTAACAAATTATGCAGCCAGATTGCTGTCTAACTGTTTAGTTTAACCTGGTTTTGAGATTACATCACTGTTCTTGAGATAACATGAGTACAAGGTGACAGGTGTTAGAAGAAAGAGAAAGAGGTTTATAGGAGGACTTTAGTGAAGGTTCACTGTGTCTTCTGCCAGTTCCTCGCTGCCCGTTCAGTGGACAGGGTTCTCAGACCCCAGATGTGGAATCCAGCACTTCAACCTACTGCGTGTGGACTGGCGCCCGCGCGACTGTGAGTCATCGCAGCACGCACACTCTCCTGTCTCGTGCCGCGCACGTGACGTCCGCCGTTACGCTACTTCAGCCACGCCCTCTACGTCACGTCACCGCCGTCAACCGCGGGGTTGCGAGACTATGTAGCGTGTCAGACAGCTTTGTCGGTGAGTACTGGAGGGGAAAAAAAACAAATTCCTTTCCTTCTCTCTGTTTGGATATTTTGCCTATCTTCTTAGTATTATATTCCCATGCCCACTTATTCAACATACCTCCTCACTATCCCCACCCCACATCAACCCACCTCCCTACACATACTGCCATACCAAGTTGTCTTGTTGCAGTCTCAGCTTCTGCTGGCCATCGGGGCAATGGATATTAGGTTGTCATGAGGACACCTTTCCGATGAACTTACTGCACTGCTGCTGAGGTCACTTCTTGTTGTGGTGGTGGTCAGCTATGGCCTTTGTATACAGCAGCTTTTGATCCCCAATAGTAAGCCGTCTGCTGGCGACAGAAACTGCACAAGCTGCGGTGGCGGAAACCAGTATGGGTGAGCGGCCGCTATCGAGGACGTCAATACGTTCATCTACGATGTTCCCGTGAACTTGCCCTCTACTGACGACGGGACAGCAAAGTTGCGGAACCAGTGTGGAGTGAGCGCTCTCTGCGAGGGCGCCACACGTCCATCCAACACTGTGCCGTGTGATTGCGATATCTGACGTATTGAGATGTACTCACTGTAGGTATTGAACCTGGGGAGAAAATGCTGGTACGAGTTCGTACTAGAGCTCGGTATTGAAAGGTACAGTATTTTGATACTTTGAGTTTCAAGGAAATTCATTCAACACAGGTGTTTGTTGCAAAATCGTCCTTCAAAGAGCAACAACCGAGCTTTATTGCAATGTCATGCTTTGAGATGCATTACACTTACTGTCTGCACATGGTATACATAGACACAAGTTCTTTTCAAAAGCATCACCATACATGGTTACGTTTCATAGGCTTAGACATGATCGACCTGACCAGTAGGAATAAATGAATTAATGAAGTAAAACAAGCCTGAGTAGCAAGTAGAAGAAACGAAAGTAATGTAGGACTGAGAGAGGACCAAAACATATTATAACAGAAAAATTGTGCGTTTGAAACCCAAACTCCCCCCCCCCCCCCCCCCCCCCCCCCCCCCCACCCCCCCCCCCACCATCTAGATCGATAGTCATTGTACCCAGTGAAAGGTGGTGCCCGCTCAAACTAACGGTTTTGAATTCAGATATAAAATGTGTGTACGGTCCTCAAATATTAATGTGCTTGCATCTACTGAAAATCAGGATTGCCTTTCAATACGATATTTTTCGTGATGATCAATCAGCGATGATTTGATTAAGATTGTTGAGTCCATTCGAGTCATATTTAATATGTGACAAGGTTATTCTCACTTCTTTTCCAACGTTGTTCATAGCGTCAGTCTAGCCAAGAATACTGCTGTGTGTTTGACGCCAGTGACTGTTATAGGGAAAAGGAGACGTTTAGCTTTGCTGTCTGTGAATGCTGTATCTACAACAGTCGGCCACACCTGGCAAATGGTTCCTTCGACCTGCTGGCAGAACTAGTAGGGCCAGCCGAAGGGCCTCAAACCCTCGGTGGTGAGTTAGGGCTTTTACCTATGTATGCGAGGACTTGGTTTCGGCAGACTGCGCGGTAAGAGGCCACAGATGGTTCTACGGGTCAGAAGACGGATCCAGCAAGCGTGTGGAGCACGAACAGAGCTCAGTGAGACACGTTGGACATGCTGGACATCCTCTGCATCTCGGCTCATCTCCTGCGTTCTGGACTCTGTCTTGCCACGGATTCCGATGCGAAGGGACGATGGAGAGTGAGGCTGAGGACTCTGCGTAACTTCTCTACTCACTGTACTCCAATTTACGCGCAAGTTGACGACTTCACCTTCTATCAACCTCTGAAGGCCTCACTGAAGTGCTGTAGCAGCGCTCCTGCCTCCTGGGAAGAAGAAGCTGTTCAAGGTCGCTCAATGTGGCGCACCTTGATCAAATTTGGAGTGAAACTTTGAAACGTGGTGAATGGAGGTATATGAGAAGAAAAAAGCACACGTCAATTTCGTTTAAAATCAGAGCAAGCACCTCCTTTGAGCTGGCTTACATCCAAGTTCTTCCCTGTCGCGCTCTGCAACAGTCTTTCATGCAAGGATCGCTTGACCTGCATCTTCGTCCACACCGTCACCGTGGTTAGCTGAAGTCGTGGTCATCTTGCCGCGAAGGGCAAAACAAAAACAATTTAGAACTGAGATTTGTTGTGTTCTTCGTATACTTCAGCTAGAAAGTGAGCGAATGGTATTTAGCTGAAAAGAATTCATCTTGCTGGTTAGGTCTTAAACGTTGCTGCGATTGATACTATCTGTATGTGCGTTCAGCGGTGATTTCAACTTTTATTGCTTGATGTGACTGCCTTGCTGAGCAAAACAAGGAAATGGAGACCTGAAGTAAAAAGTGACTACACTTTAGAAATGGTAGGAGATCACGAAGTTGTAGGATTTTGTTGTTTTCATTCACGTTGTTCCAATCCTACGTTTTGTCGTGTTTCTTCCAGCGCTGATTGATTGTATCGGGTTTTATCTCCACCATCAAAAAAAAATGTTTGTTGCTGACAAACATTATACACAAAAGATACAAGAAGCATACATTTGACACCAAATGGCACTAACGTCAAATGCTGGGAGTACGTTTCGATTTTTTAAAGTTCCTATCTGAAAACTTTAATGCTTTAGGGCCGTGTACGAAGATCTGTTTTTAGTCGTTAGGAAGTTAAAAACATTATATTTATCTTCCTTGCAACGTGGATTCAACTCCACCGGAAGTGGGTAACCAAGCCTCAGTTCTGTCCGCCGCGTGGACGGAAGTCGGTGAGCAGCCAATGGGGATCGCTTGTTCTGCACGTGACCTGGCTGTTCAGTGACAGGAGAGCTCTGTGGTCAGTCACACAGTGTTCGTGCGCAAGCCAGCTGAGTGGACGTCTGTTGGTGGCACCTTTTATCTAGGGCCGGAAACACAGGTACTGCGATATGCTGTTTGCTTCTTTTCTTCTCTGTTTCTTTTCTCTCCTGTTCGTTATATTCTTTGTTTTAGTTCTTAAGTTTTGTCTATATGCTTTCTTGAACTGTGTTAATTTATTTCTTTTTCACTTTATGCTGTTTTTGTTACATGTTTTTTTTTCATTCCTTTTTTTGTTTATTTCTTTGCCATTGAAGGCTGTTTTGACCATGGTTTTTCTGTTCATTTTTAATATGCGTTTTTGTACTTGTTCAAGTTGTTTGTTTCTTTTTCTCTATGATAATTGATGTATTTGCACACTGTTAACACTGCTATATTGGCTTCTGGTAAATTGGTTAGTTACTTTCTCTGTAATATCGTGTGTTCCTCAATTTCTTGCCACTATGCGTCTTGTTCTTTGTGTGAAGTTGAACTATTAGTTTGTTTTTAACAGTTGGAAAGAAAAAAAGAAAAACTAGAGAACTTGAATTTTAATTTCGTTATGTCTTAAACTCCCTTTCTTTGGTGCCAATGCTTTGAATAAGTTCAAAATGCCATCGTAACGTCACCGATGGGTCAATATAGTGTGCTTGAACTACTAATACATTCTTCTTTCAGTCATACGAAACAACGACGAGGAAAGGCTTTTAGCAACATTATTTACACAATTACTTTTGATTGATACCACGCTGGACCATAAGCTGGTAAGTCTCTGTTGATACCAAGATGGACCGTAAGTAGAAATCTCTGTTTGATTACCATGTGACCATACGCCGTATATCTTGTTTTGATACGATGGCTGGGACCATAAGCTGTATTTTTCGTTCAATATCCTGGTGGGAAACCCATACTGGGATGTCTACTGTTCTGAAAACAGGTTGAACCCTAGGTGTGACAGCTCTGTTTAAAAAGTAATAAAAGAGACACGGTGAATCCTAATTGACATGCTTCTGTTAATTGCTATGGTTTGACGATCACCATTCATTGCTGGACCTCAAAATGATACTGCTCGGTGGGGTCAAAGTCCCCAACCCACCCCTTGAGACAAAGTGCTACCAGATTGGTTGAAGAGAAAAGTCAGTGGACCGCCGTGTTTCTCATGGAAGGTGTTGGGTCTGTGTCTCTGAACGTCCCTGGGATGGAGCTGTGATAAGGCACTGCAGGGATGAGCTGTGTGAAGGAGCAGTGTCTAGGATAAGAGACATCAACAAACAACACCAATGAAGTGTGACAGATCTGACATTTTCCATTAATGCTCTCCGCTTTGTTGTTGTGCACCAAATCTTTACCAAGTCGTTATGGTGAAGCCTGAAGAATAGTCAGCCTGCCTTGTTTTCCCTGCTATAATTCATTCAGTTCCACACAAGCCTCCTGGTCACTCTGATGCTGTATCTGTTGACCTTGATTTCATTCAGTTCACACCAAGCCTTCCTGGGTCTCTCCTGATACTGTATCTGTGGCAGCTGACACTGACGCTGATCAACGTCTTCCTCACTGACGGGGCGACAAAACTGGGCGTCCGTGTCCGCCTGCAGCGCCCTTCTCTGTGTCATCGCCACTTATGTCGTCATCCTCATCGACTCCATCACCCCCTGTGTCACAGGAACGTTCAGGTTACCGCTGATTTTGGAAACAGGAAAAGGGCTCAGTCCGAGGAGAACGCGCTGACAGTATTGACGTACGATGGAGTGGGTTCAGCGACGCAGAATCTGACATTACAGACTACGAGGTGATCGCGGGGAGGGAGTACAAACGGGAGGAGAGTTGTCAGGGGGAGAGTAAGCGTCCCACAACAGCCACAGCACCAATTCACGCGCTACAGACTCCGATCACAGAAGCAGATCCGGGTTTGGGGCCGTTCTTCACCCTGGCCGTTCCTAGGCGGAGAACACGCTTCACCTCCGCAGTCCTCTGGTAGTACGCTTTTGACTCCTTCAGGACAGCGCCAGCGGGAACTAGGCACTCTGGAGCTCATAGTCATTCCTGCGATGCCTCTACTGCACTCTGGAATGCACGTCGCGGCGGGAGGGGCAGGTCTGTATAGAACAGTGCGGAACCTTGCCTGACTCAACTCCACGGAGGTGGAGCTGTCCGGACTACTTGTCTTCCCATGATGGGAGCTTAGCTGGAAGCACTGAACTCCTCAGCCCCCTCCTCACACGTTCTTTATTCCAGACACGAAGCGGACGTACCTCACCTACACTCCAAACGCTTGGAAGGCGGCTGGTCACGGGCCCAGCCTCAGCCTCTGCTCAACGTGTCAAGGTTCGAGTACTGCTTCTGCCTCGCCAACATGTCCGCCGGAGAGGGGGTCATCAACACGCAGTGACGGAGCCTGTCTGTATGCCGTGGGGCGTGGTCACATGACGGCGCTTGCCACTGCCTGCCTGGGAACAGGACTCTGACCGCAGGACACCGTACGTGTTGCACGTGCGCGTTTTGGACGTCGCGTGACCATCACATGACCTTTACGTCTCCACGGTCACCACGATCCCAGCCCACTCGAGTGAAGCGAGGCGAGCGGGTGCTAGACTCGGACGACACGTGCTCCCATGACGTCGATTACGTCCTACAGAGAGGTCGGAGGTCACGCGTGCTCGGAAGAGCGTCTTTGAGTTAGTAGAGTTGTTAGTGAGGGTACCAGGATATGGATGGGAACGTCTCCAAGTAAGGCATAGGACTGATAACTGTTGCCATGTTCATACTCTCTCTCTCTCTCTCTCTCTCTCTCTCTCTCTCTCTCTCTCTCTCTCTCTCTCTCTCTGTTTACCCATCTTTCTTCCCTTTGCCTCCCCCTCCCAATCTCTTACTCTCAGTCGTTGTGGATAAACTATTTTGCATTTCATCCTTTTAAATGAGGGCAGCTATCGTTCCTATTACTCTGTTGAGGTGGGTGGCAGAAGACCACAGAATTTGGGCATTTTAATCCCTTTCACATGGATGCTTTACAGCTGTTCATAAAACATGCAAGAACAGCAGTTAAGCCAGGTATGTGTGAGTGTTAGCTCAGTGAAAAACAACATCAAAGAAAATTGTGTTTTGTTTTAAACTAAAGTATGAATTGTTTAATATATGAAAGACAATTTAAAGAAAAACCCAGTTTATGCTATCTAGTCGGCCAAAGCAAGGTAATCAAAATTATTGTTTCTTGCTAAACTATTATTGATAGATTTCATAGAGGTTACCCGTCTCAAATAACTTGAACAGCCATTTTACATAGATTGTTGTATTGTATTGGCTAACATATATCTGCTATGATGAGACGGGAAATAGACCATAATAATGGTGGTGATGGTGTTGGTGGCTTTGATGATGATGATGATGATGATGTGATGGATGACGACGACCGATGACGGTGATGATTGTTATCGTGGCGATGATGATGATGATGATAATGATGATGATGGTGATGCAATGTGATGATGATGATGATGATGATGATGATGATGATGATGATGATGATGGCAACAAAGATGACGGACGGCGACGGAACTACAGCACTGGTGATAATGATAACGACTGTCCATCACTACCATCACCCCCCCCCCTCCTCTTAACCAGCTTTCCAGTTATCATGCCCTGACTGACGCTGGGCCTCAACACCTCTTGGACCTTCCCCACGGGGCCCCTGGAGCCTGGCAGCACTAGTACGTCAAGGTGAGAGCCTGGAACGGGGCCGGCCTGCTCGCGACGGGCGGTGTCCGACGGCTTTCTTGGTAGGACGTCACTCCGCCGTGCCTGGGGTGGTCTTCGCTTCCGGTCACCACAGCTAAAGGGCATGCGCAGACTCAGCTTCCGCGTTTCAGTTCCTGGCACGGGTTCCGAGGCCGGGCAGTGTGGTGTGAGGTCCTACAGGTGGCTGTGGTGGATGCAGGGAAGCAGCTCTGTGCAGACACTTCCGGATGTGGGGAGACAGACTCGAGTTCGCCTGACCACCTGACCTTAACGCATGGGACACAGTAGCGTTCTTCCTTTCTTGTATCGTAACATATATACTTTCCAATTGTTTTTTCCTTTTGTATTAACCCCCCCCCCCCCCCATTTGTATTATACAATATGTATCTTTCAAGATCTTTTTTTTCTTCTTTATTTCTTTTTTCTTTTTTCCTTTTTTTGTTGTTGTTAGTTCTTTTTCTTCCTTTCTTGTATCCTAAAATATGTACTTTCATTTTTTTTTTGCATTTATATTGATTTGTTTATACGTTTTTACGATTTATAGTTCGTAATAGATCTCTTTTTTCCCTCATCAATTATATAATCGGTTTGAAATTTCTGAGCAACTGGGCAAGGTTTGAAACTAAAAACCACTTCAACAGGTTATGTTTCAATTTTGGTTGATACGTTTGGTTCGGTTGTTAATGGTCACTTTTTTATTAGTTTTATATCTGTTTGAACTGTCAGAGCAACATTTTTTTGTAACTGGAAAACACTTTGGCTCAGAGTTATTACCTAATTCTATTCATGTCGTGTGGTTTGTTTTATCTCGGTTTCTTGTGCGGACATTTTTAGTGATGATAATTTGTGCACCAGTAATATATATGGACTGACTTCATAAAAAAACGCAGTAAAAACAAAAAGCGGAAGGTTGGGGGGTGAATTTTATTGGTCAAATTGTATAGGTGGAAGCGAGAATTCATACGTGTTTGATTCTTGACACCTGTAATGTGTTAAAATGTCATCTGAATATGTCTATTTGTGTGGAAAAATCCAAGGTCACGTGACAAACAGCTGAAGTCCTAACACCGTGTGTGGCCACATTTGCGTGACAACTGCTTGACTCCTGGGCTCTTTGAGTGGACTGGTGGTTGATGCGTCACTTGGCACACCAGCTACACTTGGTCGTTGGCCTGGTGAAGTGAGCCGCTGTTGATGGTCGTGGGACGCAGGAGGACCAACGTTCTCTGCCAAGTTCATCCCAAAAATGTTCTTTTTGGGTTTAAATCGGGACTGAGGGTGGCCAGGGCAGCCACATTGACGTTGTTATGATGATGAAAGAAATTGCGGGTGGCCCTGGCGGGTGTGTGTCTTTGCATTGTCCTGTTGGTATGTCCAGGTGTGGGTGTTGCGCAAAAAGGATCGACCATGGGGTCTGAGCACATGGTTGATGTAGCGCTGTGCATCGACCACCCTGTTCCTACGACCAAGGCACCAAGTTCGAAAGATGACTGGTATATGGGCGTGTTATTAATGCAATTGCACCCCATTATCATCAAACGATCGAGCACCTCCACAGGGGAGGTTACGCTATTTCCACAAGGTGTCAGCATAAGCGTTCACCAGGTTGAACGCCATATTCTGACACGACCGTCAGCCATGTCAATACAAAAAACGGCTCTCATCTGAGAACAGTATGCGTCCCACTGCTGCCTGCACCAGTTGATTCGGGCTTGGCCTCTGCAGCACTGTCCTGTCCGGTATCTTGGTGTCAGTACCGGTCCTCTGTGAGGACGCCTACATGCCAGCCCGTTCTCTGAGATGCGCCGCCATAGTGTTGAGGTGATTCGTTGCTGGAGATTCCCAGGCACCTGTTCGAGACAGTGTTAGCGGCTGTTTGCCGCCTGTCACGCAGATGGGTTCGAAACAAAGATGCGATCCTTCTTTGTGTGGTGACCAAGGACGGCTGGCCGGGACGATCTCAGTGGTACCAGTGACTTGCATGCGGGTTGCTGCAGACGATAGATGGTTGAGAGATGTGGTCGTTAAAGATGTTGGCGACCCTGCATGGCATCCACACCAGCCTCCAGATGGCCTTGGGCTCGATGGAGTTCCTCTGCTCGTAGTCTTAGCATTCTCTTGTAGCGCTCAAGACGGCAAGTGTTACCTGAAACCTTGTAGCGCGGCTCTTTATAAAGGCTTGCATGCCTGGTACTTGTCGCTGTTAACTTTGCTCTGCATGGTGTGCACGTGCCTCACATGCAGCAACCAGTGTGCCATTTTTGTTGACCCTCCAATGCCGGAATGATGTGTTGCTCAACAATTTTTCACTGCACGGTGAGTTTGGACCCAAACAACTTGCCACATGTTTAATATTGTATATTCACCCCTTTTCACCCGAAAAATAGCCTTTCAAATTTCGCGTTTTTTTTTTTATGGAAGTCAGTATTAATATATATAGATCTTTTTTCTTCTGTTCCTTCTTACTTGCTTACCCTTCCTTCTTCCTCTCTCTCTCTCTCTATCTCTCTCTCTCTCTTCTCTCTATCTCTCCTCTCTCTCTCTCTCTCTCTGTCTCTTCCCTCTCTCCCTTTCCACCTCTCTCTCCTTCTCTCCCTTCCC
Organism: Conus ventricosus; assembly: GCA_018398815.1. Lineage (NCBI taxonomy): Eukaryota > Metazoa > Mollusca > Gastropoda > Neogastropoda > Conidae > Conus > Conus ventricosus. The sequence continues at coordinate 39,601,148 of CM031621.1, forward strand.
TCAACGTCTCTCTTCTGTCCCTAGTTCTGTCTCCTCCCTCCCTCCCCCCCTTTCTGTCTGTTTGTTGTCTGCTGTTTGTCTGTCTGTTGTCTGTCTGTCTCTCTCTCTTCTCTCTCTCTCTCTCTCTCTCCTCTCTCTCTCTCTCTCTTTATTCTGTCAAAGATACCAGGTGGCAGTGAAAGGCACAGGACGCCCCTGCGGGTTGGAAAGCCAGGGGTGGAATCCGCCGCCCATCTTGGTCGACGTCACTTCACCAGAGGGCGGTCACCAGCTCCAGTTTCTGGCGGCAGAGAACGTGAACCCTGACCCCCTCCTCCACCCCCTTCCACCTGCGGAAGACAGGCTACCGGGCCGACTGGGCGCTGGTCGCGATGGAGACAGGGGAGGTGATCAGGTGGAGTCACGTTGGCAATCCTAGGGGCAGACGCCACTCTGGCGGGTCACCTCGCGTGGCGGACCTCCGAATGCGCTGTCCTTTCACCTTCGCCCTACCCAGGCTGGGGTGTCCAGGGCGCGGCACACCTTCCTGAGCCCTACTGCGGGCAGTGTGGGCCTTTTTGGCAGGTGGGTGGCTGGATCTGGACGGCCCGGGCACGCTTGCGGGCTCAGTTCTCCCGCTGTCAGCACACACGGCCTGCCTCCTCCTCCAGCAGGCCCTCTACCCTCCGACAGTCTCGCCCTCCACCGTTATCCGGCTTGCTGACACGTTCTTTTTTTTTTTTTTTTTTTTTTTTTTTTTTTTTTTTTTAAAGCGGGTTCTCAGAGAAATAACTGTGATCAGACCGATGACAAACACTTGCAGGGGGGGGGGGGGTGGGTGGACCAGATGGTAGAATAAAAAAAGGAGGGGTTCGCGTGAGGGGAGACAAGCAATTTGCTAATCTTTCATACTCTAACCACAACTCTTTCCCCGTGTGATCCTTCCCCCCCCCCCCCCCCCCTTGCTCCTTCCGCCCATGTCGTCTGGGATTCCGGAGTTACCCCTTTTCCCCAGTCCCCCTTTAAGCCTCTTCTCTGCCCGACGTTTCTGAAAACAGACAGACAAACCAACAAACAGATCTGGAATCCATCAACTACGGTAGAAGACAAACAGAACAAACAAAACAAAAACCGAGAAAAACCAACTCAGGTAGATATATATATATATATATATATATATAAAATTAATATTTTATATATATAAAATATATATATATTATAATATTTTTATTGTGTGTGTGTGTGTGTGTGTGTGTGTATTTTTATATATAAATATATATTTATATATATATATATTATATATATAAATATATATTATATATATATATTATCAGGACATATTGCACACAACAGCAGGTAATGCACCAACACCAAAACACACACACACACACACACACCACACACACAAACACACACACACACACACCACACGAACACACACACCACAAAACACACATGTCATCCCCGCCCCTCCCGCCTTCCTTCTCTCTTTTATTCGCCCTCCACTCCCTACCCCTTTCAACTTCCCACCGTCTCTCTCTCTCTCTCTCTCTCTCTTTTCATCTCTCTCTCTCTTCTTCTCTCTCTTTTCTCTCTTCCCATCGCCCCCTTTCCCCCTCCCTACCTCTTTCACTTACCACCGCCTCCCTCTCCTCTCTCTCTCTCTCTCTCTTCTCTCTCTCTCTCTCTCCCTCTCTCTCTCTCTCTCTCTCTCGCTCTTCTCTCATACAAAAACGAGCGCGCTGGCACACACACACACACACACACACACACACACACACACAACACACACACACACACACACACACACACCACACACACACATGTCATTCTTCCCGCCCCTTCCTCCCTCCCCTCCTCTTCCATTCCCCTCTGCCCTCATGCAAGTACCACAGCGTTTTATAGGAGTGGAAATGATTGCGAGGAGAAAACAGCGTGGATGGCAATTGACAGGGCCTTTTTCTGGGGGTCCCTTTGAAGCTTGCCCCCCCCCCCCCCCCCCCCCCCACCCCCCTGTATTCACCTGTCAAAATTCTCTCTTCGGTTGGCTCGCTTCTGTGTGTTTCCCTTTTCGTTCCTTTTCCTCCTTACTCTGTCTCTTCCCTGTCTCTCTTTTCTGTCTCTGTCTGTCTGTCTGTCTGTCTCTTTCTCTCTCTCTTGTCTCTCTCTCTCTTCTCTCTCTCTTCTCTCTTCTCTCTCTCTCTCTCTCTCTCTTCCCTTCTCTTCCCCTCTTCCTCTCCTCCTCCTTCCTTTTCCTCATCCTCTTTTCTCTCTCTCTCTCTCTCTCTCTCTCCCCTCTCTTATCTCTCTCCATCGCCCATTCCCCTCCTACCCCTTTCATACCCACCGTCTTTCTCTCTCTCTGTCTCTCTTTTCTCTCTCTCTCTCTCTCTCTCTATCTCTCTCTCTCTCTCTCTCTCTCTCTCTCTCTCTCTCTCTTCTCTCTCTCTTCTCCATCGCCCATTCCCCCTCCCAACCCCCTTTCACTACCCCCCGTCTTTCTCTCTCTCTGTCTCTCTGCCTCTCACTCTCTCTCTCTCTCCCCTCTTCTTTCTCTCTCTCTCTCTCTCTCTCTCTCTCTCTCTCTCTCTCTCTCTCTCTCTCTCTCTCTTTCTCATGCACACACGGGAGCGCTGGATACACACACACACACACACACACACACACACACACACCTGCGCGCCCGCGCGCGCCCAGAGGCGTTTGTGGGAAGAGGGAGACAGGAGACGAAAGGTTGATTGACCTGTTCTCCAGGGCACGGGGTCACTTTAACATCATTGCATGTTCTCCTCATTCAATAAATGCCACCTGAACCCCAGCTCATGCCTACCCCCCTACCCCCACCCCACCCCTTCTCAACATTTTATCCACCCCAGCCTGTACCTCCCTCCCCTTCAATGCTTTCACTACAGCCCCCCCACCCCCACCCCCACTCCCCTTCCGGTTCTGCTCTCTGGGTGATTTTCCAAGGCCAGCCGATTCAAACGTAACTTTCTGTCGGTTCTAAGCCAGTCCCACTGTAATTTGAGAGAGAGAGAGAGAGAGAGAGAGAGAGAGAGAGAGAGAGAGAGAGAGCACAACACAAAAATATGAATAAATACCAAACGCAGTGGGGCGGTGATTAGCGTTGCGGAACCGGGCCGGGCGTTTGTGGGTTCTATTCTCAACAGAGCCATACATTTGTTGGATGTTTCGGCCCCCGACTGGCTCCTACACAGAGCTGAGTTTGCTATGGCTTCCAATGGGAACACTGACAGTGCACAGTCGAGCTTCACAATCATGGATGTGTCCCATGGTAGCGTTACTTATATTTTCTGACCAACACGGCATGTGTCAGTGTCTCTCGGGCCTGGCTGACACAGAGGATGTGTTATGAAAGTAGACTACAACCCCCTGACATGCTGTCTGTGACCAGAATGGAATTCCCTAGCATCATTATTCCATCAACCTCATCGATCCGCATCAAAAAACAAAAAAAAACGTTTCAAATTCTGTAGCTTCTACAAAACACTGCTCTCCAGTTGACCTTACTTTTGATGTCCTCTCTACGCCTCTGCCTTCGAGTACCCAGAGAGATCGACTGGATGCAACATGAATTGTTCATTTTGTCCAAAATACTTTGCCATCTGACGGTCGAATGCTAACTTGTGTTTTAAATGAATGAAAATCCGCTTGTTTGGCCTTTTTTTTTATTTTTGTTTTCAGTTATGCTTGTATTATGTGCTGGGGTCTTTCTTCTTGTGTGATTGCTATTGTTCCATTCTCTGTACTGTGGTATCACTCCTACAGGGCTCGTCCAGGTTTCTCCACACAACCACAGCAATGCAGACGCCGGTTATATTTGTGTGCCGAAAGCTGGAAAACTGAGGTATCAAGACCCATCAGAGACATGGACATCACGGAGAGATTGTTATCCATTGTTGTTTCTGCTAATCAGAGACATGGACATCACTGAGAGATCGTTATCCAGTGTTGTTTCTGCTAATCAGAGACATGGACATCACTGAGAGATCGTTATCCAGTGTTGTTTCTGCTAATCAGAGACATGGACATCACTGAGAGATCGTTATCCAGTGTTGTTTCTGCTAATCAGAGACATTGACATCACTGAGAGAGTGTTATCCAGTGTTGTTTCTGCTAATCAGAGACATGGACATCACTGAGAGAGTGTTATCCAGTGTTGTTTCTGCTAATCAGAGACATGGACATCACTGAGGGATTTTATCCAGTGTTGTTTCTGCTACAGACTGAATGGGAAGACTGCACACTACAAACGCTGTCATCTACCATACAGACAAACTGTTGACTTCTTTAAAAAAAAATCTTGACGAACAGGTGGACACTAACTGTCTGGCTTCACAATCAAGCCACTGCTGTATTGGGCACAGTTGGTGATGTGGAAGAATTGATCAGAATAGCCAGCACTGAATACCACTGAAATGACTCTACAGCAATGCCAGATCTCTGGAATGTGAACTGACGGTGATCCGACATAGATGGCATCCTTTGGATCACTGGCACTGAGCTTTGACTGGACAAACCATTGTGTACCTGACAAAACCGGGGGGTCATAACCAGTTGCTATGGTGTCATAGTCTGCAAATTTGCTGATGGTTAGGAGAGTGAGTTCGAACATTACTATGACCATTATTTACATTGTGAGATTTTCAGCCCTGATAGCTGCTTCCCAGATTTGCATTTGGAGTGCTGACAACACAACAGTGGCATGTCATGCTCTTCACCAATGTGATATTATTATCGTCTTGGTAGATCATTTTCTTTTTTTCCCTCGGCAAGAACTGTCAGGTTTACCATTTGATGATATTTATGCGTTTGCGAACATTCTAAATCCCACACTTAAGGCAGCCACATTGTGTCTTCAGGACAACAGTGCACATATCATTTTTTAGCCAGTCAGATGGATTTTCTCCGGAGAATTGGGTCAGATGACAACCTTCTTGTCATTGTCTCTTTTATGTGCGCGAAATGCATGTTGCACATGGGACCTTGGTTTATTGTCTCATCCGAATGACTTAATGCCATTTAATTTTTTTTTCTCTCAAACTGTGGAGAAAGGGTGAAACCTGGATTTGAACCAAGGGCACTGTGTGGGGGGTGACTGAAAAGTATTCAGCCGCCAGAAAATGATGTCCCTTACAAATGTTCCAATTATTTTTCAACAAAACCCACTTCAAGTTCCACAATTCTTCCGCTGGTAGTGCAGGGCCTGTATTCCCCTGGTGTAGAAATCTGAATCTTGGGCACTGAGGTAGGTGTCCACTGCCTCCATAACCTCATCATCAGTGGCGAAGCGCTGTCCAAACAGATTCTTACCAGGTTCTGGGTCTTCAAGTCTGCTCTAATAGTGATTTATGGAGACTACAGAGGCACTTTGGCCGAACGGTTAGAGCGGTTTGCCTGTGATAATAATGGCCCGGGGTTCAAATCCTACCAGCGGCATCGTGTTGTTGTGTCCTTGGGAAAGACGCTTTACCTGACTGCCTTCACTCCACCCACCTGTGAACGGGTACTTGGCTTGATCAGCTCATGTCGGTGTGAACGGGTACTTGGCTTGATCAGCTCATGTCGGTGTGAATGGGTACTTGGCTTGATCAGCTCATGTCGGTGTGAACGGGTACTTGGCTTGATCAGCTCATGTCGGTGTGAACGGGTACTTGGCTTGATCAGCCCATGTCGGTGTGAACGGGTACTTGGCCTGATCAGCTCATGTCGGTGTGAACGGGTACTTGGCCTGATCAGCTCATGTAGGGAAAAGTTTTATAATAAAACGGCGGAAGAGGTGGACTTGGCCACGCCTAGCAGTACAATGCTGAACCCAAGACAAAGTGACTGTAAATGCACTGCCTCTGGCCGTAAGAAGACATGGGCTTTTAATCCAACCTATCCAGGCTTCTGAGGAGGGACTTGATCTGATCATTTCCACTACAAAGGTGGATACTCACGCAGTCTGGATCTACAAATAAGCCAACATTGTTGTCAATGGAAGGTGGGAGTGGTGGTTGCATGGTGAATGGTGCTATGCATGTGACCTGATCTAAGCAAACACCATTGAACAACGTGGCAGGTGACTTACCAGAAGCATACAGAGATGAATTGCTGATAAAAGGTTTAGGCAGCACAAGTTGTGGTGTGAAAAGAAAAATTAGAAATAGAGGGGTTTAGTTACAAAAAACAAATAACATTTAGGACAGTGAAAACAAAGAACGAGAAACCACTTATCTTTTCATATTCGGCGCAAAATCAAAATGGCCTTTGGATGACAATGAGGCCGTTAAGTAAGGGATCATAGGAGTTGAAATAGTAATGATAACCATGATAATAATGGTATGAATGGCAATAATAGTGGCGGTGATGAGAACGTATATAACAACAGGAGGGATGCTGGTAAAGTGAGTTTGTTTTTTTTTATTTAAAAAAAGGGGAGAAGGGGTAGGGGAAGGAGGGTGGGGCGTAGGGACGAAACATTGGGGTTTGTAGTTTGTTGTGTAATTATTGTTTAAGGGTGTGGTGTATTAGTGACGGTAGTGTTTAGGGCGGATTGATGATAGTGCTAAGTGGTAAGGGATAGAAATGAAAAAGAAAAGAAAAAAGCAAAAGCAAAACCAAAAAAAACCTTAATGGATGGTGAATGTGATGATAGTAGTTATATGTGGGTAGTTGTATGTGGGGGTATAGGTAATGCTGATAATGATTGGAAAGGCATGGGAGTATTCAATGAGTGAGAAGCTATCGTTGTTGGGAAAAAAGGGAGGATGGGGGGGGGGGGGGAGCAACGGGGGAGGAAAGCTCATATCTCACCGCCCACACATACGTGTGTGCAAGGAGAGGGGAGGGGGGGAGGAGAAACTCATGCGCACAGTATTGTTGGAAAAGTAAACAATACTGTTGGATGGTGTTCATTGCAGTACGTGAAATAATATATTGTCATTA
>CM031621.1:39615577-39660577 GCA_018398815.1 Conus ventricosus
TATTTGTATTCGTCAGTCGTTTGAATTATGTTTTCACCACAGTAAAAATAGATTGGTACTTTAGTGCTTGATTTTGTAAATATAACAACTTTTGTTTTTTCTTTGTTTTTTCTTAACCCCAACACTGGCAATAGTCATGTAAATTATGTAGTTTTTGTTGGAGACCAGTTTTTGTAAGAGAAACAATAATGAGATCATCTGCATATAATAAACATGGAATCTTACAAGCATTCAAGTCATCAAATTTGGGTGAATCATTAGTATCCATACACCCTACAATGTCATTTATGAAGACATTAAATAAGGTTAGGGCTGAGAGCATATCCTTGATGTACTCCTTACGGACAATAATTTTCTTTACTCAAAAGGCCATGTGATTTTGTTTGAATGGTTGCATTCGTATACATATCTTTAATTATATCAAAACAGTTTCCATTTATACCTATTCTGTTCAATTTTAACAGCATTGCTTCATGCCATACATTATCAAATGCCTTTTCAAATCGACAAAGCATCCATATAATCTGCCATTTTTAATTTTTAATACCTCATTTATAATCTTTTTTTAGAATAAAAATGTGATCAATTGTTCTGTGATTCTTTCGAAATCCTGCCTGTTCTTTGACTAAAAGTTGATTTTGGTCTAGGTAATCCGTCACTCTATTATTGATAATCGTACAAACACTTTTCCCAATGTATTGATAAGTGTTATTCCCCGATAATTGTTTGGATCCCTGGATTACCATTCTTGTTATAATGGAATATTCAAACCTTTTTTCCACCAATCTGGATAAATTCCTCTCTTAAAAATAAGGTTAAACATTTTTGTAATGATACGTATGGTAATTGGAAGACTAGTTTTAATCATTCTCATTAGTTATGCCATCCATTCCTGGTGATTTGTTATTTTGTTGATGTAGCAAGCTTTTTTAATTTCACCAGGTGATATAGGCAAATTAATCTTTGATAACATGGTATAGTTGATTTGTCCATTTTTCAGTTCAACATCTACTTTTTCCTTTTGGTCTTTGTCTACATTTACTTCTTTTCCAACGATTTTTTCAAGATGTAAAATCCATTTTGATGAACACAGTTGGTATTTTCACTAATGTTTTGTAATTTTTTTTAATGTTTTCCATGCCGTCTTTGGATCTTTGTAAAGAGATTCATTAATCTCATTGACAAGAAAACTGGCGTATGTTTTTTTCTTTTGTTTTATTAATTTATTATATATTTTGCGTTTTGTATAATACTTTTGACATAGACATTTATTGTAAGGTTGTCTATTTAATGCATTCATATGGATCTGAGATCTTTCCTGTGCTCATAGCATTCTCTATCAAACCATTTCTTGTTCTTTTTTCTTTTAAAATGGCGAATCTTACATCTCTTCTGAAGACTAATACTGGCCGCTGACGTCAGCATATGTGTAAAGTCATTTATAATCTCGTTTAGTGAACAATGAGAAACAGTGGTTTCATTCTCAACATATCTATCCAAATTGTGTTCCACTTGGAGAATTTGTTCCTTTATCCATGGCATTGTTAACGCTTTTAAATATTTTTCCTCTGACAATGTTTCCCAAAAATATCGATCACTTACGTCCTTTGAGCTTAGTCTTTCGTTAAGTAAGTTTGTGAGGACACATTATTCGTTTTCATTTTTGATGTAAGATCAGAAACTAGAATTTTTAGTTCGACAGGACAGTGGTCTGACCATGTCATAAGGGGATAAACTTTCATACTTAAGATTTATTTTTTCATATTGTTAGAACAGATAAAGTAATCAACAACGCTACAACCATTTTGTTTGTAGCAGGTAAAATGTCCATCTAAATCACCTAATGTTCTTCCATTAAGAATACATAAATGAAGAGAACAGTAATATGCCGACTCTACCCCACTTGCTCCTCCACCGAGTTTTCGGGCGAAAGTGCCCTAGAATCAGCATATTACTGTTCTCTGACAAGTAAGACGTCAATAACCAAAAAATAACGATTATCTACAAACAAACATACTGTGCAGGGTTATCCGTTTTCAATACTAATTTACTAAACTTTTCAGATTTCAGTTTTTGCTTAATCCTATGTTTTTCCTGATCATTTTCAATAACATCATTTTCGCGCAAACATTCTTCAAATGAGTCTCTGTCTTTCATGTGAAATAACACTACAGTCTTTAACTGTTCTCTAAAGTCTTTTAAAACCGAGTTATATTTCTGGCATAAAATCCACACACTTACCCCATCATGTCTTCCACTGAAAGCTAGTTTTGACAAAGTGTTTCTCTTTTTAACTATATCTTTTTCTGCTGAACAGTCATCTATAATAAAGAGTGTCTGCGTTCCTTCAAACACTTTATAAAAGTATTCTAAACACTCACTCAGTTTAGTGCTAGGATTAACTAAATATACGTCATTGTCTGTCCATATAAACCTTCTATCATGATATGCTTTGTTCCTTTTAAGTGTTGGACAGAAAATCACAATATGATCAAAATTATAGCGATAAACTGTTTGTAATAAGTCTAGGACAAATATTGTTTTTCCACAACCAGTCTGCCCACAAATCATTGAACAATGAGGGGATTTTTATCATAAAGTTTAACTGCTCCATAGTTTTATAACAGAGTTTAATCTAATCCAGTTATTATTTTTATCATACTCTCCGTCAAAACTTGTTCAGTATAATAAAACCCTACGAGGCCTAAATGGGTAAGATTAATCCAATTCAGTTCTGTAAGATTGTTTCTATTTAAGTCAACATTGATTTTGTTGCTTGTTGTTATGATCTTAATATCCTCACCATTGTGAAGAACGACGATGGTAACGTTAAGGCGTTTAACGTCTAAGTTTTGCCAGCTAATATTAATTCCTTTTATAAGGACGTCACTAACGCCACAACCCCATCCCTCTCACATCTTTAAAGACAGAAATTTCAAATATCATTGTGAACGTGTCTCCTAATTTTCTGCTTGGAAAGAACTGTAATTTTGTAGAAGCTTTCTTTAAAACCGTTTCTTTTCTGTGGAGGATGTACTGTTTTTTTCCCATACGGCGTTATTTCAATTTCTTTCCGACTATTGTCGTCCGGCATAAGACTTACATGTAAAGGGCCAGAGTTGAATGCTTTTCTGAAACTTTTTTGGCGGCTAAAATATGTAAAAGGGCTTATGAATTCAAATTTTATTTCCCATTCTAAATATGGTTCTAAGTGCCATTTGAGGTCAGGTTTTCGAACTATTTTATATTCATACTGGCCAACATTATTTGCCTCTAGATTGCGCAGTTGTTCTAGTTTAGGAAACTTTTTGCTGTCGCCAACCTCTTTGCGTTTATAATCACCATCTTTAGTGTACTCAAAACCATACAAAGCACTATCTCACCGTTCTGTTCAAAGTCCGCAACGTCTGCAAGGTCTTTTAATTCTAAAGTTATACACCTTACAGGCGCTAATGTAACTCCTGGTTCTTCTGGCCCACGCGACATTTTTAGTACAGTTTATTATTTTATTTCCAAAACAATGTGTAGGTTATTGCATTTCACAACTTTCCCTGCTTTGTCTGCAATTTTTATATTAAATGACCCAACCCCCCCACAAACTAATCTTTTAAACTGTAAATTAGGGAATTGTATAATTTCATAATCGCAATATGCAGCTTTCCCCCCGGTAAAGCTCTTAAAACATTTGAGGGCCTTCCATCATATAAGTTTTCATCAGTGCTCAGCTCATCCAAATGAACATTAAAGTAATGAATGTAATGCAAGATCGAGCGGATTTTCCCCCTTAAAAGTAGTTTCGTTTGGCGCAACAACAAATCTTTTAGTGACCTGAGTGTCAACTTTAAAGCCTAACATTTTAGCTAGCTCTTTATCAAATAAGTAATCTGCTTTTTCAGGTTCGAATGTTAATATTGTTTTTAGATTTGCATTGTTAAGTTTGAGAGTAATGCCGAATTTACTCATTGCTTCTTTTAGTGAGCAAAACCCGTAATAAACCATCAGGTATTGTTAATGGTTAGCTTTGAGCCCCACAACTTTTGTAATCTTATTATTCCCTTGGTTTCGCTTATATTAAACCCTTCGACTTTGTAAAATATTTCATGGAGCGCGACCGTTTTGGCCCCGCAATTGTTATTAATAGCATGTTCTAAAAATTTGAGTTGTTATTGTTACAAACATTTTTTAAAACAAATTAAAAATGAAGTGCATTCAAATATACTAATGCAAAATATTCTGTTGGGGCGCACTACAATCTTAAAAATTAAACAACTGACACCCTCGACATTTCTGTGACCCGACTGCCTCTTTTCATAAAAAAGGGGAGTACTCCATTAAGCAGATATCTTAACCCCCTATTGAAACGAGCACAACCAGAAAGCGTGGTTTAGTCATCCGTTGCAGTTTTATCAGAACCAGTTAAACTTTGCTGTGTTTTGTGCATCAACTGGGTGTGGAGTGTCGTATGCTGATCATTTAACTCATCCTGATCCTTTGGTGAGGTCAGTGTACAGATTTCATTTTTTATTACACCTTCAGACGTATTTTGACTGAACTGCAAGCGCCATTACCGAATGACAAATCGTTTAATCCATTCAGCAACAGAATAGACATGAAGGCTTTTGAAAGGATCTGTAACGAATTCAATATTAACATCAAGACAGACTTTAGACAAAAGTTGGATCTTAATCATGGCTTAGGCACCCCTTATTTTCGGGGCACGCACAGAAAGTATAAATATGTCTTGAATCCTCTTTCAAAATTGTTCAGCCCTGGTCCATAGAGCAAGAGCATAAAAAAAAGCATGGACAAATTTATCTTAGACACTTCTAAGGGCCCAACTAGAGCGGGAATAGAACGAATAACGACTCTATTCGTACTTACGTTTGGTGTTTGCTAGGTTCGCAAGCACAGGCAAGATCGAGCATAACTGATCTTTCTACTGGCTTTGATGCACAAAAACAATACTTAGCAAATTTAGAGGACGCCATTAATTCTACAGTTGATTTACCTTCAAGTATTCAAAGGTACAACATGTTTTACAATACGCAAGATCGAAAGTAGACTTTGCTGTTGGCACTGGTTTATACATGCTGCCTTCTGACCTCAGACTCCAGATAGGTACAATAATAAACTATAATAATGAAATTTTATAGCAGGCAATGAACAGAAGGTTGGGAAAAAACGACATAATTCTGAGCCAGTAATATTACAAACAATAAAAGAACACCCAAGATTTAAGTCATCTAATCCCGAAGTCCAACCCCCCAAAGTCATTGAAGACTCAGCAAGCTCGCGGACTCTGTTCGCGATGACCATGAATATGAAAAGACAGCGCTTGTTCTTGGATTAACTGGGATAGGATTACTTGGTCTTTATCTTACTAAATAGTAACCCAAAATATTACAAGAACTAATGTCCATTAAGTGCTCGGCCATTAAAGCCAACTACTTTGCTTGCAGTAGACAAAAGCCAGCTGACAATACTCCCCAATATTCCTGGTAAAGCGTCTATAGCTTTACCGGCTAATTTTTTTAATAAATTCGCAAGATGATCAAGCTGTTTTTTTACCCATGATTATCAGGTGGGGGCGATGGTGGGGGGGCACTGAACTTTGACCACCGCCGCCTGTAATAGCCAACACCCGTGTACTTATTGCAAATCCTATGGCCGTTATAACGCTTGCTAATGTGACGCCTTGCTCTCTAAACAGCGTTTTTATTCGTTCTGCTAGCGTTGTGTCTTCATATAAAATTTTTCGGATAGTTTCTCTTATTCTATTCACTTGAGTTCGTAATTGGTCTCGGTTAGTAGTTAGCACTTCTAGTCTTGCTGATCTTTCTTGTTCAAGATCTTTTAGTCTTTGGGTTATTCTTTCTTTAATATCATGCCCTAAGTCGGCGTCATCAGCCTCAACGAGTTTTTCTTTTCTCTTCTTATATGCCCATCTAGTTCACCTAGTTTTGCTAAATTGTTTGTTAATTCGCCTCTGATGGTTCTTAAAGCATGATCAAGGGCCGCTATTTCTCGCATGGGTAGCAGTGAGTCGTGTATAGTCTTTAACGCTGTTTCTTCTGAAAACTGGTTTCTGCTTCTATTGCATTTATTATTTCATCTGCCGATTGATTTAATTCTTTAAGTTCCATGTTTTGTATTTGGTTAGCTGTTGGGAGTTCCTGCAGTGTGTTTTGAAGTTTAGCAACTGCATCCCTATCTAATTTTGGTCTAACAAGGCCAAGGCGTTTTTGGTCTTTCACACTAAGTCTTTGTATAATTGTACTCTTGGCTAAAACTTTGATGGGTCTGGTTTAGTTGTAAGCCGAACAAGTTGCCCTTGATCGTTTTTTACAGACAAATGATCATCTTTTAATTCAAAATCATTTGGGTCTATAAATTCGGGAGGTTCTTGGCCTAAACTTTCGTAAAATGATTTAACCTTACTTTCTGTTAATTCATGCCGCATTGAGAGCGTTGAGCGATGTTGTATTAAAGGGATCATTTCACTCATGTCGTCTCCAGGATCAAAAACATCATAATCTTCTTCATCTTCAATTCCTGCCATGTTTTTAAATAATTATTTTTTATTTTGCTTTATAAAAATGTCGCAAGCACATGGCTCGATTCTTGACCCGCATAGAAGACTGAAAGAACCCTTTGGCGTGAAGGGAAATAAGCGGACTATTACTGTTCCAAATAATCCATCTACTATTGATGCAGATCAAATTCTTACTGTCAAATTTCCAGACCTAGGGGCAGATGACGTGATTGTGCCAGGCTCTGCGCGTCTTACCTTTCAAAAAAGCGCTCGATTCAACAACAGACCCAAACAGGACAGTTGTACAGAATCTGGGGCGGGCAATCGTTAAGAAAATTTCTATAAAACTTGAGGGGCAAGAAATATTTTCTTTACACAATGCAGACATATTTTTAACCTATTCTGATCTATGGCTAACCGGGAATGAAAGGGCTGACTTTGCGTTTCAAGGAATAGAAAATGAAGAAGCACTAAAACATAGAATAGGTGCCGCAGATACTAAAGACGGCAAAAAATATGTGCTGTAAATTTTGCGTTTGGAAATCGCTTTTCCATTCCCTTAGATTTTGAGTTGTTAAAAGCGCATGCGCCATACTTTCAAGGAGCATTTAAAAGACAGATTGTCATATGAACTAACTTTTAATGAATACAAACGGGTTATCAAATCATCAGACACCGAAGCAAAGTACAGCATTTCTGACATCTCGTTAGAGTTTGACGTTGTTAGCAACCCTAATTTAGCAAGGCTGATTGAGCAACAATATCAGTCAAAATTAGCAATATATTACGAAAAGAGTGATTCATCATACAACATATCCCAGAAGCAGGGCAGACACTATATGGAATTTTAGTTTTAGTGTTGCAGCAAGATCGCTTAAAGGTATTTTATTGCTGTGAGAAGATGAAGAACCGTTCAAAAGAGGAAGTGAAAAGTTTTTTAATCCAAAATAACGAAAGTACAATGTTCGATTGAGGGTAGTCCTAACCAAATCTACGCTAGCGGGCTTAAACCTTTTCAGCATTTTGATGAAATAAGAAACTGTTTGGAGGCGGGAGGTGTAGAAATCCAACAGTTGACCTTGTGGCTAAAGATCTACACCTTCACAGTGTAAGACTTGATGATTATTTAACAACAAAATACGGTTTATGGATTGACCTAAGGTCAACAGAGGATAATCGGTTACATGGAAGCGGGAGAACTGTGAGAGACGTAATAAACATTCAAATTGTTAAAGAAGAAGAAGCCGATAAACCGCTTAATGTACATTTGTTTTTAATATATGATGCGCAGCTGAATATTGAAAATAACAGATTAAAAGATATACAATACTAAATTATTTTTATTTTATAAAAAGCATGTCTGTTCAGGTTTATCCAAATGTGCCTACAGCGCCGCCAAAAGAAGAGATAGTAGAAACCCCTAACATAAAAACCTTCAGATTAACAAACATTACGCAAATGCAGCAAGTACTAGAGCAAGACCTTTCAAAATACAGCAAAACCAAACGAAGGTATTCTGCTGCCTTTAATGCTGTTACTTATGTTAATACTGGGGCATCGACTATAAGTGCTCTATCAGCAGGAACGAGTGTTGGTCTCTTAGCAACGGGCATAGGCGCACCCGCAGCTTTACCTCTAGGAGGTTTGTCTTTAGCTCTCGGTCTGTGTTCATTAGCTGTAAGTGCGGCTGGCAAAAAATTAAAAACTAAACTCCAAAAGCACACAGCTATGGTTCAACTAATAACGGCTAAACTTAGTTCGTTTAAACTGACAATAAATAAAGCACTTGTTGACTCAAACATCACGGACGAAGAATTTAATCGTTTACAGGCCGATTTTGATGACTACAAAAGACAAAAGTTTGATCTTCAAAGAAAGGCGAGGACAAGTTTTTCTCAACAGCCAGACCCCGAGCAGATAAAAAAGGAATGCTTAAAAAAAGTAAACGAGACATTAAACTCTGTTCTAAACAGCTCACAGTAACAACGCCAAAGGGTGTTTATACTTTAGTTTATGAGTCCAAGCACAAAAAGACCGTTGATATTGATTCTGATTAAGCCGTTGTATTTTTTTTAATTTAAATAAATATGTTGGCTTAGAAAAGAAAGACAGCATGGCTAAGATATATGAAGGCCCAGATGAATTGTTTGAAGGAATGCTTGAGAGAGAGCGTTTATCAAGAGCACTGAATGATATTGATTTAGAAGTCATTGACCCAACAAACGTACAGGCAAGTGTTGTTCATGCAATTTCTCAAGTTCCAAGTAAACTAACAATAGACCCGCCAGTTAAAGTAATGTTAGCTGTTTTAATCGACTATATAACAATAAATGAAGAAAATCTAGAAGTCTGGGTCTCAACTAAACAGCAGACTATTCTTTCTCATAACGACTTAACACCCGGTTGGGCAGACGAACTGCTTACACAGTTTGACGCTGCCGCTGAAGAAGCTAAAATGAGAGGCTCTGGTTGGTCAGAGGGCGAAGTCTTAGAGATTAGATTAAAACAGGCTAAGTATGCACCGATTGTAGGCAAGGCTTACATTCCGCTACCCGAGAGTTGGTTTTAAAGAGAGCAGTTTTAAACATAAAAAATTCAGACAACAAATGTTTTATGTGGTGCGTTCTTGCAAGGCTGCATCATGTCCGCGAACACGCAGAGAGAGTGACTAACTATCGGCAATACGCCAAAGATCTTAACTTCAATGGAATATCCTTTCCTGTTAGTGTAGACCAAATTGATCAGTTTGAAGAACAAAACAACCCAATAACTGTTAATGTATACACATGGGATGAGGAAACAAATTTGGTGCCAATTAAAGTGTCTAAGAACAGTCCAACAATAGGCGAACCAGCCAAAAGTCATGTGGACTTACTCCTAATGTTTTCGCCAGCAGGGCTGCCCCATTACACATTGATACGCACAATGAGCAGATTATTAGCGCATACTTCAAAGCATGAACATAAACAAGAATTCTGTAGAAAATGTTTAACAAGAATTCCAACCGCTCAAGCCGCGCTTGAACATATAAAACATTGTAAAAGTTCTGTAGACTGTAAGACAGAACTAACTACGCCCCCGCCAGGATCTAAAGTTAGTTTAAGAACTGGAAACGGCTGCAAACAAGCCCATACGTAGTTTACGCAGACTTCGAGTCGCTTATTGTTCCTTATGAAGGGCCAGCACCACAAAAACTTCGAAAAACAGTCTTAATGAGTAATCATCAGATTTGTTCATTTGCCTTCATTATTGTTAGGTCGGATGGCGTTTATTCAGAACCAGAATTATATAGAGGGCCAGATGCTGCAGAAACATTCTTAAAACGCATGCAGCAAGTGCGTAACGCCTGTTCTAATAATCTAAACTTATCTGAAATCATAATGGCGCCTGAAGACCAACAACAGTATGCCTCAGCCACGCATTGTTGGATTTGCGGTTTAGAGCTAACGCCCAAGAGTGTAAACCCCACAGTAAGAGACCATGATCACATTAGTGGGAAGTTTAGAGGTGCAGCGCACAGTAAATGCAATCTTCAACTAAAGTTTGATCCAAAGACATGGAAGCTGCCTGTATTCTTTCACAACTTGCGAGGTTATGACTCTCACCTTATAATGCAAGCAGTAACCAGCGCCTTCAGGGTAGCATGCATTGCACAGTCATCAGAAAAGTACATGTGTTTCACTTTAAATAACATGTCTTTCTACGACTCTATGCAACACATGATGGGTTCATTAGAGTCGCTGGCTATGTCCTTAAAGTCCTGCCCAATAACAGAAGAATATTTGACCCAACTCTTGTTAGAAAGGGCGTTTACCCTTATGAGTACATGAACAGTTGGGAAAGGTTTGATGAAGATACACTTCCACCTAAAGGCGCGTTCTTTTCTAGTCTTAGAGGAAAGGACATCAGCGATTCTGATTACCAGCATGCTCAAGAAGCATGGCAGAAGTTAGAGTGTAAAACGATGGGAGACTATCATGATTCATACTTGATGGCAGATGTATGTTTGTTGGCGGACGTCTTTGAAAATTATAGAAAGACCTGCATGAAACATTACAGTTTGGATCCTGCGCATTATATTTCTGCGCCCGGATGAGCTGGGACGCTTTCTTAAAGTTTACTGGAGTACAGATTGATTTATTGTCAGATTTACCAATGATTCAGATGATTGAAAACGGATTGCGTGGAGGAATTAGTATGGCGTCGCATCATTACTGTAAAGCAAACAACAAATACTTGGACGACTATGATCCGAGTAAAAAGTCTAACTATCTCATGTATTTAGATGCAAACAATCTGTATGGATGGGCAATGGCGCAATCACTTCCATTACGCAACTTTAAAATGTACGCAGGCGGCGATCCGAAAAATATTCAAAAGGCATTAAAGTGGTTGAGCAGTTTGGCGCCTGATCAACAGCGCGGTTTCATTCTAGAAGTTGATTTAGAATATCCTCATGAACTCCATGACCTGCATAATGACTATCCATTAGCAGCAGAAAGTCTAAAGATGGATCCAAGAGAGCCGCCTAAACTTGTGCCTAATCTTCGAGGCAAAAAAAATTATGTCTGTCATTACAGACTTCTACAATTTTATTTAAGACATGGGTTGAAGTTGACAGCAGTTCATCGCATAATTGCTTTTGACCAAGAACAGTTCATGAAACCATACATCATGAAGAACACTGATCTCAGAACTAAATCCACAGATGCTTCAGAAAAAGACTTTTTCAAGCTGATGAACAACAGCTGTTTCGGTAAGACTATGGAGAATCCGCACAAGCGTAAAGATGTTAGATTAGTCACCAGAGAGAATGAAGCAATTAAGCTGACTTCAAAACCTAATTATCAGGACTTTAGAAGATTTCATGATCAGCTTTTTGGCATAATGATGAAAAAAAAGAAAGTCAAATTAGACAAACCTGTATTTATTGGGTTTACTGTTTTAGAATTATCAAAGCTTTTGATGTTAGAGTTTCTTTATGACTACTTTAAGCCCTCGTATCCTGAGTCCAGAGTACTTTACACAGATACAGATAGTTTTGTTATAGATATCCCTACTGAAGACATCTATAAAGACATGGAAATGGAAGTAGCTAAAGGACATGCAGGATGGTATGACACGTCCGATTACCCTAAAGACTCGCCTTTACATTCAATTACTAACAAGAAGGTTTTAGGAAGATGAAGGATGAATTATCTGGAAAGTGATAAGGAGTGTGGTTTAAGGTCGAAAATTACAGTATTTGCATTTTTTAGAAATGTTTTTGTATGGTGTTCCCTTTTTTTTTTATAATTTTCCGGGATATGTTGTAATCTTTTTCTTTTTTTTTCAGTTTCCCAAATATTTTTAAATTAAATTGGGTTTTGGGTTTTTATTTTTTTTCAAAAAGGGACTGTTTATGGTTTGTATCTGGTTTTAAAGGGGTTTTCCCGGTGATTCCAAAGTATGTTTTTTTAAACACGTTGTTGTTCCCGTAGTTTGGGGACACAATATTTTTTTTGAAAGAGACATTTATTATTCAGGGGGCAGGGTCTTTTTTGTCCCAATTACAAGATATCCTTTCACACCCCTTTGGTTGTGATTTTTTTTGGGGTTTTGGGGGAAAGTTTTCAATTATTTTTTAAAGGGGTTTGGGATACACGGGGTATGGTAGTTTGACGGTATTTTGTTGAATATTTTAGATAGTACAGTTCTTTTGGGAATGTTTTTTTAAGGTTTCGGGAGGAATTTTTTTCCCTACGTTATTTTTTTGTTTTCCTTTCATTTGGAGGGTTTAATCCCCATATAATTTTTTTTTTCCCTGTTTTTCCGTTGTGTTCATTTTTGGGTTATCGGGGTTGTATTGTAATTTGTAGTTGTAGCCACTTTTTTCAGCGCCTTTTGGATTTTCAGCTGCTGCCCCTCTTCTTTTTTAAAATCCTTTTTTAACTGTCGTCCCTACATGGTTGAGCATTTTTTTAAACGTTCTGAGTGGCTTTTTAACTCTGTTTTTTATTGTTTATTATATTTTTATATATTTATTTTTTATATATATATTTATAGATTTTGATTTTTATATTAAATATATATATATATATATATTATATATATATATATTTTATATATTTTATAATTTTTTATATATGTGTGTGTGTGTGTGTGTGTTTGTGTGTGTGTGTGTGTGTGTGTTTGTGTGTGTATGTGTGTGTGTTGCCCCTTGTTTTCATGTGTGTGTGTGTGTGGAATAGAAAAAGAATAAAATTTGAATGAATAAATTTTTTTTGTCATGAAAACCTCAGGGTTTATGAGAAACAATATGGTTATCACCCAAAAGAAAAAAACAATCTTTACACAAATTTTCCCTAAAAATGACGGAGCATTCCCCATAGTCTTTTAAACGGCTTGGAAACAATATTTGAAAATTAGTTTTAAAAATTTTTGTATCCCCTTTCCTTAAAAATTTTTGGGCTTTCAAATTTTTCACAGTAAAAAAAGAAAATAAACTTCGTTTTCCCAAAAATTTTACAACGATTGCAAAGTTTTTGTTCTTTTGACATATGCGATATCGTCCTTTTTCTATTCTTAAGTCAGGGGCCGCTGACCAAAGTCTTTTTAAAAACGCTTGTCTGTGCCTCGGACCTGAAACCCTTGATTAAATAATTTTTTTTTTTTCATATTCTTTTTGCAATGGTGTTGAAAAAATTTAATTTTTTGATGAGTGTTTTTTTTTTTTTTTCCAATATGAAATATTCATTTTCTAACTTTTCTGATTTTTAAAACTTTTAGTTCGTATTTTAAAACGTAAAATTGATTTGCCCAAAACATCCCCCAAATTTTTGTTTTCTTTTTTCAATTATCTTTAACAAATTTTAAACCCAAAGGTTTCATTTTTGCCACTTGATAAGGTTGTTTTTATACTTTTATGGGCAAGAAAATTTTCTGACAAATCGAAAGGTGTGCCAATAGGGATATTGTTTGACTTTATTATTTTTTAAACTAATGGGAAAATCTGCCAAAATTCTCCTAATACAGGAAGTACCATTGACTTTTTTTTAACTCCAAGTTTTTTTTTTAAAAAAAATTTTGGGATATGTTTTTTTTTCGTTTTGAAAAATTTACTTGTCAGGCAGTTTCAAAAAAGTTTTTTTAATTAAAAAGGAGTCAGTTTGTTTGGTTTGGTGGGGGGAACCATACTTCTGCCACGTGGGGGATTGATATCGGGTTATTAACGCATATTTTAAATTTGATATTGTTTTTATTTTTAAAATTTTGTATTTCAAGGCCCTGTGTAGAGTATGTAATGTTTTTGTCGCGGGTTTATTAAGGGTTCCGTGTTTTCATTGGCCCTTCCCCCATTCCCCCCCTTTGAAAAAATTTGATTCCAAAATTTTATTCGTCAGTCGTTTAAAATTATGTTTTCACCCAGTAAAAATTAGATTGGTACTTTAGTGTTTGGTTTTTGGAAAAAATTAACAACTTTTTTTTTTCTTTGTTTATTCAAACCCCCCAAAACACTGGCAATAGTCTGAAAAATTATTATTTTTTGTTGGAGCCAGTTTTTGTAGAGAAACAATAATGAGTATCTGCATATAATAAAACATGGATTTTAAAAAGCTTTAAATCATCAAATTTGGGTAAAATCTTATTTCCCATCCCCCTCAATGTCTTTTTTTGGAAGACATTAAAAAGGTAGGGGGGAGGCAAAACCTTGATGTACTCCCTTAGGACAATAAATTTCTTTACTAAAAAAGGCCCAAAGTGATTTTTTGAATGGTTGCTTTCTTTTTAAAATTTATCTTTTTTATATAAAAAAACATTTTTCCATTTATACCTATTCTGTTAAATTTTTAAAACGCATTGCTTCTTGCCTTTTACATTATAAAAAGGCCTTTTCAAATCAAACAAACCCATCCATATAATCTGCCTTTTTTAATTTTTAATACCTCTTTTTAATCTTTTTTTAGAATAAAAATGTGATCAATTGTTCTGTGATTTTTTCCAAAATTCCTCCCCGGGTTCTTTGCTAAAAGTTGATTTTGGTCTGGGTTTAACCCTTTAACTTATTATTGATTTTCTTTCAAAACCCTTTTCCCAATGTATTGATAAGTGTTACCCCCGATAATTGTTTGGACCCCCTGGTTTACCATTCTTTTTAAAATGGAATATTCAAACCTTTTTTCCCCCCAATTTGGTTAAATTCCTTTTCTTAAAAAAAAAGGTTTAAACCTTTTTGTAATGTTTAGGGTATGGAAATTTTGGAAGACTAGTTTTAATATCTCATTAGTTAGCCATCCATTCCGGGAAAATTTGTTATTTTGTTGTTTGTAAGGCAAGCTTTTTTAATTTCCCCAGGTGATATAGGAAAATTTAATCTTTGAAAACAGGGTTTATATTTGGGATTTGTCCTTTTTTCATTTTCAACATTATTTTTTCCCTTTTGGGTCTTTGTCTTCTTTATTTCTTTTCCAACAAATTTTTTAAAGATTTTAAATTTCCATTTTGATGAACACGTTGGTTTTTTCCCTTAATGTTTTGTTTTTTTTTTTAATTTTTTTCCATCCCCCGTCTTTGGATCTTTGAAAAGAGATTCTTAAATTTCAGGGACAAGAAAACTGGCGTATTTTTTTTTCTTTTGTTTTTTTAATTTTATTATATTTTTTGCGTTTTGTATAATATTTTTGGACATAGACTTTATTGAAAGGGTTTGTCTTTTTAAATGCATTAAATTATGGATTGAGTTTCCTTTCCTGTGCTCATGCTTTCCCTTATAAAACCATTTTTTTGTTCTTTTTCTTTTAAAAGGGCCCAAAATCGGACTTTCTTCTGAGCTAATACGGGCCGCTGACGTCAGCCAATGTGTAAAGTCATTTTTTAATTCTTTTAAAGTGAACAATGAGGGAAACGGGGTTTTCATTCTCAACATTTTCCCAAAGGGTTTTCCCATTTGGGGAAAAATTTTTTTTTCCCCTTTCCATGGCATTTTTTAAAACGCTTTTAAATATTTTTCCTCTGAAAATTTTTTTCCCCAAAAAATATCGATAACTTCCGCCCTTTGAGCTTAGTCTTTCGTTAAGTAAATTTTTGTGAGGACACTTATTCTTTTTTATTTTTGTTTGTAAGCAGAAACTAGAATTTTTAGTTCGACAGGACAGGGGTTTCTGCCCCTGTCAAAAGGGGGAAAAATTTTCCCATATTAAAGGGATTTATTTTTTCAATTTTTTGAACAGATAAAGTAATCAAAAAACCGCTAAAACCCCTTTTGTTTTGTAGCATTTTAAAATGCCCAACTAAATCACCTAATGTTTTTCCATTAAGAATACAAAATTAAAGGGAAAAACATTTAATATGCCGACTCCCCCCCACTTGCCCCCTCCACCGATTTTTGGGGCAAAAAGTCCCCTAAAATTAAAGCATATTACGGGTTTTTGAAAAAGTAGACGTAAAAACCCAAAAAAAAACGATTATCTAAAAAAAAAAAAAATTCTGGCGGGTTATCCGTTTTTTTTTATAATTTACAAAAATTTTCAGATTTCAGTTTTTGCTTAACCCTATGTTTTCCTGTTAAATTTTCAATAAATCTTTTTTCGCGAAAACCCATTCAAAAAATGAGTCTTGTTTTTTCATGTGAAAAAACCCATTTCAGTTTTTAAAATGTTTTTAAAAAGTTTTTAAAAAAACCAGTTTATTTCTGGCAAAATTTTTCCACACACTTATCCCATCATGTCTTCCACGAAAGCTAGTTTTGACAAAAGTGTTTCTTTTTTTAACTATATTTTTTTTCGGGCTGAACGTCATCTATAATAAAGAGTGTCTGCTTTCCCTTTTCAAACATTTTTTAAAAAAGTATTCTAAAAAACCTTCCCCCCCCCCCCCAGTTTAGTGCTAGGATTAACAAATTTTCGTCATTGGGGGGCCCAAAAAACCCCTTCTATCATGATATGCTTTGTTCCTTTTAAGTTTTTGGGGCCCAGAAAATCACAATATGTTTCAAAATTTAGCGAAAAAAACGTTTGAAATAAGTCTAGGAAAATATTTTTTCCCCCAAAAACCAGTCTGCCCAAAAAATCATTGAACAATGGGGGGATTTTACATAAAGTTTAACTCCCTCCATAGTTTTAAAAACAGATTTTAAATTCTTTTCCAGTTTTATTTTTATCTATCTCCGTAAAAAACTTGTTCGGTATAAAAAAACCCTACGGGGGCCTAATGGGTAAAAATTAATAAAATTCGTTCTGAAAAGTTTGTTTCTATTTAAGTCAACATTGATTTTGTTGCTTTTTGGGTTATGATCTTAATTCCTCACCTTTGTAAAGAACGCGATGGTAACTTTAAAAGGCTTTTAAGTCTAATTTTTGGCCACCCCAATTTTAAATTTCCTTTTATAAGGACGTCCCCAAACGCCCAAAACCCCCACCCCTTCCACATTTTTAAAAGGGACAGAAATTTCAAATATATTGTGAACGTGTCTCCTAATTTTCTGTTTGGGGAAAAAACTGAAAATTTTTGTAGAAGCTTTCTTTAAAACGTTTCTTTTCTGTGGGGGATGTACTTTTTTTTCCCCTTACGGCGTTATTTCAATTTTTTTCCCGACTATTGTCGCCCGGAAATTAAGACTTACAGAAAGGGGCCCCAGAGTTGAATGCTTTTCGAAACTTTTTTGGGGGCAAAAAAAGAAAAAGGGAAAGAATTCAAATTTTTTTTCCCCATTCTAAATATGGTTCAAAAGTCCCCATTTGAGGTCCGGTTTTCAAAACTTTTTTTATTTTATACGGGCCCAACATTATTTGCCTTAGTTGCGCAGTTGTTCTATTTTAGGAATTTTTTTTGTTTTTCCCCAACCCTCTTTGCTTTTTATAATAAACCATTTTTAAAGTGTACTCAAAACCATAAAAACATTTTCTCACGTTCTTTTTCAAAGCCGAAGTCTGCAAGGTCTTTTAAATTTAAAAGTTTTTCCCCTTACGGCGAAAATTTGTAACCCCTGGTTCTTCTGGCCCCCCGCGACATTTTTAGTACATTTTTATTATTTTTTTCCAAAACAATGTGTGGGTTTTTGGGCATTTTCACAACTTTCCCTGCTTTGTCTGAAATTTTTTATATTAAAGGGAACCCACCCCCCCACAAACTATTTTTTTAAACTGTAAATTGGGAATTGTATAATTTAAAATCGCAATATGCAGTTTCCCCCCCCGGGGAAAAGCTTTTTAAAACCTTTTTGAGGGCCCCCATCATTTAAGTTTTCATCGGGGCCCGCTAATCCAAATGAACATAAAGAAATGAATGAAAGGGCAAGATGGGAGCGGATTTTTTCCCCCTTTAAAAAAGTATTTTGTTTGGCCCCAACAACAAATCTTTTAGTGACCTGAGTGTAAACCCTTTAAAAAGCCTAACTTTTTTTAGCTAGCCTTTATCAAAAAAGAAAAACTGCTTTTTCAGGTTCGAATGTTAATTTGTTTTTAGATTTGTTTGGGTTAAAGTTTGGGGTTTAATTTGCGAATTTACTCATTGCTTTTTTTAGTGAGAAAAAACCCGTAATAACCATCAGGTATTTTTTTAACTGGTTAGCTTTGACCCCCCACAATTTTTGTAATCTTATTTTTCCCCCCTTGGTTTCGCTTTTTAAAAAAACCCTTCGATTTGTAAAATTTTCTGGAGCGCGACCGTTTTGGCCCCGCAATTGTTTTAATAGCTGTTCAAAAAATTCTTGAGTTGTTTTTTTGGTTAAAAACTTTTTTTTAAAAAAAAAATTTTAAAAAATGAGTCTTTTCAATAACAATGAAAAATTTTTCTGGGGGGGGCCCCACTACAATTTAAAAAAAATATAACAACTGCCACCCTCGACATTTCTGTGACCCAGGCTGCCTTTTTCAAAAAAAAAGGTGGGGCCCTCCTTTAAAGAGATATCTTAACCCCCCTATTGAAAACGAGCACAACCGGGAAAGGTGGTTTAGTCACCCGTTGCAGTTTTTATCTTGAAACCGTTAAACTTTGCTGTGGTTTTGTGCACAACGGGTGTGGAGTGTCTTTATGCTGATCATTTAACTTTCCTGTCCTTTGGTGGGGTTTCGTGTACAGTTTTTTTTTTTAAATTACCCCTTTCAAACGTTATTTTGACTGAACTGAAAGCCCCATTCCCGAATGAAAAGGGTTTAACCATTCAGAAACAGAATGGGGACATGAAGGCTTTTGAAAGGTTGTAACGAATTAATATTAACTTTAAGAACGGGCTTTAGACAAAAGTTGGATCTTAATCATGGCCCTTGGGACCCCTTATTTTGGGGGCACCCCACAGAAAGTAAAATTATTTTCTTGAACCCTCCTTTCAAAAATTGTTCAGCCGGGTCCATAGAGAAAAGAGCATAAAACAGCATGGACAACATTTATTTAAAAAACTTCAAGGGCCCTAACTAGGGGGAAATAAAAACGAAATAAACGACTTATTCGTACTTACGTTTGGGGGTTTGTTTAGGTTGAAAGCACGGGGGCAAGATGGGAGCATAACGATCTTTTACTGGCTTTGATGCAAAAAAACCAATATTTTTGCAAATTTAGAGGACGCCATTAATTTTTACGTTGTTTACCTTAAAGGGATTAAAAAAGGTCCCAAACCCATGTTTTACTTTTACGAAAGATCGAAATTTAGTTTTGCTTTTTGGCACTGGTTTATACTGCGGCCTTCTGACCTCAGACCCCAGTAGGTCAAATAAAAAAAACTAAAAATAATGAAATTCTTATAGCAGGCAAGAAAAAAATTTTTGGGAAAAAAAACGACTTTAAATTCTGGGGCCAGAAATTTTACAAACAATAAAAGCACCCAAGATTAAGTCTTTAAAACCCCCGAAGCCCAAACCCCCCCAAAGGGTAAATTAAAGACTCGGGAAAAGGGCTCGCGGACTCTTTTCGCGAGGCCTTTGAATTTTGAAAAGACGCGCTTGTTCTTGGTTTTAAACGGGCTTAGGTTTTCTTGGTCTTTTTCTTACTAAATAGTAACCCAACTTTTACAAGAACTAATGTCCATAAGTGCTGGGGCCAAAAAACCCAATTTACTTTGCTTGCAGTAGCAAAAGGCCAGCTGAAAATTTCTCCCCAAATTTTGGGGGAAAAAGCGTCTTTTGCTTTTCCCGGTAATTTTTTTAATAAATTCGCAAGATGATCAAGTTTTTTTTTTACCCATGTTTTTCCAGGGGGGGGCGATGGGGGTGGGGCATGACTTTGCCCACCCCCGCCTGTAATACCCAAACCACCAGTGTACTTATTGAAAATTTCCTAGGGGCCTTTTATAACGCTTGCTAAGGTGACCCCTTGCTTTTCTAAAGCTTTTTTTATTGTTCTGTAGGTTGTGTCTTCATAAAAAATTTTTTTCGGATAGTTTCTTTTTTTATTCACTTGGGGTTCGTTTTGGTCTCGGTTGTAGTTGGGACTTTAGTTTTTGCTGTCTTTTTTGGTTCAAGTCTTTTAGTTTTTGGGGTTTTTCCCTTTTCTTTAATATCATCCCCAAAAGGGGCCCGTCACCCGCCTAACGGTTTTTTTTTTCTCTTTCTTATATCCCCCCAATTTTAGTTCCCCTATTTTTTGCAAAAATTTTTGGTTAATTGCCTTGTGGTTTTTTAAACCCATGTTAAAGGGGCCCCGCTATTTCTCGCAGGGTTTGCAGTGAGTCGTGTATAGTTTTTAAATCGCTGTTTCTTCGGGAAAAAGGGTTTTCCCTGCTTCTATTGCATTTTTTATTTAAATCTCCCGTTTGATTTAATTTTTTAAAAAGTTCCTTTGTTTTGTATTTGGTTAGCTTTTGGGGATTTCCCTGCATTTGTGTTTTGAATTTTAGAAAATCCCACCCCTTTATTTTTTTTTTGGGTTTCTAAAAGGGCCCAAAAGGCGATTTTGGTTTTTCCCCAAAAGTCTTTTTTTATTGTACTCTTGGCTAAAAACTTTGATGGGCTGGTTTAGTTTTTAACCCGAACAATTTTGCCCTTGTTTCTTTTTTTTCCAGACAAATGATTTTTCCTTTTAATTAAAAATCATTTGGGTCTAAAAAATTTCCCGGGGGGTTCTTCCCCAAACCCTTTGTAAATAAATTTAAAAACCTTACTTTCTTTTTAAAAAAATTCAGGCCGCGGAGAGCTTTTGGAGCGATGTTGTTTTAAAAGGGGAAACCCTTTCATTTTGGGCGTCCCGGGGATCAAAAAAATCTAATCTTCTTAACTTCAATTCCTCCTTTGGTTTTTAAATAATTATTTTTTTTTTTGGGTTTTTAAAAAAAAGTCGAAAGCACAGGGGCCGTTTCTTGACCCCCCTAAAAGACTGAAAAAACCCCTTTGGCGTAAAGGGAAAATAAGGGGGAAATTTTTTCTTTTCCCAAAATATCCATCTACTTTTGGGAGGCAGTTAAAATTCCCTTACGTCAAATTTCCGCCCCTAGGGGCAGGGGACGTGTTGTCCCAAGGCTTTTGCGGGGTTCTTACTTTCAAAAAAGCGTCGATTCAACAACGGGCCCCCCAAAACAGGACAGTTGTACAGAATCGGGGGCGGGCAATCGTTAAGAAAATTTCTAAAAAACTTGAGGGGCAGAAATATTTTTCTTTACAATGCAGCCCAATATTTTTAAACCTTTTCTGATCTATGGAAACCCCGGGAATAAAAGGGCTAAATTTTTGCGTTTCAAGGAATAGAAAATAAAGAAGAAACCTTAAACATAGAATAGGGGGCCGCTTTTTCAAAAAGGAGGGCCCCAAAAATTTTTATTTTGGTTTAAATTTTTGCTTTGGGAAAAATTCGTTTTTCCCTTCCCCTTAGATTTTGGGTTTTTTAAAAGCGATGCGCCTTACTTTAAAAGGAGCTTTAAAAAGGAAAAAGATTTTTCATATGAACAAAACTTTTAATAAATTTCCAAACGGGTTTTTCAAATCATCAAAACCCGAAGAAAAGTACAGCTTTTCTGACATCTCTTTAGAGTTTGACGTTGTTAGAAACCCCCTAATTTAGCAAGGTGTTTGGCAAAAAATACCCCCCGTAAAAAATTAGCAATTTTTAACGAAAGAGGATTCATCATAAAAACATATCCCGAAGCGGGCGGGGACACTATAGGGAAATTTTAGTTTTATTTGTTGCAGCAAATCGTTTTAAAGGTTTTTTTGCTTTTTGGAGAAGATGAAGAACCTTTCCAAAAGGGGAAAATTTTGAAAAGTTTTTTAATCCAAAAATAACGAAAGTAAAATTTTTTCGATTGGGGGTTGTCCAAACCCAAATCACGTAGGGGTTTAAAAACCTTTTATCACCCATTTTGATAAAAATAAAAAAAACTGTTTGGGGGCCCGGGGGGGTGATAGAAATCCAAACATTTGGGACCTTGGGGGCCTTAAGATTCACCTTCACGTGTAAGACTTGATGATTATTTAAAAAACCAAAAACGGTTTATGGATTGACCTAAGGCCCAACAGAGGAAAATGGGGGTTACATGGAAGCGGGAGAACTGTGAGGAGTTAATAAACATTAAAATTGATAAAGAAAAAGGAAGCCGAAAAAACCGCTTTAAAGTCTTTTGTTTTTAATATTTGATGCGCGGGGGGGAATAGGGAAAAAAAACCAGTTAAAAGATATCCCAAACAAAATTTTTTTTATTTTTAAAAGCATTGGTTCAGGTTTATCCAAATGTGCCTACAGCGCCGAAAAAAGATGATTAGTAGAAACCCCTAACAAAAAAAACCCTTCATTTTAACCCAAACATTACGCAAATGCAGCAAGTACAAGAGCAAGCCCTTTCAAAATACAGAAAAACCCAAAACGAAGGGTTTTTTTTGCTCCCTTTTTAATTTTGTTACTTATTTTAAATTCCTGGGGCATCGACTATAATTTGCTCTATCAGCGGGAACGAGTTTTTGGTCTTTTAGCAAGGGGCCCTGGGGCGCCCCCGCGGTTTTACCTTGGAGGTTTGTCTTTAGCTCTGGTCTGGGGGGTTTTCTTTAGCAAAAAGTGCGGCTGGAAAAAAAAATTTAAAAAAACTAAAACCCAAAAAGCACACAGTTTATGGTTCAACTAATAACGGCAAAAAATTTTAGTTGTTTAAATGAAAATTTAAATAAAGCACTTGTTGACTCAAACATCACGGACGAAAAATTTATCGTTTACGGCGTTTTTGATGATTTACAAAAGACAAAAGTTTGATCTTCAAAAAAGGCGAGGAAATTTTTTCCCAAAACACCCAAGCCCCCGAGAGAAAAAAAAGGGAAATGTTTAAAAAAAAGAAAACCCGAGCTTTTTAAAAATTTGGGCCCCAAACAGCTCCCCAAGTAAAAACCCCCCCCCCCAAAAGGGTTTGTTTATACTTTGGGTTTATGGTAAAGCAAAAAAAGGCCCGTTGTTATGATTCTGATTAACCCGTTGTATTTTTTTTAATTTAAATAAATATTTTGGGGCTTAGAAAAAAAAAGACAGCATGGCAAAGATATATGAAGGCCCAGAGGGAATTTTTTTAAAGGGAAAGGTTGGAGAGAGAGGTTTATAAAGGGACCCAACTGAATGATATTAAATTTGGGAATTTCTTTGACCCAACAAACGTACAGGAAAAGTGTTGTTCATGAAATTTTCTCAAGTTCCAAGTAAATAAAAATTAGACCCGCCATTTTAAAAGTAATTTTAAAGCTTTTTTTTAATGGGACTATATAACAATAAATGAAGAAAAATCTAAAAGTCTGGGTTAAAAACTAAACAGCAGACTATTCTTTTCTCAAAACGACTTAACCCCCGGGTTTGGGAAAGGACAAATGCTTACACAGTTTGACGCTGCCGCTGAAAAAGGGCAAAAATTTTGAGAGGCTCGGGTTGGTCAGGGGGCCCGAAAGTCTTAGAGATTAGTTTAAAAAAGGGGCTAAGTATGCCCCGATTGTAGGCAAGGCTTACTTTCCGCTCCCCGGGGTTTTGGGTTTTTTAAAGAGAGCAGTTTTAAACATAAAAAATTGGGACAACAAATGTTTTATGGGGTGCGTTCTTGCAAGGCGGCATCTTGCCCGCGAACAGCAGAGGAGGGGACTAACTATGGGAAATTTACGCCAAGATTTTTAAACTTAAATGGATACCTTTTCCTTTAGTGTAGCCCAAAAAGATCAGTTTGAAAAAAAACAAAAAAACCCCAATAACTTTTAATTTGTATCACATGGGATGAGGAAAAAAATTTTTTGGGCCCAAAAATTAAAGTGTCTAAGAAACAGCCCAAAACAATGGGCGAACCACCCCAAAAGGGTCATGTGGACTTATCCATGTTTTCCCCAGCGGGGCGGGCCCCATTACACATTGATACGCACAATGAGCAGTTTATTAGCGCTTTACTTAAAAGCATAAACATAAACAAGAATTCTGTAAAAAATTTTTAAACCCAAAAAATTTTCCAAACCCCCGCTAAAAGCCCCCGCTTGAACATAAAAAAACTTTTGTAAAAGTTCTGTAGACTGAAAGGGACAGAACTAATACGCCCCCGCCGGTTTAAAAGTTAGTTTTTAAGGGAACTGGAAACGGTGAAACAACCCCCTTTTTTTTTAACGTAGTTTACCAGACTTCGGGGTCGTTATTTTTCCTTTTGAAGGGCCCAAAGCCCCCAAAAAAAATTTCCCAAAAAAAAACAGTCTTAATGATTTAATCATAGATTTGTTATTTGCCTTAAATTATTGTTAGGTCGGAGGGCCCGTTTATTCAGAACCAGAAAATATAGGGGCCAGATGCCCCAGAAACATTTTTTAAAACGCATGCAGAAAGTGCGTAACGCCTGTTCTAATAATTTAAACTTATCTAAAAATCATAATGGCGCCTGAAGACCAAAACAGTATGCCTCAGCACGAATTGTTGGATTTGGGGTTTTTAGAGCAAAACCCCCAAAGATTTGGAAAACCCCCAAACGTAAGAGCCCAAATGATCACTTTAGGGGGAAAGTTTAGAGGTGCGCGCCAGTAAATGCAATTTTCAATAAATTTTGATCCAAAGACATGGAAGCTGCCTGTTTTCCCCCCTTTCCCCCCAACCCTTGGGCCGAGGTTATGACTCTCACCTTATAATCCCCAAGCAGGAACCAGCGCCTTGGGGTTTAAGCTTGCATTGCCCAGTCATCAGAAAATTTTAAAGGTGTTTCATTTTTAAATAACATGTCTTTCTACGACTCTATAAAACATGTGGGTTCATTAGAGTCGCGGGCTTTCCCAAAAGTCCTGCCAATAACAAAAGAATTTTTGGAAAAAAACTCTTGTTAAAAAAGGGCCCCGTTTCCCCTTTGGTACATGAACATTTGGGGAAAAAGGTTTTTGTTGAAGATACATTTCCCACCTAAAGGCGCGTTTTTTTCTAGTCTTAGAGGAAAGGACATCAGCGTTTCTGATTACCGGGATGCTCAAAAACCCATGGCAGAAGTTAGAGTGTAAAACGAGGGGAAAGACTTTCAGGGATTCATACTTGATGGCAGATGTTTGTTTGTTGGGGACGTCTTTGAAAATTATAGAAAGACCTCAGGGAAACATTACATTTTGGTTTTCCTGCCCCATTATATTTTGGGGCCCGGGATGGGCTGGGACGCTTTTTTTAAAATTTTTACTGGAGTACAGATTGATTTTTTGGGGCCCAAGGATTTCCCAATGTTTCAGATGTTTGGGAAAAGGAAGCGTGGAGGAATTAGTAGTGGCCGTCGCATCATTATGTAAAAGAAAAACAACAAAATATTTGGCCCGGGATTTATGACCCGAGTAAAAAGTCTAATATTCATGTATTTAGATGCAAAAATCTTTTAGGAGGGGGCAATGGCCCCAATCCCTTCCATTACGCAATTTTAAAAAAATGTACCCCAAGGGCGGGCGTTCCGAAAAATATTAAAAAGGCATTTAAAGGGGTTTGAGCGTTTGGCGCCTGATTCAACAGCGGGGTTTTAAATTTAAAAGGGTTGATTTAGAATATCCTCATGAACCCCAGGGGACCTCCCTTTAAGGGAAACCCATTGGGCAGCAGAAAGTCAAAAAGATGGACCCAAGAGAGCCCCCCTTTAAACTTGGGGCCAATCTTCGAGGCAAAAAAATTATGTCTGTCATTACGGGAATTTTTAAAATTTTTATTTAAGACAGGGGTTTTTAAAGGGGTTGCCAGCAGTTCATCGCAAAATTTTGTTTTTGACCAAAAACGTTTTTGAAACCATACATCATAAAGAACACTGATCTCGGGAACAAAATCCACAGATGCTTCGGGAAAAAGATTTTTTCAAGCGGGTTTGAACAACAGCTTTTTTTGGGTTTTTTAAGGGAAGGGGAAAATTCCGCAAAAGCGAAAAGATTTTTAAAATTGTCACCAGAGGTTTTAAAGAAATTTTAAGTGACTTAAAAACCCTAATTATCAGGATTTGGAAAGTTTTCCCTTGACAGTTTTTTGGGGCAAAATGTTTAAAAAAAAAGAAAGTCAAATTGGGAAAAACCCGGTATTTTTTGGGGGTTTTTCTGTTTTAAAAATTTTTAAAAAGCTTTGTTTTTTAGAGTTTCTTTAGGGCTATTTTAAAGGGGCCCTCGTATACTGGGGTCCAGAGTACTTTACACAGTACAGAAGTTTTGTTATAGATACCCCTTATGAAGACATCTTTTAAAGACATGGAAAGGGAAAGTAGCTAAAAGGACATGCGGAGGGTTTTGGACACGTCGATTACCCTAAAGATTTCCCCTTTTACATTCAATTCTAAAAAAGAAGGTTTTGGAAAGAAAAGGTTGAATTATTGGAAAGGGGATTAAGGAGTATGTTGGTTTAAGGTCAAAAAATGTACGGGATTTCGAGCCAGGGGGAAAACATTAAGAAAGAAAAGGGGAATTTGGGCGCTTTGTGCAGTAAAAACATACCCCCATCCCAAACAAACAAAGAAGCATTTTTTTGGCAAAAAGGGACTTTTCATCATGTCAACTTTAAAACTACGATCTAATCTACATGAGATAACAAAAACAGTTGTAACAAAGAAGTAATTAGATAGAAAACAAAAAAACGGGTGTTTGTTAACCCAGAGTTTTCAAAAGAAATTGGGGCATGGGGGAAAAACCTTTAAATTTAAATTAAAGGGGAAAAAGTGTCTGGTGGGATTATCGCAGTTTTTTTTTTTTTTTCTTTCAAAAAAGATCTTTGAGGAGCGGGTTTGTTTTTTTGGTTTTCAGTTTCTCGAAAATAATACACGGGGGAGCATTTTTAAAATTCTTTTTATTTCGTACGGGTCAACACTCCAAATTGGATGGGTTTTCCCTGATGGAGTGCCCCCTTTCTGCTTCCCCGGGGTTAAATAAAAGGTCCTTACTTTCAACCCAAAAAGGGTTAATGTTTCCCGGATGAAGATCTCCTTCAGAAATTTTTAAATTGTTTTTTTTTGTTGCTTTTTATGGTTTTCCCCTTTAAAATTTTCTTCATTTTTCATTGCGCGAAAAAAAACTGGGGCAGTCTTCAAAACCATTCGGGTGTTGCGAGAATTGTCAATCAGCCTCTGTGTTACGGGGTAGGAGAAAAGTCTTTCGGTAACTGTTTGTTAAAGTTTTCAACTAAACCCTTTTTGATCGGTAAAACCCCCGGAAATGCCTCTTTTAAGGGAAAACTCTATGTTTCAACAATAATTGATTCACTTGGCCTTTAAATTCTTTCCCATCATCGACTTGAACCCATGCGAGGTTTAAAAAAAAGGGCCCTCGCTGGTATATAAGTGTATGGCCACCCAACGGGCGGGAAGCACTCTTTTGTGTTAATGGTTTTTGAAATTTTTTGGTATCTTGAAACCATGCCCAATGACTGTGAGTGCGTACTTAAAAATCTTTTTCTTTTTAAATCCAAATCAGAGGGTAAATATGGGGAAGGGTTTCCATTTGAGGGGTTTCCCTTTTGGGGTTTGTTTTCCCAAAAAAGTGGGGCCCTCTGTTTGTCTGGGGGCAGGAAAAATAAATTTCCCAAAATTGCTTGTTTAGAAAACCTTTCCCTTTTTGCTTTTTGGTTCACTAAATTCCTGCCCCCCCCCCCTTGGGCCCTTTGTTTTTGTATTGCTGTGAAAACCCTTTCCCAATTTTTTTTGGGGGCAAAATAATAGTTTTTTGTTCATTTTTTTTTTCGGGCCAAATATTATTTTGCAACAAAATACACGCCGGTCATACCAAAGGAATAAACGCGATTTCTTGCATCTTTTGTTTTTCTGGGTTGAAAAAAAGTCACGGGAATTTTTTGGTGGGGGGAAAAGTCTCGTTTGGGTTTGCCTGTTACTGGGATAATATTGTTTTTTTGGGCTTGATCAATTTTTTAAAATTTGTGTAAGCTGCATCCCCCTGTCTTTTCAGGGTGTCATTAAAAAAATTTCAAAGCTAAATTTCCTCTGCCTTTCAAAGGCGTTTTGTGCGGGCTGTAGTTGTTCCTTAGCTTTGTTTGTCTTTTTCTCTCCCCGTCTTTCCCCCAGTTTAAAAATGGGGAAATTCCCTTCCGCAAAAAGAAAGCGCTTCCCACCACAGCGCCCCCCATCTTTATTGCGAGTAAACCCTTTTTTATAATGTTTTTTTTTCTTCCCTTTTTTTATTTTGTCTGGAATTATCCTTGCTTGACTAAAAAAATCTTTGTGGAAAACCGAAGCTGCAATGATAGCAATCAGTTTTGTGAACCCTCAAAGTTAGTTTCCCAAAGGATTGCGGGTTTTTAATTTTCTTAAAAAGTTTTTTCCAAGCATTGGAAACCCTCCCCACTTAGGCCCCCAAATTTCCAAGAAGAATGGTATAAAAGGTTTTACCCAACAGTTTTTTCGGGGCTAATTTTTAAAAAAATTTAAAAAAAATTAAATTAAAAAAAAAACCCCATGAAAAGTGAATTTAATCCCTATTTTCCCCAGCTAAAGGGGGTGGCCAAAAACCCTTCCTGAACTTATTTTGACCAAGTTGATGGCCCACTATTATCCCCAAAAAAAGGGAGGGCTGTTTCTTTGGCAGATGTGGAAAAACAAAAACAGTTCCCGGAACTGAATTCGGGCATTGAACAGATTCAACAGATGTGCCCCAAGACATTTTAAAAATACATAACAGGTTTAAGGCAGCTAGGGTCTAGAAAGGGGAAAAGTGTGGGGGAAAACCCGGGGGTTTTGTTTGTACACTAAAATTTGTAAATAGATTTGTCCCATTGATTTTGAACAAGTTTTTACGTATGATTTACGCAAGATCCAGTTTTAACCCAAAAATTCCCTTAGAGTTTTCTAGGTGTGAAACTATATACCCGTTTGGAAAATTTTTTTCGCCATTAATTTTGGGATTAATAACTTTTTAAACATATAGATTTTTTTTCCCTTCAAAATGGGCCGAGTGGAAAACAGCAGGGGGGAACAAAAAAAAACTGAATTTGGTTTGGGGGAAAATAAACCAAGCCAGAAAATCAGCAAAAAAAAAACGCTGAATTTTTGGGGGAGGGCCATTTTTAAAAAAACCCCGGGGTGTTGAAGCAGGAAGAAAATTAGGGGAGAGTGGAAAGACAAAAAAAAATTAATGTTACAGAAAATAACTCATAATGAAAACATAAAACCGGGCCCAAAGCCCCGAACAAGTTGTTCAAAAGCCCGCTATAAAAACTTCATGTGATTTAAGGGCCCTTTCAGCGCCAAAGTTTCATGGAATATTTAACTTAAAAAAATGTTGCCAAATTTTTTGGGGCCCTTGGTGCTGCTTTGGGGGGGGTTATTAATGTTATAAAATTTATAAAAAATGGCGCCCAAAAAAAAAAGCAATCAAAAAATTGAAACCCCTTTAAAAACAGAAAAAAAACAGCACGCCAAAAACCTCAACAAAAAAAAGATCATTTTTATCCCTTTATAATTTCAATAATATTTTAAGAACTTAATTTTAAATTTTTTTTTAAAAAAAATGGGCATGGCGTATTATAAAAAGTAAAGTCAAAAAATAAAGGACATGGAGGCTATAAAAGACATTTCCCTAGACCAGAATTGTAAAACAATGGGGTTGCTTAGGATGGGAAGAAAATTTTTATTTAAAATCTATGCAGGGAACCGCTGAGCAAGACATTCTCAACGGACCGTTTTTTTTAGGCCCCTGTGTGTACTTTTTAGACAAACTTTCTATTTTAAAATAAAAAATAATTGTCTTTTTTTTTGATTAAATTAAAAAGGGTAACTCAAATAAAAAAAATTGGTTGTACTTTAAAAAAAAGGGCTTAATCAAAAAACTTATCAAGAAAATTGATCAAGAACCTTTTTTTTGAAATGGGGGGATTAATTAAAAAAATTAGAAGTAACTTAAGTTTTGAAATTGTGGATAAAATTTAAAGGGGGACTTTTAAAAACAACTTGAGTAAGAACTTACTTTGGGGTAAATTAAGTTAAAAATTAGAAAAGGGAAAAAGAGTGTGTGCATGGTGGGGTGGGTTGGGGGGTGCCTTTTCGTGGGGTAGGACAAAAAAAAACAACAAAAAACAAAAAAACAACAAACCAAATTAAAAATTTTAGGGGTGGGGGGGAGGAAAAGTGCGTGCGTGGGGTAGGGGCCCCCAAAAACACAAACACCCAAAAAAACAAAAAAAATTGAAATACTAGGACCATTCTTGCTTTGTGACAAAAAGGGGGTTTTTGTCTTGCTCCCCAACCCCAATCAAAAATAGGCCCAAATGTTTATATTTTGATTTACTTGGCCAAATTTTTCCGCTGGCTTTGCTGGTGCTGCCGCGCTTTGTGGTCAAGTGATCATATTTTTATCACTTGGGGCCCCCTTTTCCCCCGAGCTTTGCAGGTGCTTTCCCTGTGACGTCATTGGCCCGGGAGGCTGCCCCGCTTTGGAAGGGGTCAAGTGATCATATTTTATCACTTGGCCTAGTTTGGCCCGTTTTCCTCTTTTCTCAACCGGCTTGCCCAAAAAGGGTTTGGCCCGAGTTACAGCCCTTACTGCCCGTAGCCGAGCCCTTTTTTGGGGCTCTAATCCCAGTAGTTTGTAAAATCCGTCATTGTTTTTTGGAGCATTTTATGAAGATAGTGTGGCCAAAACTACTCCTCTCCATACGGTGATGTACTAAGGTCTGCCTTTTGCCCTTTCTAGTTTTTTGCCAGAACATTAAAAAATTTGCCCTTTCCGTTGCCCTTAAGGGGACACCCTTTAAGGCAGATAAACTGGTTAGAAAATTTTAAAAAAATTTAGAAAAGTAAAACACATTTTTAATACACAGATTTAGCCTGCCACTTTAACACGAATCTGTAGTTAAAAATCAATCAAGTTGATACAAAACTAAGAACATTTTTATTGGGGGAACAGCAAAAAAAGTTTCAAATATAAAATTTTTTTGCATACGAATCAGCCGTGTTTAAACCCCCCCTTAAGAAATGAAAAGCCCTGGCTTTAGCTGTTCAAACCCGGTTCCCCAAAAATCCAAAGCGTATGGTTTTTTTTTTGCTTCGGCCCCTTTCAAAAAAATGCCCGCGCCATTTATTAGTTAAAGGGAAACCCTTCTTTAAAAGTCAAAAACGTATTAAAACTAGCTACATCTTTGTCAAAATATTGCCCTTTAACGTTTCTTTCCTTTGGGCCCAAAAAACCCTTTTTAAAAACACAATTTGTTCTTTCAGTAAACCGGTTGTTAGAATTTAAAAACCCACCGACAGTTTAAAAAGCGCCGTGCTTGCTCAGCAGTCAGTGGAAGAAAGTGTTTGGGGGGAAAACCCCGTATTTTAAGCGGGCCCCCTGATTGGGGCCGGCTGTACCAGCGCCCCCACGCGGGCAGTGTTGGGTGATGGAATTGGTTTCAATCGAGCAAGCTGGGGAGGAAAGGGGTGGGGGGGAGGGGGAAGAAGTGCCGGCAGTTTGATTTTTTGGGGCCCGGGACACACCCCGCAATGTAAACAGGGAGCACGCCCCAGGGGGGGACATTTTTTAAATAAATGTGTGTGGGGTGTTTTGCGGTGCGTGCGTGTGTGTGTGTGTGTGTGTGTGTTTGGGTGGGTTTGTGTGGAGTGTGTGCGTGTGTGTGTGTGAGTGTTTTTGTGTGGTGTGTGTGTGTGTGTGGGGTTTTGTGTGTGTGTGTGTGTGAGTGTGTGTGTGGGTGTGTGTGTTTGTGGTGTGTTTGAGTTGTTTTTGTGTGTGTTTTGGTGTGGTGGGGTTTCGTGTGTGTTTGGGTGTGTGTGTGTGTGTGTGTGTTTTGTGTGTGTGAAATTTTATTTTAAAGGGGGTAGCTGATTCCCTGTCTTCCACACAATTTAATTTTATAAAAGCTGTTGAAAAGTTTTGTGATTCAAAAACTTTTTCTTTAAATTTGAATCCACACTGTTTCTAAAAATCCCGCTATTTTTTTTCCATATGCAAACTTACCCCACCACAGAAATGGGAGAAATAAACGCCCCCAGTGCTGGGAGGTAGGCCCGGGAAAATGCAATTAAAAACTTACACCCCTGGGCAGAGTTGCCCGTACTGAAAAGAGAGCCGTTTGGGGAAAAGACACCGTTTTTTAATGAAGCCCGTTCAGTCCGGCTGCTTTTTTCCCCACGTTAATCTATGGGGCGTGTTCAGTCCCCGGTACTTTCCTTACGCTTTCTCTCTGAAAACTTTAGTAAATTTGTTTAAAATTTGGGTAAACCCCGCCCAGTAGGGTTTTTTTGGGGGATAATCGTTATTTTTTTTGGGGGTTGAAAATTTTACTTGTCAGGAAAAGTTTTTTTTGCTTTATTCTGCCACTTTCGCCCGAAAAAATCGGTGGAGGATGGGGGAAAATGGGGTTTGAGTCGCATATTACTGTTCTCTAATTTTTTTCAAGAACATGGATGGAAAATCTTCTTCCAGTTTTTTAAAACATTTGTCCATAGAGTTCCTGTCATGAAAGGGTTTTAAAAAACATAATCAATTTGGTTTATGATATCTATTTTTTTCTTTTTCCATTTGATTATGGTCAGGGGGTGTTTCCCGTTCTTTAGTTGAAAACACCACAAATTTTAAGGTTTTCCATGTTGGTTTTGGTTTTTTATGCTTTCTTTTTAATTTAAAACCCCTATATTTTAAAAAGGTTTCTCTTTTTCCCAAGGGGATGTTTTTAGGAGGAATGTACACACAACCCCTAAAGGCTTTTTTCGTTTGCAGTACTTCTCACCATCAACCCCCACAATTTTCACTGTTTTGCATGGTAGAACAGTAATATTTTGTCGCAAAAAGTTCCTTTTTTGTTACTTTATATTTTCCCCCAGAGGATGTCACTGCCTTCTTTCGCTTTGGTCGTACATAATTTAAGTCCAGGTGCAAAAGTTGGAAGAACAGATTTTTTGGGGTACCTTTATTAAGGGGGGGTTTCTTGTAAGAGAAGAATGTTTTTATTGGCGAAAAAAATCTTCTACAGTTTCGTCTGTTAATTATTTGTTGCAAGGGCCCCTTCCCATTATTCTTTTTTTTCCCCCTTAAGGTTCCATGATAAATTTTAAACCTTTTTGGGCAAATTTTAACAAAGGGTACTAAAAAGATTATAACAACAAAAAACGCCCTTTCTTAAAAGAAAAGTACGTATGAAATAAGCGGTGGGAAAAAGGGACTTTTAAAACCTAAAAAACAGCTTGGGCGGGGCCCGTGCCCTTGGGGTAAAATCAGATCATAATAATGTTCCACTTGGGTTTATCGCTTTTGGGAAAAAAGTTTCCTTTGGGCCGCTGTCTCAAATCGTAGTCTCTGGGGTCATTCTGTCTCTGCTGTGGGGAATGTAGTCGTATCTCCTGCGGAAACCCCCGTTGTGTTTTGGTTTCGTAGTCTTTCTGATGGGGGCAGGGTTTTCCGGGGGCTGGTTTTCCCGCATGGGGAAATTGGGCGTGGTCTCCGGTGTCTGGTTGGGGGTTTTTGGGTACTTGCGGCCCTGAGTGGTTCTATTGGAAGGAACTGTTTCCACTGTAAAAGGGTGGTCTGTTTTGTTGCCTTTTTTTTGGTATAGTTTTCTCTGTAGTTTTATTTTGTCAACATGTCGGGGTTTTTCACGGTTTGTCAGAGGCCTACGAAAAGTTTTACCCAATGGGGGTGGCGGAAATTTTTTCATTTGGTTAAATTTTCGGCGTTGTTGTCGTATATCCCGTCCCTTTTAAAAAGGCTTGTGGTGTAGGGTTTCCAAAATTTGGTGGGGTTTAGTTTTGTTAGGTTTACTTTTTCTTCTTTCTCTCTAATTCCACTGCCCCTGCATTCATCCTGCAGGTTCACGGGTGGTGGGGTTTTCTTTTTCTTGTATGGCTGTCTATGGCCCCCCTCGCCCGTCTTTTTACCTGTCGCCGTGCTTCATTTTTTTTAGTTTGAAGTATGCTCACTTGTGACGTGGCGTGGGGATGTTTGGGCCCCCATCGTGAGGGAGGGTTTTCTTTCACTCGAGCGGAAGTTTTCTCTGGGAGCGCCTTTGGCCCGGGTTTTGGGGCTTCCCCCGGGTTTTTTCGAAAGGGACGTCGGTTAAATTTTAAATTTCCCACAGGGGGGGCCCGTTTGGGAGGGACATCACTTTTCTTTTTCGCATCTTTCGCTGCTGTCCTCTCGACGGGGCAGAGGGCAGAAAAAAAGGTGTTTGCCCGCCCCTTTTGGGGTCACCCACGGGGGAGCTGTGCCCTTCCCCTTCCTTCCCTCCCTTTCTTTTCTCCCCAGTACCTTTCCCCCCCCTCCGGGGGGTTAACCCCGGGGCCTGGATGGTGGGTGCCACGCGTGGTTGGTGTTCCTTGGTTGGGGCCACGCTTTCGTTGGGACCCCCGGCGGGTTTGGGTTTCCCCGTGCTGGTTGAGGCCCCGCTCTGGTTGGGACCCCAACCCGAGGGGTTGGGGCCCGCGCTGGTTGAGGCCACGTTTTGGTCGGGGGCCGCGGACTGGTAGGGAAAAACCCGCCGGCTTGGGCTGGGCCCGGCCCCGATCCCCTTTCCCGGGAACCCCCAGTAACAAAAAGCCAAAGTTCCCCCCCCCCCCCCCCCCCCCCCCCCCCCCCCCCCGGAAAGCCCTTCACTGTCTGCTTTTTGCGTGTCAAGGGTGCCCGGCCCTTTAAAAGACTCTCTTCAAAAAACCCGACCCCGGGTTTTGGGGCACCCCAGTGCGACAGGGTGCTCCTAGTAGACTTTGGAGAGGCAGGGGTGTGGAGGCACTCCATGGGGGTGGAAAGGGATGGATGCTGGAAATGTTTATTTATTAAATTTGGGGATATTCCCTAGGGGTTGAAATGCTGTGTTGGGTTGTGATTGTTTTACGTCGGCCCTGGTGAAAGGGTTTTTTTTATAATTGTGCTGTTGGAGTGTTTGGGGGCTTGATTTTGATTGTGCATGTTGGTGTGTTGGAATGCTTATTTATGAAAAATATGTTTTTTGGGGAATTAAAAGGGGTGTTTTTATCCTTTTCTTTTTTTTGTGTGGTCTCTTGCGGGGCGTGGTTTTAGGTCAGCACTCCCCCTTTACTCCTACCTTTGGGCCGTTGTCAGGGCAAGGGCCCCCAGGGGTCGGTCGGGACAATTGTGGGGGCTCGTGGGATGTGAAGGGCTCTGACTGTTTTTCTCTTTCGCGGAGTACCCTTTTTGTTTTGCTGTTTTGTATATGTTTAGGCGGTTTGTGTGTTTTTTCTTTGGGGGGGTTTGGGGGTGACTCTAGCGTTTAAAGGGGGTCTTTTTGTGGCCCGAGGCAACATCCGGTGTGACCCGGGGAGTTGAGGGGGGTGACCAGGGGGAGTCGGGGGGGGGGCCGCGTCCCGGGCCCTTCCCCCGGGTTGCCTTTCGCAGGTACGGCCGTTGGGCTTGCCTTTCTGGTTTCCGCCCCAGTCTGCAGTTTCCCGTTTTGTAGTTAGCCCGTTTTTTTTTTCCGGGGTTTTTGAGTACAGGGGGTTGTATCGGACGTTAGGTCCCTTTTTTTTTTCCTCTCTCCGGAAAATTTTCCCTTTGCCAGTTGGGTTTTTTTTTTTCCCGGCCAGCCCCACCGCCTGTTGCTCGTGCTGTGGGGCGCGGGGTTGCCGGGGTGGGGGGAGGGCCCGGGCTAGTTTTTTTTTGTTTTTTTTTTTTGGTGAGCCCCACCCCACTGTTGCTCGTTTCTGTGGAGCCCCGGTGTTGCCAGGTGGGAGCAGCCGGACCCCTTTTCCGCACACACACAAACACACCATTTTCACACATATACACACACCCCCAAAAATTTGGGTTTTTTTAAATTTGGGAAACGTCTTTCCCCCGTTTTTTGAAAACCCGGGGAGGATATTTTTGTCAAAGGCAAGGCCCGGGGCTGGTGGGTGTGGCGACGCTGTGCGTCGAAGAAGGGAAAGGGATTCAAAATATAGTCCCTACTTTAGTACCAGTACTTCCGGGCTACAGTAACTTCTACTTATTCCCGTGCTGTTTGCAGATAGTCCAGTGGTACTTTTAAATAACTCTTCGCCCAAAGGGATCTTCTGCGAGACCCCCCATTTGGGATTCCGTCGGAAGCGTCAGGCATAGCGAAGCAAATTTGGGCTTTGGTTTTAGTCGCAAAAAAAAACCCAAAGCCTCCCCTTTCCATGCTTCCCCTCGTAAGGAGTAGCCCCCGGGGGACTCTCTCATTGGGAAAGGGCGAGAACCCCGGGGGGCGGGTCAGACGGGTCATCCCCCCTGTTTTTTTGGGAGTGGGAAACCCCGCCCCGGGGCATTTAAATCCCCTCCTGATTTTTTCTGGAGCGAAAATTTACGGGGAGGATGAGGCCCCACGTAAAGAAGAGGTTTTTTAGGCAGGAAGCCCCTCTGTGGGAAGAGGTTGTCGGCAAAGGAAAACCCTACGTAAGGGGAAAAAGGCCTTTTA
The DNA here is from genome assembly GCA_018398815.1 of Conus ventricosus. Taxonomy (NCBI): domain Eukaryota; kingdom Metazoa; phylum Mollusca; class Gastropoda; order Neogastropoda; family Conidae; genus Conus; species Conus ventricosus. The sequence continues at coordinate 39,651,831 of CM031621.1, forward strand.
GACAGGAAGCCTACGTAAGGAAGAGGCCTCTAGGCGGAAAAACCCCGGGGAGGGAAGGGGGCTTTCCCGGGGAGGGGAAACCCCGCGGGGGAAGAGCTAAGGGTAGGAAATTTTGGAGGGCCCCTGCGCCCGAGGGAGGGCTGACAGACAGGAAAATTTTTCTAGGGAAAAAGGCTTTTTCTGGCCCGGAGGAGGCTCTAGGGAGGGAAAACTTGGTAGGGAAAAGCGCGGGGGGAGACTTCTAGACAGGAGGCCCCCGGGGCAGGGGGGGAGACGCTTTGACAGGAGGTCAAAACGTAGGGGAAAAGGCTGCCCTCCCTAGGGGAAAAACTAGGGCAGGATGGAGGCTTGCGTAGGGGGGGAGATGGGAAAAAAATTCCCTTTGCGGTCTCCCGCATCTGTAAATCAGGGGGTTGATCGACAGGGAAGTGATAGAGTTAGAGGCCCCCAAAATTGAGGCTTCCCGAGTTCGACTGTGAGGGCAAATTTATTTGTTTCCCAGAAACATTTTGACAAGGTTGCTAGGGCCCTACCCAAAAGTCTGGGAACAAAAGGCTATGCACCTTTTTTCTGGTTTTTCTGGTGCTTTCAAGGGAAATGTGTGGGTCACTCTAAAAAGAAGGGGCGTCTTAGGGAGACCCTGCAGTTGGTCGGGTAAGCTTTCCCCCTTTCCCGAGACGTACAGTAGGAAGTTTTTTTGGGCCCTGAAAAAGGGAAAAACGGACGAAAACTTCGTTTCAGTTTTGGGGGATAGGTGCGCCCAAAAAGCCCAGGGTAATGGGGGTCCCTTGGTTCTAAGTTGGGGGCTAGAGGATTGACCTCATTTAAAAGCTCACCCAAAACTGTGTCCCCAGAGTTGAGGGGTTGGATAGGCGAGACGCACCTCAGGATTTCGCGGCTGCGATTCATCCGTTTAGGTGTTTTTTCTGAAGCTCGCCCGGGCCTTTTGGGCATCCCCCCAGATACGGACAGGAAAACCCCCACAGGATTTAGTGGCAATAAGGCCGACAAACCCCCTAAACGAGGGGGAACAAGGCGGCCAGTTATCGGGGGGTTTCAGCACCCCCGGGTTTTTTTTTTCTTTGTGGGCGCCTGGGCCCCTTAGGAAAAAATTGCCCTTGAGGGCCCCTGGTTTGTCAGGGGCTTTGTCCTTTTAACGTCCTCGTGCCTTGGTAACGTGGGTTCCATCCCAAACTTCTGGTGATTCAGTTTTCCCAGGTTTTTTCTTTTGTTGTTGGGGTCTTCCTTGGTTTGAACCCCCCTCAGGGATTCGGGGGAAACATCAAAAGCTCTTTTTTGATAAGGATTGGTTTCCCCCAAGGCCCCGGGGGGGGCGCCGTTACGGGTGTGTGCGGGGGGGGGAGGCGGTTTTTCCTCCACCCGTCCCTTTAGTTAAAAATCGTTTTTATTCCCCCCCCCCACTTCTGTGGCGGGAAATAAGGGGCCCTCGCGGGGGCGGACCTCTGGGATTCCCTTTTTAAAGGGAAAAATTTTTTCACCTTCGCAGACGGGAAAGGGGTCAGTTTTCCCTGTTACGGATCTGCCCCTTTCAGGCGTGTGTGGGGTTACCACAGGCCAGAGTAAGAAGCAGGAAAAGGGAAAATTTCGTCCCCTTTTCAGCCGATCTCTGACGAGGGGTTTTTGCCAAAAGGCCCAACCCCGCCCTTTCCATGTCCGTCTTCAGGGGCCGGGGGGGGGGGGCTTGGATGTCCAACGCCTGCGGGCAACTGGTTTGATGTCCCCCTCAGGGGGGGGGGCTGCCCGGGCACGCCAAGGTGAGCTTCAACTCCACAAAGGGGGTCCTCTTTAGGGTTTTTACTCAAAAGTGTTTTGGCCAAAACAGCTTGGGTTTTTCCCCCAAAACTTGAGAGAATCTGTTCTCCGGCAGGCCCGATTTTCCCCCCTGGAGGGCATATGGGCTCCAAGCGGACTCTCGAGCGAGTAAGAAGGATTTTTTTCTGGGGCCGGGGGTGAACTCAAGGTTAGGCAGTACTGCCCCGTTGCGTTTTTGCCAACGAAAACGCCTTTAAAGGGTTTGCTTGAGGCGTGTTCCCCTAGGGTCAGTGCCACTGGTTTTTGGGGGCCATTTAGCAAAGGGTTGGGGTTTGGGCCCGGTGGGGGCCCCTTAATCCACCCCCAATCGCGGTCAAACCCCTACCTTTCGTAGCGGGGTTTGACTATTTCGACTCGATGCCCGAGGCCCTTCCCCCCTTAGGGGCTATCGTTTTCCCTACTATTTCCCGAAGCTTCCCGGGAGTTTTTGGGCACGCACTTGGGGTGCCAAGAAGAAGTACCCGGGGGGAAAGGGTTTTTACTGGAGAGCGATCATCCTTTTCCGTGTGGGAACCGGATCCGGCCAGTCAGGCGTCGGCTCATGGTTAGGGAGTTTGGGAAATGAAAATTTATGGTTTTACTTTCCGTTTTATATTTAAGGGTTTCCCGTAAAACGGTGCTGGGCTATCTTAGCCCAGCTCCGTAGTTTGCCATTGGAAAATCAGGGCAGAGGGACACTTTCCCCTCAAAACCCGGGGTTTTATCCCCTTTTGGTCTTTGTTTTTCCCGGTGTAGGGAAAGTTTTCACTTCGTGGATGAAACGGTTTGTGAATCACCAAAAGGTTCGGATTTTTACTTTCATGGTTTTGGAAAGGGTTTGCCCTTTGTTTTTTTGAAAAATGTAGTTTTATTTTATTTCTCGGTGTGGTCTATTGTAGAATGTTTGAAATTGGTTTTAAACGTACTCTGGGTTTATCACGAGGGGGTTGGGGTTTGGTCCCATTGTTGTGAATTTGCACATGCGTCAAGGTTCCCAAAAGGGGCACTGATCTCAGGGGAAAACCGAGGGTTTTAGGCCGGGGGGGGGGTTTTTCACGATTTGTCACGAGGCCACGACGTTTGACCCAAATGGGGTGGGGGAATTATTCATTTGGGGGTTTTTGTGTCGTTGTTGTGTTATCGCCCTTAAGGGGGTTGTGGTGTGTTGCCCTTTGGTGGGGTTTAGTTTTAGGGGTTTGGTTTTTCTTTTCTCTCTTCTCTCTCTAATTTTCCCCTGCCCGTTTCATTCTCCCGCAGGTTTTAGGGTTTGGGGGGTATCTTTTTTTTGTAATGGTGTCTACGGCCCCTTTGCCCGTCTTTTTACCTGTCGCACGTGCCTTTTAAATTTTTTTTAGTTTGAAGTTTGTCACTCTGTGGCGTTTTTGTGGCATGTTGGGCCCCCATCGCTGAGGGGGGTTAGCTCTTTTACTCGAGGGAAAAATGTCTTGGGAGCGCCTGCTCGGGCTTGGTTCTTCACCGTTTGTTTGAAGGTTTCAGTTTGGTTCTTCAATTCCCACGTCGGCTGTAGGGGGGAGGGGAAAACACTTCTTCTTTTTCCGCATCTGCGTGCTTTTCCTCTCGACTGGCAGAGGGCAGGAGAGTCGGGTTTTACCCCCCTCTTGGGGGGCCCCCCGGGTTTTCTGTGCCCTTCCCCTTTTTCCTTCCCCCCTTTCTTCTCTCCTCCCCGCTACCCCTTTCCCCCCCCCCCCCGGGGGGGGCCCCCGGAGGGTGGATGGTTGGTGCCACCCCGCTGGTTGGTGTTACGCTTTTTGGGTTTGGGGGCCCCGCCTCGGGTTTTGGGGCCCCGGATGGTTGGTGCCACGTGTGTTTTAGGCCACGCCCTTTGGGTTGGGGGCGCGGACGGTTGGGGCCACGGTGGTGAGGGCCCCCGCTTGGTCGGGGGCCCCGGGACGGGGAGAAAAAACCCGCCCGGGTTGACTGGGCCGGCCCTGATCCCGTCCAGGACCTCCAGTAAAAAACGCCACCCTTTCCCCCCCCCCCCCCCCCCCCCCCCCCGGACGCGCTCTTCACTTCTCTTGTGGGGTGTCAAGGGTTTTCGGGGCCTTGAAAAGGGCTCCCCTTTAAGAAGACCCGGTTTGGAAACCCCCTAGTGCGACAGGGTGCTCCTTGTAGAATTTGGAGGGGGCAGGGGGGTGGGGGGCACTCCTTTGGGTGGAAAAGGGGTTTGGGTGTGGAAATGTTTATTTAATTGGGTATATGTCATATGTGTTGGAAAAAGCTTTTGTTTTTGATTGTGTACGTCGTATGGTGAAATGTTTATTTATAAATTTTGCATGTTTGGTGTTTGGAATGCTTGATTGTGATTGTGCATGTTGTGTGTGTTGGGAATTTTTATTTATGACGGATGTTGGTTTTGGGGTTTAAAAAGGGGTGTTGTATCGTAATCTTTATTGTGTGGGCTCTTGGGGGCGTTTTGAGGGGGCGGTTTACCCCTTCACTCCTACCAGACCGATTTCCCGTAGGGAAAACCCCCAGGGGTCGGTCGTGACTTTGGGCATATTAGAAAATTTAATTTAGGCCGCCGATTCTTCGATTTTCCCCTTCCCTTTTTAGGGTTTTTTTCCGTCCCAATTTTTGTTTGGGGGGTTTTTCCCGAACATACGGTCAAACATTTTGACCAAAATTGCCCGCCCAAATATGGGTTGCTCCTTTTCCCATTTGGTTGGGAAAAACATCTCGTAGATGGGGAAATCAGCTCGAAAATTTTTTATGACCCAAAGGGAAGGGGAAAAGTTTGGGGTGCATGCAACTTGTATAAAAAAAGGCTTCAGCAAAATCGGCTTTGTTTTATTTAGTTCTTTGAAATTTTTTACCCGGGCTTTGCTGGTGACTATTTTTTTGGGCTGGTATATCTCTTGGAAAATTTTAAAACATTTGTGGCGAAGTTCCCTTTGGGGACTGATTAGCAATTTCCTTCAGGTCGTTGGGTGCCCGTGTGGAGCAGTTTTGGCGTCTGGGGCTTGGGGCTGTGTTCCTTAGGGTTTTTCCCGGAAAAATTTTTTCTTTGTTTTTTTGTTCTCTTTGTAAAATTTAAACCATATGAAAAGACCCCCAATCTGGTGGCCCTCCAATCTCTATGATGGGGTCATGGAAAAATGATGATTTGAGGGAGCTGGCTTTGTTCTTGATGCCCTTCCTGTGAAATGGGGTTGCTGGTTTGGGGTAGTTGTTTCACCTTTTTGAGTCACCTGCTCTCAAATTTACGGCGTGTTTGGCAAGTGCCCTTTTTCATCTGTTGTTTTAGGGGTTGTTTTTTTAATTTTTTTTTTTTGCTGTGAGTTTTTTCCCCTTTGTCCACAAAGGGTTTTTGGGGGTTTATTCTTTTTATTTAGAAAAGTCGCTCTTTCCCGGGATTTTTCTCGCTGTCTTTTTAGGGGGGGGGTCGTCTCCCAGGGGGACGTTTCGTGAAATGTTTGTTTTTAGTGGGGGGCAGACGAAGGGTGTCTAGGTTCTGCTGGTTGTCACTGGGAGTTTGGTGTATTTTGGGGGGGTGGGAGGCTTTGATGTCTCGACAGCCAGCGGTGTTTTTGCTGAAAGAACATGGGTTTTTGGGGGGGACCCGGGGTGGGCACCTGTTTGCTGTTTTTTAAAGGAGTGTCTAACTCTGGATTCTCTACTGCCAAATTGAAAGGGTCGAGGGTCATGTGGGAAATAGTCTTCTTCCCGAAAAACGTTTCAGTGAAAACTTCAGTGTTGGGCGGAATTTAATTTTTTTTGTCTTCTGTGTTGAAGTCTCCTAGTATTTTTGTCCCCCTTTTTTCACTGTATCGTTTTTTTTTCCTGTATTTTCCCGACTGAAGCTTCTAAAAAAAACATTCACAATTTGAGCAACTAGGGCTTGATTTCTTTGAGGGATGTTGTAGGTCCCCGATGGGAAAAACAAAATTCTGAATAGACGATTCCAAGTTTCCCAAGGGAAATGAGGTGGGTAGTCTGTTTGTGATTTTAAAATTTGGTTTTTAGAAGTTGCGGGGTTTTAAATTTTTGCGGGATCTGGGGAAAAAAGTCATTGGGGCGTCTTTTGGGCGTGTTTCTTGGAGAAGTCTTTTTCATTTTTTTCGTCTCGAAAGATATGCTGGGATGTTTTTTCATGTGATTTTTCTTTGCGATCGGACAAAAAAACAAATTTGGTTTGGTGGGGAAATTCTGTGCAGGGGAAAAGTGTATAGGTCTTGAGCAGAATGCAAAGGGTTTTCATTTTGAAAAAGTAGCAAACAACGGTGGAGGTGTGTGTTGGGGTGTGTGTGTGTGTGTGGTTTTGTGTGGTTTTGGGGCCGGGTCCGTGGTCCCTTTTGTGGGGTTTATAGTATGGCCCGCACGCTGTGTGATGTGAGTTTGTGGGGCGTGCGCGCGCACGTCTTGTGTGTGTGTGTGTGTGGGTGTGTGTGTGTGTGGGGTGTGTGGTTTTGTTTGTGTGTGTGTGGTCGTACAACTTAGTTAATTTTGACTGTAAATGGTTTCAGTCAGGGAAGTGTGTGTTGTGTTCGTCTGTATGTCTGTCTGTTGCCTGTGTCTGTGTGTGTGTTTGTGTGGTGGGGTGTGTGTGTGTGTGTGTGTGTGTGTGGGTGTGGTGTGTGTGCGAGCAGGAGAGACAGCCAAACAGAACAAAGGAGACAAAGGGGGCAAATATATATTATAATATATATATTATATTTTATTTTCATTAAAATATTACAAAAAAAATAAAAAAATTCCCAAAGGGTAAATACCGAGCAACCATTCCCGCAAATTACAGGAAACAGCTTGGTGTTGAAAGACTGCGGGAAAAAATTTATTTATAAAAAAAAGCTTGCTCTTTTGTCTTTGATTGAAGAAATAGGGTTGATAAGCATTCATATTGCAGTGGTAGATAATTTTGCCTAGCTAAAGTATGTGTTTGAATGGGTGAGTGGGGGGAAAAAATAAAATAAACTAAAGTTACTGGGGGCTCATTTTGAGAAACATTTATTTTTTTTTCCCCCCTCACCCATTCAAGCACATAAATGTTAGCTAGGCAGAATTTTCCCCCACTGCAGATATGAATGCTTTCTCCCCCTATTTCTTCAATCTAAGCATAAGAGCAAGCTTTGTTTTTATTTGAATATTTTAAATTATATTTTATTTTATATAATATATATATATAAAAAATATAACACACCCCACACACACACACAACACACACAATATTTTATTATATATAAATATATTTATTATATATATACACACACACATATGTGTGTGTTTGTGTGTGTGGTGTGTGTGTTTCCCCGCGCGCACGCGCGGGGGCGTTTTATGTGTGTGTGGTGTGTTGTGGTGTGTGTGTGTGTGTGTTTTGTTTTGTGTGATGGGGTGTGTTTGTGTGTGTGGTGTTTTGTGACGTGGTCCCTGTGTGGGTTTATATGTATGTGCCCGACGCATGTGGGGATGTGAGTTTTTTGGGTGTGCGGCGGGGCGCTCGTGTGTGGTGTGTGTGTGTGTGGGTGTGTGTGTGTGTGTGTGTGGGTGTGTGTGTGTGTGTGTGTTTGGTGTTTTGGGGTAGTACAACATTTTTGTTAAATTTTGACTGTAAATTTGGGTTTTGTCAGTCAGTGTGTGTGTGTCTGTCTGATGGGCGTTGTCTGCCTGTGTCTGTGTGTGTGTTTGTGGGGTCGATCGACAAAACAAAAAAAAAAGTTTTTTTTTTAGGCCCTTCCCACATAAAAAAAAAAAAATTTTTGGCCCCGTACCCACTCAATGCCCCAATCAAAAATTCGTAGTAGGGAGTCGCAGGGTGCGTGGAAATTTGGCAGAAAATTTAAAGGACTCTTTTTTAAACCCGTTTGGACTTACGACTTTGACGCAAGAGTTTCATGATCGTTTTCTGTTTTAAAAGTTATTATTTGTGCCCAGTTACAATCCGTGCGATATAGGGGGTTTTTTTACTTGTTAAACATCCTTTGACCATTCGATTATTTGGGGGCTTTTTTAAAGAGAGCCCAAAAAACGGTGGCAGGTAACTTTTTATCAAACGCCAAAAAAATAAGATCAGCGAGTGAATGTCCCCCATTTGTTGCAAAAAAACAAAAAACAAAACAAAAAAACAAACACACATACACACACACACCCACACACAACACACACACACACCCCACACACAACCCCACCACCACACAAACACACACACACACACACCCACACACACCCCACCCAAACCACACACCCAAAACCCCACACATACACCAAAAGCATGGTGAGTTGAGTCTATTTCAGTTTTTTAAAAAAAAACAGTGTGGGAAAAAAAGGACGAGGAGGCCCTACTGGGCAAAAGAAAAAGAAAAAAAAAGTGGGAAAAATTGGAGGTTGGAGGACAAGAAAAACAAACCCAACCCAAATGTGACTGGTACGATCAACACACAGTAAATACAATGACAGACAGGCAGACCGAGAGACTGAGAGAGACAGACAGACAGACAGACAAACAGACAGACAGATAGACCGAGAGACAGAGAGAGTGAGAGAGAGTGAGAGAGAGAGAGAGAGACAGGGGAGGAGGAGGAGGAGGAGGAGGAGCAGGCAGACAGACAGACAGCGGTAGTGAGACAGAAACAGAGAAAGAGGCAGAGAAACAGACAGACAGACAGACAGACAGAGAGATAGACAGACAAGCAGACACAGAGACAGAGAGACAAACAGTGACAGAGAGACAGAGACAGAAATATAGAGAAACAGAGAAACAGAGACGGAGAGAGAGACAGGTAGAGGCACAGACAGAGAGAGAGAGAGAGAGAGAGAGAGAGAGAGAGAGAGAGAGAGAGAGAGAGAGAGAGAGAGAGAGAGGATGTGTGTGTATGTGTGAATGTAAGAGAGAGAGAGAGAGAGGAGAGAGGAGAGAAGAGAGAGAGAGACAGACAGACAGACAGACAGACAGACAGACAGATATGGAGGCAGAGAGAGAA
>CM031621.1:39682502-39705002 GCA_018398815.1 Conus ventricosus
GGGAAGTGAAAAACAGGCGGGCGGGGGTCGCGTGAATAATCATTTCTGCTAGCAGTAAAGAATATACCCTCATGCACACACTCAAGTCACTTTTAAGTTCTTACTCAAGTCACTTCAAAGTTCTTACTCAAGTCACTTCTAAGTTCTTACTCAAGTCACTTCTAAGTTCTTACTCAAGTCACTTCTAAGTTCTTACTCAAGTCACTTCTAAGTTCTTACTTAAGTCACTTCTAAGTTCTTACTCAAGTCATCTCAAGTTCTTACTCAAGTCACTTCTAAGTTCTTACTCAAGTCGTCCTTAAGTCATCCTCAAGTTCTTACTCAAGTCGCCTCAGATCAAACTAAGTCATCCTCTAAGTACAACCAAGTTCTTATTTAAGTTATCTTATAATTATCAAAAAAACAATACAATCTATGTTTTTTCTTAAATAGTAGATGTCTAATATAGTACACACATGCCTCAAAAAACGCGTCATCGTCGAGGATATCTTGCTCAGCGTCCTTGGCGCGAGATTGGTCAGCATAAATCTTAATGAAGTTCTTACATCGTAAGCAACCACATTGATTACAATTCTGGTCTATGGAAATGTCTTTTATAGACTCCATGTCTTTATTTCTTGACTCCATCATTTTAAACAAATAATAATCTGCCATGATCTGTTTTTATCAAAAAACAAAAAATTTTTAAATTAAGTTCTTAAAATATTATTGCATTTGAAATGGATCAAAATGATCTTTTGTTGTTGGCGGTTTTGGCATGCTTTTGTGTTCGGCTTCTGTATTTAGTGGCGGAGATTGTTTGGACTTCTTTGGTTTTTGCTGTCGCTGTTTATATATTTTATAACCGTAATAACCGCCCCAGCAGCAGCAAGGGCGCCAAAAATAACAACTGTTTTAAGTTCAATATTCCATGAAGACTTTGTGCTGTAGGCCTTGAATTAACTTGTTCTTGTTCTGGCGTTTTTTATAGCTGGCATTGAAACAACTGTTGGCATTGGCGGTGTTATGTTTTCATTATGAGTTATATTCTGTAACATTAATTTTTTTGCCTGTTCCACTCTGCTAATCTTTTTTCCTGCTTCAACACGCCCAGGATGAGGAGGCTTTTTACTGGTCGCTTTCTCCACCCGATTCAGTGTTTTCTGATTCTGCTGATTTTCTGGCTCGGTCATTTTGAAGGGTAACAAAATCTATATGATTAAAAGTAATTAATCCTGCGATCACTGGCGACAATAATGTTCCAAATCTGTAATACAGATCACATCCTAGAGACTCTAATGACTTTGCTAAAACTGGATCCTGCGTTAAATCATACATAAAGTCTTGTTCAGAATCAATGGGCGCAAATCTACTAACTAGTTTAGTGTACAAACTAAGAACCGTTTGCCCGACACTTTTTACCATTCTTGATCCTAGTTGCGCTTCATACCTGTTATGATACTTTTCAATGTCTTGTGGCGACATCTGTTGAATCTGTTCTATGCTGAATTCATTTCCGAGGAACTGTTTTGTTTTTCCACATGCTGCCAAAGAATACAACCTTTCCTTTTTGGCATAATAGCTTGGTCATCAACTTGATCATTTGTAATCATAAGTTCAGGAAGGTTTAGGCTGCCCTGTAGCTGTAGTAGATCGTCGCTGTTCATGTTTTTTATGAATTATAATTATTTTATTTTTTAAAAATGAGCACCGAAAAAACTGTTACCAACCTTGTATACCATTCTGCTGTTATTGGGGGGCTAAGTGTAGGATACACGATGCTTGGTAAAAACTTGTTGAAAATAAAAAACAGCAGATCTTGGCAAACTAGACTTTGAAGACTCGCAAAACTGATTGTTATCATTGCAGCTTCATTTGCTACGAAAGATTTTCTAGTTAAGCAAGGAATAATTCCAGACAGTATCAATATGTAAAATTAAAAAAATACATTTATAAAAAATGGCTTCACTCATAATGATGATTGGAGGCGCTGTGGTTAATGCGCTTGCTTTTAGCGGAAGTAATTACGCATTTAGTAAACTACGGGATGACGGCGAGAGAAAAGACATAACAAAGCTGTGGAGCAACTAGCCGCAGCACAAGATCACTATGAAAAGCAGAGAATTGAGCAGTTAGATTTTATTAACAACAAACTGAAAAAACAGGGACATGCAGCTTACATATTTAAAGACGTTGACCAGGCAATAAAAGAATATTTTCTTGTAACAGGCAAACCAATCGAGACATTGCCCCCGCCAAAATTTAGTGACTTTTATCAGCCATCAAAAAACAAAGATGCAAGAAATCGCGTTTATTGTCTTTGGTATGACCGTTGTGTATTTTGTTGCGCATAATATTGGCTGAATAAAAAATGAACAAAATCTATTATTCGCCAAAAGGATATTGGAAGGGAATCATGGCAATAAAAAAGCTAAGCCAAGCAGCGGGAGTCAGTGAACAAACAGCAAAGGAATGGTTATCTAAACAAGCGATTTGGCAAATTTATTTACCTGCGCCCAGACGAATACAGAGACCGCACTTTGTGAATACAATACCGAACGACACCCACCAAATGGATCTTCTATATTTACCTCATGATACGATTAGACGAAAAAGATTTAAGTACGCACTCACAGTCATTGACGTAGCTTCAAGATACAAAGATGCGGAACCATTAACACAAAAGAGTGCTTCTGCTGTTGCTGTTGCTATACAACTAATATATCAACGAGGCCCTCTAACTTATCCTCGCATGATTCAAGTTGATGATGGAAAAGAATTTAAAGGCCAAGTAAATCAATTATTGTTAAAACATAGAGTTATCATTAAAGAGGCATTCCGGGAGTTCACAGATCACAGGCTTTAGTTGAAAACTTTAACAAACAGTTAGCTGAAAGACTTTTTTCCTACCAGTATCACAGAGAGCGATTGACAATTCTCGCAACACAAAATGGGTTTAGAAGACTCCCCCTCAGTTCTACGTGCAATGAATAATGAAGAATTAAAGTCAAAAACCAGTACAGGCAATCAAAAAACAAACAATAATGTTGTTGAAGGAGAGTCTTCATCCAGCAAACTTTTAAACCATTTGGTTTGAAAGAAGGTACCTTTATTTGCCGGGAGAAGCAAAGGGGACATTTCCTTCAGGGCAACAGATCCAGTTTGGAGTGTTGACCCATATGAAATAAAAAAGAATTGTAAAGATGAATCCGCCTGTGTATTATTTACGAGAAACTGACACAACAAAACAACCAGCCCCCCAAAGATCTTTTGTGAAGGAAGAACTGCAAATAACCCACCAGACACAGTTCCAGTTGCTTAAATTTAAATTTTTTTAATTTACGTAAATATATTTAAGTCTAAAATGGAGAAGGAAGCTCAGAATGAAGCAAGAATGAAAAAATGAAAAGACCTTGGAAATTTAATACGAAAAACATATGATATGGTTTCGCTATTAAGGAAACATTTGCGAGGATTCATCGGTACAGGGCAATGCATCCAATCACCTACAACCCAAATCCCAAATTTTTTGACTATAAAAAAAGGGATAAAAAAATATCTTGAAATAATAAATAAAATTCGAGCACGTCAAGCAAACATGAGAAAAATTTTGTCTAAATTGGATAATGAGCGATTGAGCTTATAGTTAAAGTTGGGGAAAAATATGGAACCCGAATATAAACCCGGGGATGAAGAAGATATATAATTATGCGTTCTCCAAGCCCGTTTGCATTTTGAAAACTCTGGATTAACAAATACTCGTTTTGTTTTTTGTTCTATCTAATGACTTCTTTGTTACAACAGTTGTGTTGATCTCATGTAGATTAGATCGTAGTTTTTACGTTGCATGATGAAAAGTCTTATTGTCAAACAATGCTTCTTTATATTTTGTCATGGCGATATGTTTGACTGCACAACACTGCGAGATATTCCCTTTGCTTTTTTGATAGTTTTTCTCCTGGCTCAAAATACTGTACATTTTTACCTTAACCCAACAAACTCCTTGATCACCTTTCCAGATAATTCATCCTCATCTTTCCTAAAACCTTCTTATTAGAAAATTTGAATGCAAAGGCGAATTTTTAGGATAATCAAGTGTGTCGTACCATCCCGCATGCCCTTTAGCTACTTCTAATTCCATGTCTTTATAATATCTTCAGTAGGGAATCTAAACAAACTGTCTGTATCTGTGTAAAGTACTCTGGACTCAGGATACAAGGGCTTAAAGTAGTCATAAAGAAATTCTAACATCAAAAGTTTTGATAATTCTAAAAACAGTAAACCCAATAAATACAGGTTTGCCCAAATTTTGACTTTCTTTTTTTCATCATTATCCAAAAAGCTGATCATGAAATCTTCTGAAGTCCTGATAATTGGGTTTTAGAAGTCAGCTTAATTGCATCGTTCTCTTTGGTGACCAATCTGACATCTTTACGCTTGTGCGGATTCTCCATAGTTTTTCCCGAAACAACTGTTGTTCATCAGCTTGAAAAAGTCTTTTTCTGAAGCATCTGTGGATTAGTTCTGAGATCATGTTCTTCATTATGTATGGTTTCATGAACTGTTCTTGAAAAAAGAAATTTAAATACGATGAACACTGTCAACTTCAAACCATGTCTTAAATAAAATTGTAGAAGTCTGTAATGACAGACAAAATTTTTTTTGCCACGAAGATTAGGCCAAGTTTAGGCGTTCTGTTTTTGCCATCTTTAGATTTTTCTGCTGTTTAATGGATAGTAAATTATCCAGGTCATGGAGTTCCTGAGGATATTCTAAGTCAATTTCTAGAATGAAACCACGCTGTTGATCTAGCGTCAAACTGCTCAACCACTTTAAATGCTCTTTGAATATTTTTTAAATTGTCGCCTGTGTACATTTAAAGTTGCGTAATGGAAAGTGATTGCGCCATTGCCCATCCAAAACAGATTGTTTGCATCTAAATACATGAGATAGTTAGACCTTTTACTTGGATCATAGCCCGTCCAAGTATTTTTTTGTTTGTTTTACAGTAATGGTGCAAACGCCAAAACTAATTCCCCCACGCAATCCGTTTTCACATCTGAATCATTGGTAAATCAACAATAAATAAATCTGTATTCGTAAATTTTAAGAAAGCGTCCCAGCTCATCCCCGGCGCAGAAATGAATGCGCAGGGTCCAGGCTATAATGTTTCATGCAGGTCTTTCTGTAATTTTCAAAGACGTCCGCCAACAACATACATTGCCATCAAGTATGAATCATGATAGTCTCCCATTGTTTTACACTCTAACTTTTGCCACGCATCTTGAGCATGCTGGTAATCGGGGTCACTTATGGCCTTTCCTTTTAAGACTAGAAAAGAACGCGTCTTTAGGCGGAAGTGTATCTTCGTCAAACCTTTCCCAACTGTTCATGTATTTATAAGGGTAAACACCCTTTCTAACAAGAGTTGGGTCAAAATATTCTTCCGTTATTCGGCAGGATTTTAAGGACATAGCTAGTGACTCTAATGATCCCCTCATGTGCTGCATAGAGTCATAAAAAAAACATGTTATTTAAAGTGAAACACATGTACTTTTCTGATGACTGTGCAATGCATGACACCCTAAAGGGGTCGTTACTGCTTGCATTTTAAGGTGAGAGTCGTAACCTCGCAAGTTGTGAAAGAAAAATAGGCAGCTTCCTGTCGCAGGATTAAGTTTAGTTGAAGATTGCATTTACTGTGCGCTGCTCCTCTGAACTTTCCACAATTGATCATGGTCTCTTACTGTCGGATTGGTTTCCTCACTGTTAAACTTAGTTCTAAACCACAAATCCAACAATGTGTGGCTGATTTATACTGTTGTTTTGGTTTTTCGGGCGTCCTTATGATTTCAGATAAGTTTAGATTATTAGAACAGTCATTACGCACTTTTTGCATGCGTTCTAAGAAGTATTCTGCAGCATCTGGGCCTCTATACAATTCTGGTGCTGAATGGGCGCCATCCACCTGACAACAATGAAGGCAAATTTAACAAATCGATGATTACTCAATTAAGACTGTTTTCGAAGTTTTTGTGGCGCCGGCCCTCATAAGGAACAATAAGTGATTCAAAGTCTGCGTAAACTACGTATGGGGCATTTTGCAGTTTTTTTCCAGTTATTAAAACTAACTTTACTGCCTTCTCTCTGCGTAATTAGTTCTGTATTACAGTTACAGAAACTTTTACAATGTTTTATATGTTCAAGCGCGGCTGGAAAGGATGGCATTCTTGTTAAACATTTTCTACAGAATTCTTGTTTGCCATGATTTTTTGAAGTATGCCGCATTAGTCTACTCATTGTTCGTAAATTTAAAGTGTAATGTGGTAGCCCGCTGGTGAAAAAATTAGGAGTAAGTCAAAATGGCTTTTGTCTGGATCACCTATTGTTGGGCTGTCTTTAGACACTCTAATAGGCACAAATTTGTTTTCTCAGACCATGTTGTATGCATTTAAAAGTTATTGGTTTGTTTTTTTCTTCAAACTGATCAATTTTGTCCACCCCTAACAGGAAAGGATATTCCACTAAAGTTAAGATCATTGATGTAAGGCTGATAGTTAGATACTTTCTCTGCGTTTTTGGGGGACGTAATGAAGCCTTGCAAGAACACACCACATGAAAATTTGTTGTCTGAATTACTTTAGTTTAGAACTGCTGTTTTGCTACTAATGCTGGAGGGAGTGGAAAGTAAGACTTGCCAACAATCGGCTCATACTTAGCCTGTTTTTAAACTGATCTCTAAGACTTCGCCCTCTGACCAACCAGAGCCTCTCATTTTGGGTTCTTCAGCGCCACATCAAATGTTAAGCAGTTCGTCTGCCCAACAGGGGGTTTAAATCATTAGAGAAAGAATAACCTGCTGTTTTGTTGAGACCCAGACTTCTAGATTTTCTTCATTTATTGTTATATTGTCGATTAAAACAGCTAAAATTACTTTAACTGGGGGGTCTATTGTTTTGTTTACTTGGAACTTGAGAAATAGCATGAACAACGTTTGCCTGTACGTTTGCTGGATCAATGACTTCTAGACTGATATCATTTTAAAACTTTTTATAAATCTTCTTCCCTTACGGGATTTCTTCAAACAATTCGTCCCGGACCTTTTATAAAATTTTACCACTTAAGTTGTCTTTTCTAATTGAAACTTTTTATTAAATTAAAAAAAAAATTAATCAGAATCAATATCAACGGTCTTTTTGTGTTGGACTCATAAACTAAGTTTAAACACCCTTTGCGTTGTTAATGTGAGCTGTTTAGAACAGAGTTTAATGTCTCGTTTACTTTTTTTAAACATTCCTTTTTTATCTGATCGGTGTCTGGCTGTTGAGAAAAAGTTGTCCTTGCCTTTCTTTGAAGATCAAACTTTTGTCTTTTGTAGTCCTCAAAATCAGCTGTAAACGACTAAATTCTTCATCCGTGATGTTTGAGTCAACTAGTGCTTTATTTATTATCAGATTGAAGGAACTAAGTTTAGCTGTTATTAGTTGAACCATAGCTGTGTGCTTTTGGAGTTTAGTTTTTAATTTTTGCTGGCAGCACCTACAGCTAATGAACACAGGCCAAGAGCTAAAGACAAACCACCTAGAGGTAAAGCTGCAGGTGCGCCTACGCCCGTTGCTAAGAGACCAACACTCGTTCCTGCCGATAGAGCGCTTATAGTCGATGCTCCAATATTAACATAGGTAACAGCATTAAAGGCAGCAGAATACCTTCGTTTGGCTTTGCTGTATTTTGAAAGGTCTTGCTCTAGTACTTGCTGCATTTGTGTAATGTTTGTTAATCTGAAGGTTTTTATGTCAGGGCTTTCTATAGCAGCAGAATTCCCTACTGTCTCTTCTTTAGGTACTCTCGGATAATGCTGAACAGACATGCTTTTTTTTTAAATAAAAAAAATTTAGTATTGTATATTTTCTAATCTGTTATCTTCAATATTCAGCTGCGATCATATATTAAAAACAAATACACGTTAAGTGGTTTATCGGCCTCTTTTTCTTTATCAATTTGAATGTTTATTATGTCTCTAACAGTTCTCCGCTTCCATGTAACTGATTATCCTCTGTTGACCTTGGTCAATCCATAAACCGTATTTCGTTGTTAAATAATGATCAAGTCTAACACTGTGAAGATGTAGATCTTTAGACACAGGTCAACTGTTGGATTTCTACACCTCCCGCCTCCAAACAGTTTTCTTATTTCATCAAAATGCTGATAAGGTTTAAGCCCGCTAGCGTAGATTTGGTTAGGACTACCCTCAATTGTACATTGCACTTTTGTTATTTTAGGATTAACAAAATTTTCAGTTTGTCTTTTGAATGGTTCTTCATTTTCACACAGCAATAAAATACCTTTAAGCGATCTTGCTGCGGCACTAAAACTAAAATTCCATATAGTGTCTGCCCTGCTTTTAGGATATTTAGAATGAAAAATCACTCTTTCGTAATATATTGCTAATTTTGACTGATATTGTTGCTGGATCAGCCTCGCTAAGTTAGGGTTGCTAACGATGTCAAACTCTAACGAGATGTCAGAAATGCTGTACTTTGCTTCGGTGTCTGTAGATATAATAACATATTTGTAGTCATTAAAAGTTAGTTCATATGACAATCTGTCTTTTAATGCTCCTTGAAAGTATGGGGCATGCGCTTTTAACAACTCAAAATCTAGGGGTATGAAAAAGCGATTTCCATACGCATAACTTACGGCTACAAACCTTTTGCCGTCTTTAGCATCTTCAGCGCCTATTCTATGTTTTAGTGCTTCTTCATTTTCGATTCCTTGAAACGCAAGATCAGCCCTTTCATTCTCGGTTAGCCATAGATCAGAATAGGTTAAAAATATGTCTGCATTGTGTAAAGAAAATATTTCCTGCCCCTCAAGTTTTATAGAAATTTTCTTAACGATTGCCTGTCCCAGATTCTGGACAACTGTCCTGTTTGGGTCTGTTTCTGATTCGAGTTCTATTTTGAAAGTAAGACGCGCAGAGCCTGGCACAATCACTTCATCCGCTCCTAGGTCTGGAAATTTAACAGTAAGACTTTGATCTGCATCAATAGTAGATGGATTATTTGGAACAGTAATATTCCGCTTATTTCCCTTCACGCCAAAGGGCTCTTTCAGTCTTCTATGCGGGTCAAGAATCGAGCCATATGCTTGTGACATTTTTTTTATAAAACAAAATAAAAAGTTAATTATTTAAAAACATGGCAGGCATTGGAGGTGAAGAAGATTATGATGTTTTTGATCCTGTAGACGACATGAGTGATTCCCCTTGGGAGCAGCATCGCTCGGGGCTCTCATTGCATGATGAATTAGTAGAAGGGCGGCAAAGGCGTGAATTAACAGAAAGTAAGGTTAGATCATTATACCAAAGTTTAGGACTAGAACCTCCCGAAACTATATACCCTGATGATTTTGAACTAAAAGATAACCATTTGTATGTGAAAAACGACAAAGGAGAACGTGTTCCGCTTACACATAAACGAGACCCATCAAGGTTTGTGGGCTGGGATGCAATTAGACAAAGGCTCCGCGCAAGCGAGCGAAATCGCCTTGGCTTTACTAAACCAAAATTAGATAGGGAAGCAGTTGCTAAACTTCAAAACATACAACAAGAACTCCCAACAGATAGCCAAATGCAAAACATGGAACTTGAAGATTTAAGTCAAACAACAGTCAAAATAAATCAAGCAATAAAAGCAGAAACCACTGAAGAAGAAGAAACAGCATTAAATACAATTGACGAACCGCCGCTGCCCATGCAAGAAATAAAGGCGTCTATAAGAGAATTAGAAGCCCTTGATCGCACTTTAAGAACCTTTCGGGGAGAATTAATAAACAATTTAGCAAAACTGGGTGAACTAGATGAGCAATATAAAAAGAGAAAAAAAAACTCGCTGAGGCTAAGGCCGCCAACTTAGGACCTGATGTTATAGAAAGAATAACGCAAAGACTAAATAATCTTGAAGAACTGAGATTAATAAGAATAGAAGGGGCGTCTACTAACCGAGAACAATTACGAACTCAAGTGAGCAGAATAAGAGAAACTATCCAAAGAATTTTATATGAAGACACAACACTAGCAAAAAAGAATAAAAACACTGTTTAGAGAGCAAGGTGTCACATTAGCAAGCGTTATAACGGCCTTAGGATTTGCAATAAGTACACTGTGATGGCTATTACAGGCGGGTGGAGGTCAAAGCCTAGTGCCTCCATCGCCATCCCCTCCATCACCACCTGATAAATCAGGGGTAAAAAAACAACTTGACCATCTTGCGGGTTTATTAAAAAAATTAGCCAGTAAAGCCAGGGACGCTTTACCAGTATATTAGGGGGTATTTTTTAGCTGGCTTTTGTCTACTGCAGGCAAAGTAGTTGGCTTTATGGCTGAGCACTTATGGGCATTAGTTCTCTTAATAGTTGGGTTACTCTTTAGTAAAATAAAGAAGGATTAATCCTAGGCCAGTTAATCCAACAACTAGCGCTGTCTTTCATATTCATGGTCATTATTTTTTTGGACTTCTTCAACGGCCTTCGGGCTTTGGGCCACGGGGATTGGATGACTTATTCTTGGGGGTCGACTTGTTTGTTTACTACTTGCAATATTACTGGCTCAGAATTTATTTCGTTTTTCCCAACCTTCTGTTCATTGCCTGCCACAAGGATTTCATTATTGTAGTTTATTATTGTACCTATCTGGAGCCTGAGGTCAAAAGGGCAGCATGTATAAACCATGCCAACAGCAAAGTCTACTTTTGATCTTGCGAATTGTAAAACATTTTGGTACCTTTAAATACTTGAAGGCAAATCAACTGCAGAATTAATGGCGTCCTCTAAATTTGCTAAGTATTGTTTTTGTGCGTCAAAGCCAGTAGAAGGATCTGTTATGTTCAAATCTCGTTTGTGCTTGCGAACCTAGCAAACACCAAACGTAAGTACGAACAGAGTCGTTTATTCGTTCTATTCCTGCTTTAGTTAGCCCTTAGAAGTGTCTAAGATAAATGTTGTCCACGCTGTTTTATGCTCTTGCTCTATGGACCCTAGGTGAACAGTTTGTGCCTGAAGAGAAAGATGTGTAAGGAGGATTCCAGTCATACTTATACTTTCTGTGCACGCCCCAAAAAAAAGGGGGTGCCTAGACCATGATTAAGATCCGACTTTTGTCTAAAGTCTTCCTTAACATTAATATTAAATTCGTTACAGATCCTTTCAAAAGCCTTCATGTCTATTCTGTTGCTGAATGGATTAAAAGGTTTGTCATTTGGTAATGGTGCTTGCAGTTCAGTCAAAATACGTCTGAAGGTGTAATAAAAATGAAATCAAATACACTGACCTCACCAAAGGATCAGGATGATTTAAATGACAGCAAAACGATACTCCACACCCAGTTGATGCACAAAACACAGCAAAGTTTAACTGGTTCTGATAAAACTGCATGGGAAATGACTGAACCACACTTTCGCGATGTAGTCTTTTTTAATAGGAGGGTTAACATATCTGTTTAATGGCGTACTCACCTTTACTTGAAAGGTGTCAGTCTGGGTCACAGAAATGACAAGAGTATCAGTTGTTAATTTTTTAAGATTGTAGTGCGGCCCAACAGAATATTTTGCATCAGTATAATTTAATGCACTCATTTTTATTTCGTTTAAAAAAATTTTGTAACAATAACAACTCAAGACCGTCCTTCGTTTTTAGAACATGCTATTGATAACAATTGCGGAACCAGAATGGTTGCGCTTCATGAAATATTTTACAAAGTTGTATGGTTTAATATAAGTGAATCCAAGAATAATAATAAGATTCTAAAAGTTGGCAAAACAGGGGGCCCAAAATTAGCCAGTTAACAATACCTAATGGTTATTACGGGTTTTGCTCACTAAAAGAACAATGAGTAACTTTGACATTGCTCTCAAACTTAACAATGCGAATCTGAAAACAATGTTAACATTCAAACCTGAAGAAGAATAGGTTACTATTTGATAAAGAGCTAGCTAAAATGTTAGGCTTTGCAGCTGACAATCATAGATTTAGAGTTACACCAAACAAAACTACTTATGAGGGGAAAATCCGCTCGATCTTGCATTGCATTCATTACTTTATGTTCATTTGGATGAGCTGAGCACTGATGAAAACTTATATGATGGAAGGCCCTCAACTGTTTTAAGAGCTCTTCCATCTGGGAAAGCTGCATATTGCGATTATGAAATTATACAATTCCCTAATTTACAGTTTAAAAGATTAGTTTGTGGGAGGGTCGGATCATTTAATATAAAAATCGCAGACAAAACAGGAAAAAATCGTGAAATGTGATAACCTGCACATTGTTTTGGAAAAAAAAAAATAAGTTGTACTAAAAAATGTCGCGGGGGCCAGAAGAACCAGGGTTACATTGGCGCCTGTAAGGTGTATAACCTTAGAATTAAAAGACCTTGCAGACGTTGCGGGCTTTGAACAGAACGGTGAGATAGGGGCTTTGTATGGTTTTGAGTACACTAAAGATGGTGATTATAAACGCAAAGAGTTGGCGACAACAAAAAGTTTCCTAAACTAGAACAACTACGCAATGTAGAAGCAAATAATGCTGGCCAGTATGAATATAAAATAGTTCGAAAACCTGACAGCAAATGGCACTTAGAACCATATTTAGAATGGGAAATAAAATTTGAATTCATAAGCCCATTTACATTTTTTAGCCGTCAAAAAAGTTTCAGAAAAGCATTCAACTCTGGCCCTTTACATGTAAGTCTTATGCCGGACGACAATAGTCCGAAAGAGATTGAAATAACGCCGTATGGGGAAAAAACAGTACATCCTCCACAGAAGAGAAACGGTTTTAAAGAAAGCTTCTACAAATTACAGTTCTTTCCACATAGGAAATTAGGAACACGTTTTACAATGATATTTGAAATTTCTGTCTTAAAAGATGAGGAGAGGGATGGGTTGTGGCGTTAGTGAAAGTCCTTATAAAAGGAAATAATATTAGCTGGCAAAACTTAGACGTTAAACATCTTAAAGTTACCATCGTCGTTCTTCACAATGGCGAGGATATTAAGGTCATAACAACAAGCAACCAAAATCAATGTTGACTTAAATAGAAACAATCTTACAGAACTGAATTGGATTAATCTTACACATTTAGGCCTCATAGGGTTTTATTATACTGAACAAGTTTTGACGGAGAGTATGATAACATAATAACTGGGTTAGATTAAATTATTTATAAAACTATGGAGCAGTTAAACTTTATGACAAAACTCCTCATTGTTCATTGATTTGTGGACAAACTGGTTGTGGAAAAACAATATTTGTCCTCGACCTAAATTTCAAACAGTTTTATCGCTATAATTTTGATATATTGTAATTTTCTGTCCAACGCTTGAATTTAACAAAGCATATCATATAGAAGGTTTATATGGACAGATGATGACATATATTTAGTTGATCCTAGCAATAAACTGAGTGAGTGTTTTAGAACTCTTTTATAGACTGTTTTAAAGGAACGCAGACACTATTTATTATAGATGACTGTTCGGCAGAAAGAGACATAGATAAAAAAAGAAACACTTTGTCGAAACTGGCTTTCAGCGGAAGACATGCTGAATAAGTGTGTGGATTTTATGTCAGAAATATAACTCGTTTTAAAAGACTTTAGAGAACAGTTAAAGACTGTAGTTTTTATTTCACATGAAAGACAGAGACGCATTTGATGAACTGTCGCGTGAAAATGATGTTATTGAAAATGATCAGGAAAAACGCAGGATTAAGCAAAAACTAAAATCTGAAAAGTTTAGTAAGTTATATTGAAAACGGATAATCCTACACAGTATGTATGTTTGTAAAAAAAATCGTTATTTTTTGGTTTATTGAAAAAATGTGTGATGGATTATCATTTTTAATTCATTGTTGAAGTCTTACTTGTCAGAGAACAGGAAAATGTTTATTCTAGCTTTTACTGCCCGAAATTTATTGAGGGCAGTAAAAGCTAGAATGAACATTTTCCTGTTCTCTATTGTAAAAAAAAAAAAATCACCTTTAGTAGCGACTCAGTCACGCCTAAAATTACATTATCAATAAACAATGAACGACCTTAAGGGAAAAGGGAAACAGATAATGAATAACACTGAAGACCTTACGTGCACCTTGCGCACGTGGCTCATTCCTCTTCTGTTTGTTTATCAGACCGCTGTTCTGAGCTGAGAGAACTGTTCGAGAGAACCCTAGACTTCTGACTCCTTTTCCAAACCAATTTGGCCACAACGCAAACACGTGATGCACGTGCCATGGGCTTACGTCACGTCTCACCACTCTCACCCGCTGCTCATTTTGATAGGGCTCAAAGAGCCACTGTTGGAGTTGAAAGAGACGCGCCTTCAAAGAAGACAGCTAGAGCATCAACACAGAGAAGAAATCTGATTCTGCTGGCTCTGGAAACGCGGTCGTAGTTCAGTGGGACTGTCTGCTTTTGGCTGTCCAATTCACTCCAGTTGTACAATCGTGGCCCAGTCGTATTTACAGAGCATTTTATGGCGATCAATACACAGGAAGGAGAGGATGAGTGGGGTGGGGGGGGGGGGGGGGGGGGGGGGGGGGGGGGGGACCAATCTGAAAAAAACCCCACACAACAGACACTACAATTCATAACATGGAAGTTTTAGCTACTGGCATCTTTGAAGCAGATAAAATTGGACCATTTTCAGAACGCCATTGGTTTTTTTCACTTTTCATTCCCAGGTAAAGAAAAGAAAAGCAAAAAGAAAAAAAAAACCCTTCAACAAACACTAATCTAAACTGCCAGAATGGTTCACAGACTGCACAATAACTGGATCATTTTCACTCCGGACATGTTCCGATTTGTCCTACCTAGCCGTCACATTACAACCAAAAGTTGGCTTGTTGTGACCAGACAAAACAAGGTGAAACCTTTCAAGAAGAATAACAGGCCAATGGGTCACGTAAGGCCAGGAAAAAAATGTTAGGTGATCGTAAAGACAGAAAACAAACAAATCTTTGAAAAAAAAAGTCGGAAAGAGTGACAGACAAGAGCAAATTAATAATAATAATAATAATAATAATAATAATAATGAATACTTATATAGCGCCTATTCTCGGCTAGAGGCCAAGCCCTAAGCGCTTTACAATCAACACTCGTTTACACAACGGGCTGCCTACCTGGGTAGCGCCGACTGAAGAGCTGCCAGCTGCGCTTCATTCTGGCAAACAACTTCCGGAAGGCGGGAAACCAATTTGTAGCGACAGATTCTTCCCACATCAGCCCGAGATTCCCCACGTAGGCCTCGGTCAGCTGCTCCCTCCCCCCCCCTGCCCCGCCCCCCATCCCCCCCCCCCCCCCCCACACACACACACACTATCACCTGACTGGATCTTGTGTAGAGAGAGGCACAGACATGGTCTCTCTACGTCATTGGATATGGATGTCATCAAATGACAGCCAGCTTTCATCATCTAAGGTACCGCTGCCAAGATGATTGAGACGTTTTGTTTCAGGCTTTCTGATGATGCCGGTTGTAATACAGATGGAAAGGAACAATACATAGGTAACCCCCCCCCCCCCTCCACCTTAAACATCTAAATATGTTATACAGAGGAAGAAAAGACAGAACATACACTTAACTGGCTCTGCAGGATAAGAAAATGTCGAAAACACCAACCTCTGAAAAATATATTGATACCTGCAAGACGAAGAAGAAGAAGAAGAAGAACACACACACACACACACACACACACACACACACACACACACACCACACACACGCACACACGCACGCACGCACGCACGCGCACCCCCCCCCCCCCCCCCCCCCCACACACACACACACCATATCCACAATTCACACTACATAGGAAGACAGCGGTGACGACTCCGCTTGAAATATCTTAATACTAACAACACATACGGAACAAAACCAGCCATGCTATACACGAGGCAACAGTAGTAGCCACGAAGAATCCCACGCTGTTGTTGTACATTCCCAAGTTCATAGAACACCGCGGAACTCGACTACTCTTGTCCTAAAAACCTATCATTACCGTTTCACAACGTTTCGGCAAATAGATGTTTCTCTGTCTCTGTCACAGGAATGAGGCAAAGGACAGGGTAATCACACACAAGGTTGGTTGTTTGTTTTTGTTTTTTTCTTTCTTTCCACCAGTGCCATGGTTCGGGGGAATTCGCCTTAAGGGGCATTCACCCTGAGGAACGAAGACAAGAAATCGGGAAAATCTCTCCTCAGTACTTCTCTCTTCTACCACCGCTACTCAACCCCGGTGCCTGTACTAGCTTCAGGATGAGAAAGGACGATTTTTCGTCAGGACTGGTCCAGACATAACCGCTGCTGTACGTGTCGGAGTACTGGCGATCAGTAAACATAACGACTTTGACAAACACCTACATTGACTCAACAACAACACCAACGACATACAAAATAAATGAAAAGTGGAAAAAAAAGAAGAAAAATGAATAAATGCATAGATAACAGGTAAATGAGTAAACAAACAAATGACTAAATCTATGGGGAAAAAAAATAACGAAAAATCAAAAAGAGAAGACAAAAGATCCCAATTCACCCCTCCACCTCCCCCCCCCCCCTCTCCTTCCCCTTCGTCAATCCCCTCTACCCCGTCCCCCTATCCCCGTCCTGTTCTTGCTCCCTCCCCCCCCCCCCCCCCACACACACACACACACACACACATACACACACACACACACACACACACACACACCTTTGCCCCCTCCACTGCTAACCCTCTTTCTAAACATTCCAATGTACAGTGACACACACACACACCACGGACAGACAGTCCACACAGCAGAGAACGAAGCTGGCGTTGGTTCGATGACAGATTCCAGGGCCTACTTTGGGCACAGCTTGTCCTAGCAGTGTGCTGTCAACGGTGGATATTCGACACTTGTCACCGAACCTGTCATTATTAGTGTTTGGGAACATCACCGGCAAGTAGACGTGGGTCTTCCCGTGTTGCCATCGGGCGCCTCCCCCCCCCCCCCCCCCCCCCCCCCCCCCAGGCTCGGAAACAATGGAACAGTGTTTAGGTGGAAGAGAAGGGAGAAGAACAGGGGCGGAGGGATGGGGTGGGGGTGGGGTGGGAGTTTAGGATGGAGATGGGGAGAGGAGAGGAGGTAGGGAAAGCAAGGTGGTGATTTGTGGAATGAGGGTTTTAAGTCTCCCATTTCCCGCGCATTCTCGAGTGCGCATACGCGCACGCCCTCGCGTGTGTGTGTGCACACACACACACACACACACACACAAACGCACACACACACACAAAACCGCTGACTTAGTGGGTTAAATGGGTTCTTCAGTCTTGTTACGGCGTAGGACTTGTTTATTTGTTCGTTTGTGTGTCTGTTATGTTTGTTTCGTTTGGTTCTTCTTCAGGATCAGGATTTGGTGCGTTGTATTGAAATAACTTAGCCTATTTAGGCTTTTTACGCCCCTTCGGTATATATATATATATATATATATATATATATATCCAACAAACTAATAAATTCCAAGGATAAGTACTGAGCACCGTTCCAGCAACTTACAGAGCAGCTTGGTGTTGCAATGACTGCAAGAAATATTGAATTATGAACAAAACTTGCTCTTATGTCTTAGATTGAAGA
This sequence comes from Conus ventricosus, assembly GCA_018398815.1. Lineage (NCBI taxonomy): Eukaryota > Metazoa > Mollusca > Gastropoda > Neogastropoda > Conidae > Conus > Conus ventricosus. Next base: position 39,700,126 of record CM031621.1, read on the forward strand.
AATAGGGCGAGATACGCATTCATATCTGCAGTGGTAGATGATTCTGCCTAACTAACAGTATGTGCTTGAGTGGGTGAATGGGGAAAAGTAAAATAAAATAAAATAAAATAAATGCTTCTCAAAATGAGCCTTCAGCAAGCTTATATTCTCCAATAGGGAGGGAAACTCACTAACATATAACTCCTGGTCATATACCGATATTTCGAAACTTGGTTGTTTCTCCTCAATGACCGCGGAAAGTGGTAATTTGACTCCTCTGCCTTTTCAGTTTTAAGAAGAATGCAATCCCAGAAAAGGTTGGTGTGCAATACCGTAGTATGTTTGTTGAGTTTTCAAAAAAACCAACCAAAGGTGCCATCTAAGAAGCAAAAGAAAATCATAAAAGAGCAAAACAAGCTACATTTTCTTGTGAACAGTAGAAAATATAAAAGATATCCTCTAAGACACAAGTGCTGAGGGCCAGTTCTTGGAATGAATCCGCAAGGGACTAAAATACAACAAACTAATACATTCCAAGGATAAGTACCCCACCATTCCAGCAACTTACAGAACAGCTTGGTGTTGCAATGACGGCAAGAAATATTGAATTATAAACAAAGCTTGCTCTTATGTCTTAGATTGAAGAAATAGGAGGAGATACGCATTCATATCTGCAGTGGTAGATGATTCTGCCTAACTAACAGTATGTGCTTGAGTGGGTGAATGGGGAAAAATAAAATAAATGCTTCTCAAAATGAGCCTTCAGCAAGCCGTAGCATCATCTTAATCATCCTCATTCTCATTGATCAGCATTAAAAAAAATGTCTCAAATTCTGTGGCCCTTCATGCCCTGCTCTCATGGTGACCTCAGTTTTGATGTCCTCTCCACGTCTGTGGCTTTGGTTTGGTTCCGTCGGGGTCACAGGTATCGGCGAGTCCATGGGGTCTGTCGATGGACGGACGTGGTGGCGCCCTCCGGAGGGAGAGCTCACTCACGCCGGCTCCGCGACTAAGCAATTATTGTCGTCAGTAGGGGCTTAGTAGGTGGTGTCCTGCGTATGTTAGATCAGAACAGGCGCCACTGAACACCACCGAAGTGACTCGGCAGCAGAGCAGTGTCTCCTCCGGTGGGTTGCCTCTTAACGACTTGACATTGACTGCTCCCTGTGGATTGCTGGTGCCGGGGCTGCGGCGGGGCCGACCGGGCTGTGGCTATGGACGGGGTGTCGGAATGAGCGGCGTGGGTACACTGCCTCTGAGGTGGCGCAGAGGTTGGGACAGCAAAAAAAAAAAAAAAAAAAAAAAAAAAAAAATTCGTTCCTTTCTTTGTTCCCTCGATGATCTCCTTGTCTCTGTCCACTCGTCTCTCTTCGTTTGTCTATCACACACACACACACACACACACACACACACACACACACACACACACACACACAGCACAACACACACACACACACACACACACACACACACACACACACACACACACACACACGCACAGACACACACACACACACACACACACACACACACACACACACACACACACACACACACACACACACACACACACACACACACACACACAACACAACACACACACACACAACAACACACACACACACACACACACAACACACACACACACACACACACACACACACACACACACACAACACAACACACACACAACACACACACAACACACACACAACACAACACAACACACACACAACACACACACACAACACACACACACACACACACACACACACACACACACACACACACACACACACACACACACACACACGCACGCACGCACGCACGCACACACACACACCTGACCTGTTACCACCCCCTGATGGTATCAGCAGAATGTCCCCATTCCATGTCGGTCGGCATCTGGCTGTCTACGAGGGTCGCTCTGTGTTGCTCTGTCTTCAGCCAGGTATGTAGGTACCCATTATCTGGGGTGGAAACCACTGTCCCGTACCACTAGTTCTGGGCTGTAACCCAAATGTCTTGAAAGCTTCTTCCTCTCCGACTTCTCCTTCTCTCTCTCTCTCTCTCTCTCTCTCTCTCTCTCTCTCTCTCTCTCTCTCCTCTCTCTCTGTCTCTCTCTCTCTTCTTCGTGTTGTTGTTTTCGTTTGCTTTTGGTTCTCTCTGTCTCTCTGTCTTTCTCTCTCTGTCTCTCTCTCTGTCTCTGTCTCTCTGTCTCTGTCTCTGTCTCTCTGTCTCTGTCTCTGTCTCTCTGTCTGTCTGTCTGTCTCTCTCTCTCTCACTTTCTCTCTCTCTCCCCTCTCTCTCTCTCTCTCTCTCTCTCTCTCTCTCTCTCTCTCTCTCTCTCTCTCTCTCTCTCTTTCGTACTGCATTACTCCTGTGCGTGAGGACATAAGGAAATGTTACGAATTTATTTGTTTTTTGTTGACCTTTGATTTGATACACACTAAGAATGAATGTGTACTATTTGTTTGCAAGGAAAGGAAGAGGGAAATGTTATTGTTCTGTTAGTTCCCCCCCCCCCCCCCACCCTCCCCATCCCACCCCCCCCCCACCCCCACTCCCTTCTTGTCAAAAGACCTCTTTGGTAATGACAATAAAATATCAAAGTGTCAAGTCTCTCTCTCTCTCTCTCTCTCTCTCTCTGTACATGACTTCAGATATACAGCAGAGGTTACTTGATATGGAAACAGAAGGGAAAGCAATGACTTCTGGTTGTATCGGTGCGCTCCCCTGGCAAACTGACATATTGCCAAAACTGGAAGATAGATATCCTCTTTTCATTACAACTACTGTAAAATGTGTTGAAATTCTGGATGAGATTTACTAGGTATACGATCACCAGGAAACAGTCTGCATGCAAGCCTTTGATATGTGTTGGTGTGTTAAAATCAGGAAAAGACAACCTGGGCATCAAATGTTGAGAAACTTTCGACAGAAAAATGGGTTTGGCCGTGCCAACGTGTATGCGAAGAACAGTGGAAAGGAATTTAAGGACAAGCTCATTTTATGTCATGAACGGAACTGGCTTTCAGAATTAGGAAACGACGACAAATAGAAATGGTACCCCTCGATTAAAAACGTGTCTGGATCAGAGAAATCTTTTACATTCAATACGAATAAACAAATAAGACAAACTATGGGAAAGTTGAGGTTGAGGGTATATCATGGGATAGTATGGTCTATGCAGTCTCTCACGTCGGTTTGTTTGACAGAGAGAACAGTGATGAACAATTAGGACTGCCGACTATGTGGTCAGAATTCCCCTGACGAAATACCATTTCTGTTTCAGTGTCGAAGCTTTTTTTTTGACATCTGCACAAAATATTTATAGTCATCAGTCTGACTTACAATGGTAATTTAACAAAATATAAAGTGAAGTCCCCCATGTCATCAAGTGATAAATCAGTCAATGTTGGCATTGCTAAATACCTTGTTCAAGCAATGAATATAAGAAAATAAACAGCAGAAATTGACGTTTTGAATGTGATCTGATGTCGCTTTTGTTTTTGTTTTTTTTAATAACACAGGACATCTTTTCCAAGGCTTTCCCACGAATTAAAGCGCGCGCGTGTGTGTGTGTGTGTGTGTGTGTGTGTGTGTGTGTGTGTGTGTGTGTGTGTGTGTGTGTGTGTGTGCGTGCGTGCGTGCGTGCGTGTGTGTGCCTGTGTGTGTGTGTGTGTGTGTGTGTGTGTGTGTGTGTGTGTGTGTGTGTGTACGCGCGTATGTGTGTGCGTGCGTATGTGCGTGCGTGCGTGCGTGCGTGCGTGCGTGCATGTGTGAGTGCGTGTGTGCGTGCGTGCGTGCGTGCGTGCATGTGTGCGTGCGTGCGTGCGTGCGCGCCTACCGAAATTATGCAGTTTTGTATGTGAGCTACTATGATGATGAGATGAAGATGTAAGAATGGGAATGGCCAGTACAGGGGATGATGGGAGGGAGGAAGGGACGGAAGGGGAGGGGGGGGGGGGTGGCAGGGAAGTTGGCTGAATGGGAAAATGTCAAGTCAGGAAGAGAGGAGTGCAGGTGGTTGGGATAGCTATGTGTGTGTTACAGTCAAGTCAGGAAGAGAGGAGGGCAGGTGGTTGGGATAGCTATGTGTGTGTTACAGTCAGGTCAGGAAGAGAGGAAGGCAGCTGTGTGTTACAGTCATGTCAGGAAGAGAGGAAGGCAGGTGGTTGGGATAGCTATGTGTGTGTGTTACAGTCAGGTCAGGAAGAGAGGAAGGCAGCTGTGTGTTACAGTCATGTCAGGAAGAGAGGAAGGCAGCTGTGTGTTACAGTCATGTCAGGAAGAGAGAAAGGCAGGTGGTTGGGATAGCTATGTGTGTGTTACAGTCAGGTCAGGAAGAGAGGAGTGCAGGTGGTTGGGATAACTATGTGTGCGTTACAGTCAGGTCAGGAAGAGAGGAAGGCAGGTGGTTGGGATAGCTATGTGTGCGTTACAGTCAGGTCAGGAAGAGAGGAAGGCAGGTGGTTGGGATAGCTATGTGTGTGTTACAGTCAGGTCAGGAAGAGAGGAAGGCAGCTGTGTGTTACAGTCAGGTCAGGAAGAGAGGAAGGCAGCTGTGTGTTACAGTCATGTCAGGAAGAGAGGAAGGCAGCTGTGTGTTACAGTCAGGTCAGGAAGAGAGGAAGGCAGGTGGTTGGGATAGCTATGTGTGTGTTACAGTCATGTCAGGAAGAGAGGAGTGCAGGTGGTTGGGATAGCTATGTGTGTGTTACAGTCATGTCAGGAAGAGAGGAGTGCAGGTGGTTGGATAGCTATGTGTGTGTTACAGTCAGGTCAGGAAGAGAGGAAGGCAGCTGTGTGTTACAGTCATGTCAGGAAGAGAGGAAGGCAGGTGGTTGGGATAGCTATGTGTGTGTTACAGTCAGGTCAGGAAGAGAGGAAGGCAG
>CM031621.1:39722502-39727502 GCA_018398815.1 Conus ventricosus
GTCACTTTTCCCTCCGCCGACCCCCGCGCTCCTCTCTCTGCACGTTATTTTGACTGATGTCATCGTGTGACATGACCGTGCTCCACGAGCCCGCCAACCTCCAATGGCGAGGTGCCACAGCCGCCACGTGCCACTCAGCTCTCATGAATATTCAAGAGGAAACAAGCACCTCGGTGAATGGCGGTCTGTAATTCTCGCCATCAGATGGCAGATTGCGTGATTATCAGCCACCGCTCTCTGGGCTTGCTTTGTTTCGTTCCTTCTTTCTCTCTCTTTTTTATTCTCTCCCCCCCCCCCCCCCTCCTTTTTTTCCCCCTTCGTATAGGCAGTCATCGCATTTGAAATCGATTACGCTTTTATTCATTGATTTTTAAATGGAATTTTCGCGTTTGGCTGTCCTGTCTGTCTGTCTGTCTATGTCTCCGTCTGCCTTTCTGTCTGTCTGTCTGTCTGTCTGTCTCTCTCTCTCTCTCTCTCTCTCTCTCTCTCTCTCTCTCTCTCTCTCTCTCTCTCTCTCTGTCTCTCTCGTGCGTACAACTTCGATTCCTTCCTCGTTTTTGTTTTTTTTTTCTCTCTCTCTTTCTCTCTCTGAATGAGTGTGTGCGCACGCGTGTTGGATGAGCACATGTGTACAAAATATTTGTATGCGGTATGTTACCTGCTTTTTTTTTTTATCAGAGAATCGTCTTCTCTTATTAATTACGATGGATTTTGCCATCTTTCTCTATGGTTTATGTGTTAACCGCAAGCTTGCGCAATATTTTTCGTTTTTGACGTAAATGCTATCCCTTTGTCGATCTTTCGGTATGGTTTCATGTGTGAGCCACACGTGGATCGTTTTCCTAATTAATGTATTTTCGTTAATACAGACCGTTTCTTTTCCTGTAGGAATTTATGTTCAGTCAGTTTTTTCCCATAACTATATGCAGTGTTCACAGAAAGCGCTGTCGGAGAGAGGTTCTGAAGTTCAGTTGGAGTTTGTCAGGGCTGCCTTTCGTTTCCCACTCTTTTTCAGTAGATTGCTGGAATGCGCCGTCACTGAAGTACTTTAACATCATGCCAGCTTAGTGAGCTTTGGAGGAAGAACCATCAGGAATCTCCGCTCTGCAGATGAATCCAATGGCCAGCCAGCCAGCCAGCCAGGCAGGCAGCCAGCCAGGCAGCAAGGACTCTCCAAGCTTGGTCACAGACCGGATGAAACATCGGCTAGATATGATCAGGAAATCAGAGCCAAGAAGATTCAAGTCGATGGCCAGCCACAACACCACCCTCAACACCGGTATGTCAGTCCACTGACAGAAACTAGAAACTGATCAACAGCTCACTTACCTGGGCTTTATCATGAGCAATGAGGAATCCAAACTAGAAATTCTCTGAATGGTTGCAAAAAACATTGTTGTCCAGACTAAAACCTGTATGGAAGCACAATAACATCTTCGTGAAACACAAAACCAGGCCTCTTCGTGCACGGGTGTATTCGATCTTTTGATACGCATGCGAGAAATGGGCCTTACCGCGGATCTAAAATGAAGGATCCAAGACACGGAAATAAGGTGTTACTGCAACGTACTAAACATCAGATACACTGATCGAATTATCAGTCAACAGTGCGTCCAACCATGGAGCAGCACATCGGACCATATGCAAGATTAACCGACATCAGTTGGGAAAAAAAAACAAAAAAAAAACACACTACCAAAGCGTGGCCATGTAACAAGATCCACTGGCCTTGCTGTCGAAGTCTTCCAGGAGGATGTTGAAGGAGGGATACGTAGGGAAAAAAAAAAAAAAAAGCAAAAAACGATGGACTGACACCATTGCAGAATGGAGAGGACAAACAGTAGCAGAGACTCAGGCCCTGGCACACAACGGACAGAACCGGAGGAACCCGATGAACTGTTCTTTAGTGTGGCGTTCCGGTGACTCCTCAGAGAGTCGAGGGAGAAGACGAACAAAAAGAAGAGGGTTTTGTGCTTAGACAGTATGCAATTTGTTCCCAATACTGAGCATCAGTACATGTCGACTGCCTGTGTTTCCGAATTATTCCTCGTTTAGACAAGCAGTATGTGTCCCAGAAGTTTTAGTGAAGGCTGTCCGCTTGCCTTTCTGCAGACCCTGTGGGAACTGTGGGGGTTCGTTTGGTACAGTTAGATCTCCTGTTGTTTGTAAGCTCTGCGTCAGTGACTTTTATGTTCTTGTGACCCTCGTTGACTTTGCCTGGGAGTTAGTTTGGTTTTTAACCTTTGTCTTTTTCTGCTACGGTCTGCTGCTTTTCTGCAGTTGTGGACCATTTTTTCTGTCTTTTTTAGGACATTATTTTAGACTTTTCAGGATACAATTTAAGATAAATCATTTGTGTGTGTGTGTGTGTGTGTGTGTGTGTGTGTGTGTGTGTGTGTGTGTGTGTGTGTACTCTGTTGTGTGTGTGTACTGAGACCACCAGTACACAAAACACACACACACACACACACGCACAAACACACACACACACACACACACACACACACACACACACACACACACACACACACATTAATCAGTACAACAATATGTTAATCTGACAGTAAATGGTTTCAGTCAGTCAGTCAGTCAGTCAGTGAGTGTGTTGTGTGTGTGTGTGTGTGTGTGTGTGTGTGTGTGTGTGTGTGTGTGTGTGTGTGTATGTATGTGTGGTGTGTGTGGTGTGTTGTGCGCGCGCGCGCGCGCGCGCGCGCGCGCGTGCGTGTGTGTGTGGTGTGTGTGTGTGTGTGTGTGTTCTGGCGACTAGCAGGTGAAAACTGTACACACAATCAAGAGTGGACACCAGCTGTCCATTCTGCAGTGTCTTTAATTGTACCGCATGACCTTCATGACCTTTGCTATTTCAGTTTTGTTACACATAAGTGTTCTTCCGTTATTTTCTGAAAACATTCTTAAACCTGGGACCAAGAAACGTAGGAGAATGCCTGCGCTGTCTTCACAGAATGCCATGAATTGTCTTTTTGTCGTTTGTTTCTCACATGTGTCGTTGCTGTTTTTTTCCTTCCGTGTTGACATCCTTGATGCGGCCCAGCGTGGTTGGTTGGGTTGTAATAATAACCTGTTCGAGAAGAAATCAAAGAAGGTCATGCCTGTCTTTCGCTGGCAAACAGAAGTAGCTTTCCTCAGTTTTATGGAATTGGCAAAAAGATCCACAGAGTCGCATACGAGATCCACAGAGTCACATACTTGACTTGAAGCGCACGCCCGGATGACGATCGGGAGATTGAGTGACAGCAATTACCTGCGCGTTGTTCCACTCCTGTCTTTCTGATTGCCAGGTAAGCTGACGGACGGGGCAACGTTTGCTTCGGGCGTGCCCACATAGTGGCATCCATCCATCAAAGCGGCGGGGTCACTCTCGCTGAATGCCAGCTCAAACATCGATTACCTCCCTTGTAGATTTCCGAAAATTGTCTAGAAGGACCGAAAGACTTCTCTTTATGAATTTGCATCCGGAAAACACACATTGTGCTTCCCAGGATTTACAGAATACGGCCTGTTTGACTCTTTTTATCTCTGTACGTTTGCATATTCAAATAGTAAGAAATTTATTCCCAGTGAATTGCAGGGATACTTTCTGATTTCTGATCTTTCCAGGGGATTGTATGTTCAGACAGTTTGCAGTGGGTTTTTTTTTGTCCTGGTAAGTTGTTTCAAACGATGTCATTTTGATGATGTATGATCCGACAATACGCACTGTAAACGATGTCATTTTGATGATGTATGATCCGACAATACGCACTGTAAACGATGTCATTTTGATGATGTATGATCCGACAATACGCACTGTCAACGATGTCATTTTGATGATGTATGTTCCGACAATACGCACTGTAAACGATGTCATTTTGATGATGTATGTTCCGACAGTACGCACTGTAAACGATGTCATTTTGATGATGTATGTTCCGACAGTACGCACTGTAAACGATGTCATTTTGATGATGTATGTTCCGACAGTACGCACTGTAAACGATGTCATTTTGATGATGTATGATCCGACAGTACGCACTGTAAACGATGTCATTTTGATGATGTATGTTCCGACAGTACGCACTGTAAACGATGTCATTTTGATGGTGTATGATCCGACAATACGCACTGTAAACGATGTCATTTTGATGATGTATGATCCGACAATACGCACTGTAAACGATGTCATTTTGATGATGTATGATCCGACAATACGCACTGTAAACGATGTCATTTTGATGATGTATGTTCCGACAATACGCACTGTAAACGATGTCATTTTGATGATGTATGTTCCGACAGTACGCACTGTAAACGATGTCATTTTGATGATGTATGTTCCGACAGTACGCACTGTAAACGATGTCATTTTGATGGTGTATGATCCGACAATACGCATTGTAAACGATGTCATTTTGATGATGTATGATCCGACAATACGCACTGTAAACGATGTCATTTTGATGATGTATGATCCGACAATACGCACTGTAAACGATGTCATTTTGATGATGTATGTTCCGACAATACGCACTGTAAACGATGTCATTTTGATAATGTATGTTCCGACAATACGCACTGTGTTCCAAGCGATTTTCAGGGCTGCTGTCCGCTTCTCTTTCTGTATTCAAGAAAAAAAATCAGTTTGCGTCCAGTAGTTCGCGGGAAGTCTACGTGACGATTTGTCAGTCTTTCTATGTGGCTCTAAATGTAAGCAAAACACGAATCACCTCGGGCAGGTGTCTGTATCTGTCACAACGCAAATAATTCATGATCACCTGCGGGTTCGGATTTCAATGCACGGATATTGATTTGTGCGGGATTCTCTTTTTCTCTCTCTCTGACTCTCTGTCTGTCTGTCTGTCTGTCTCTCTGTGTGCATGTGTCTAGCCTATGTTTGTGTTTATGCGTGTGTGTGTGTGTGTGTGTGTGTGTGTGTGTGTGTGTGTGTGTGCGTGTGCGCGCGCGCACGTGTGTGTGTGTGTGTGTGTGTGTGTGTGTGTGTG
>CM031621.1:39735002-39740002 GCA_018398815.1 Conus ventricosus
AATCTTGTCATAATATATTTCAATTGTCTATCAATGTCTAAGCGTAGATATTTGGGCACACAGTGTAGAGAGTCACAGAACAGGTTGTAAGCATTAAAACGGTCACTGTTACTCAGGTGTTCACTCACATTTTGCCATCTACCCTGATTAATCCATACATCCCCAAAACCATTTTGCTGTAAACATGATCGTACATTCGTAACCCAAGTATTCTTACCTGTATTTTCCAAATCCCTCAGCAAGATATAAGCTCTTCTGGGTAACCTGAAATCATCCATTTGAAGTACTGCCGGCCAATAACGGACGCAATTTACAATCGAATTAACCGTGATAGGATATCTATTCAGTTCATTGAAGACTAGATCATTAGGTGTACGTAGATCAACAGCTAGAAAATCTTCAGATGCCCTTTTTCACAGTGCTGAGAGGCATTTTGTAATCCCCATATCTCGCTCATTGGGTAGTTCAGATGTATACTGTGTCCTGTCCTGTCCTGTCCTGTCCTGTCCTGTCCTGTCCTGTCCTGTCCTGTCCTGTCCTGTCCTCTCCTGTCCCATCCCAGCGTTATCGTTTGTCCGTTCTACTCCTTTTGAGTTTTGTGGCTTTGTCGTCTTAACGAGGTTGTGTGGCGCCCGCGGAAAAGTCAGTGCACAGTGGTATTTCCTTGACGAAGCGGAGACTGATCCTATTGTTAGTCCTCCCCCTGTCCGTCTCCTCTTTCTCTTCCTTGTCTTCGTCGTCGTCATCGTCTTTCCTCCCCCTCTATCTCCCCCCCCCCCCCCCTCTTCCTGATTCTCCTCCTCCTCTTCCAACTGCCACTACGTTTACTACTTCTACTACTACTACTACTACTACTACTACTACTACTACTACTACTACTTACTACTTACTACCACTTTAAGTGTTGACTGAAGTGTTGAGCGTTTTTCTGAAGTGTGACGTGGTGTTTCAGACATGCCGGTCGCGAAGCACCGTTAAATGTTCTCCAGAGGTCTGCTGAGCTGCCGTGTCTCCCCATCAGACCGAGGTCAGCCCGCCACCCCGCGTGGTCAGACAGAGACGGCTGTCCCAGCTGTGGCCAAAGATTTCTTCCAACTGTAGAGAATCCGTCTGCTGTCGCTGTCCATCACAGCGAGAACACGACTTCGGGAACACAGTCTCGTGTTGAGGTACGAGGCCGAGAGTGTGGAGTTTCACGCGAACCTTGTGAACATAAACTGCAGGACGAAGAGGACGTGGTGGTGTCAGTATCGTCTGTCTCTCCCTCTCCGTCTGTGAGATCATCGTTGACCTTTGTGTCGAGTGAGGCATCAGTGTGTCATGACTTGGATTGGCTCTTGTTACACGATCAGGGCTCAACGTTGCTGTTGTCTTTATGTAGAGTTTGGTCTCCGACGGTCTGTCAGCGTTGTGTCTCGTGTCCTCTTCATCGCGCTCCAACTTCAGAATCTCTGGGGACAATCACCGTCCGCACGTTCACCCTGTGACTGTTTCCTAGGGCGTGTTGGGAGTTGTGCGGAGGAGTTTTCTGAGTGTGCCTGGACCCGAGATTTGTTGAGTCCTAGTTCTCCTTCTTCACCTTCCTGTTCGGACCGTGTTGAGGTATCCACGTCCCAGTCGTCGTCATCGCTGAGGTCATCGACTTCGTCGTGGTGTGCGTCGAGCGAGGAAAGTGTTGAGCCGCCCGTGCCGACGAGCTCGGCGCGCAGTTTGACGACCACGACGATCACAGCGACAGGACTGGTGGGTAAACCAGCATACTGCCCCGTCTTCAGTGTTCTGTCTGCGGATGCCATCGGTGCCGTTTCGGACAGCCAGCCTGCTGTCTGCGTGGAGAGATTTCCAGAAAGGAGAGAGTGCTCCTTGCGTTGGGCAGCATCTCCTGTGCGCGGATCAGTGTCACAGTGTCCGTCTAGTGGTGAGCTGAGCCACGGGCTCCAGGGATTTGACCTCGGGGTTGGTGTTTCACCGTTATCTGACCATCAGCAGCCGCAGTCACTTCATCGCCACTGCCAGTCACTGCCTCCTTGCCACAAGGAACCATCGGGTCTTCATCGCCAGGGGCCGTGGGTGTCGGATTCCCTGAGACTATCATCGCCCTATCGCCAGAGAGCACTGTCACATCAGACACTGCTGTCACCCCACCGCCAAGTATCACTGTCACCCACCACCAAGTGTCACTGTCACCCCACCACCAAGTGTCACTGTCACCCCACCACCAAGTGTCACTGTCACCCCACCACCACGTATCACTGTCGCCTTACCAACAGGGATCCCAGTCGCCTCACCAGGGACCATCTCATCACCAGGGATCCCTGTCCTCCCCTCGTGGAGACTCCGACTCCGATGCCCAGATAGACTCTATGTCCAGCAGTGACCTTGATCATTGCGAAGACCTTCAGCCCTTTGAACTCGCCCAGCACCTGCCGGACCCTCAGCTTTTCTTCCTGGGTGATGGCCCTGGGCAACCAGCCACAGGGGGCGCTTCAGCAGACAGGCTGCACGGCAGTGTCATCGACTCCTCTGTCAACGGCCACAAGGTGCACATGATGAGCTATCAAGACTTCCAACAGCTGCCCCCCATGCCGGAAGACTGCGAGCTTCCGGCATTGTGGGAAGATGGCGGCGCCCTTGGAAGCGAAAGGGAAGGTTACAGTGTAGGGGGGAGCTACGGGGACGGGATTCATTGGGGCTCGTTCACGGACAGCAGTGTGAAGTTCCTAGCCGAGGAGGAGAACGTGGGGGACGCAAAGGACACCCCGTCTTTAGAGCACAGGAGCACTGTGATTGAGCAGACGTTGACGGAAATCTACGCCTCCCCGTTCCCGCAGCTGATGTACGCCAGCTCCCAGTCGTCTTCCACAAACCACAAGTCCCAACAACGGAAACTTTCCTTCAGGACGACCGAATCCTCCGACTCCAACTATGCGGAGTCGCCCAAAGACACTGCGGACGACCGCGGAGAGAACCTCGACAGCAGGGAGGACAGGAACGCCAAAGAGGAGGCAGAGACGTTAGCGGACGACGACGGGGTGGTCCGCCTTCGAGAAGAGCCAGAGGAGCGGGTTCGGTCGACCCACGACTATCACCGGACCATGAAGGTGTCCATTGCACGTGCGGCACAAAAGGCGGTCAGTGGGTACCGCACGTGCGATGACGCGGACAGTTACGTGGGGGCAAGGGTCAAGCCTACGCTCATTCTAGCCAGAGCTCCCCCGAGCCCATCCGGCATCCTTAGACGAACCAACAAGAAAACGTCAGCTAAAGGTATTGTGTGACTGTTTTGTGCACGCACGCACGTACACGCACACGCACGCACGCACGCACGCGCACGCACGCACGCACGCACGCACGCACGCACGCACACACACACATACACACACACACACACACACACACACACACACACACACACACACTCACACACACACACGCTCACACACACTCACACACACACAAACACACACACACACACACACTCTCTCTCTCTCTCTCTCTCTCTCTCTCTCTCTCTCTTCTCACTCACACACACACACACACACCACACACACACACACACACACACACACACACCAACCACCACCACCACCATCACCACCACCACTACCACCAACAAAACAACACGGAAACTCGTCCTTGCTGTTGGAGAGAGAGTACCCTTGTCAACTGCTGTCTCAGAATTCGCCATTTTGAAGCCGAGGGTACATTCCTGCCGAAGATGCCAGGGAAATGCTCACTCCATGATAGGTCCAGTGGCGTCGACAAGATCCATGTGATCTAAAACATGGGAGTCAAAAAGCGTCACAGTAAGAACACGGTCTACACGATCTGAAATTTTTTCTGGACAGAGAGTTTCGGGTCGATGGGGTCTATGGGAGAGTCCCATCATGATCTTGCGCCAGCCTGTTGTCAAGATTCTTCATATTCAGAAGCAAGAGGACAAGCAGGATACACTTTGCATATAGCCACTGAACTGAGTAGGAAAAAAGAAGAGATGAAAATTATGTGTGTCTGAGAAAAACAAAAAACGTTCTACCAGGAGGCTCCGTTATGGGTCTTGGTAAACGTCAGGTGGCTCTTTAAGTCCATTTTTGTCTTTTGTTTGAATGCGACGAGCACTTCGGAAACCCGTTGTCGTACAGACACAATGGATCAAACATTCATCAATGTAATGATTTGCATTATAAAAAAAGTGATTACTGTAGCTGTTGCTGCTATTCTTCTTGTTCGTCGTCTTCTTTTTGGTGCTGCTTCTGCTGCTGCGACTACTACCACTATTACTACTACTGTAGCTGCTGCTGCTGCTACTTTCAGCTGCTGCTGATACTGTTGCTGCTGTTACTACTACTGCTCTTACTACTACAACATAATAATAGAAAAGAGCTCAATATCTAGATAGACAGACAGACAGACAGATAGATAAATAGACAGACAGACAGACAAATAGATAGATAGATATTCGTGGATGCAGCATCAACAATAAATTCTCCTGTTGCTGTTACTGATCCTGCTCATGCCTTTGCTGCTGCTGCTTCTACCACCACCACCACCACCACCACCACTACTACTACTACTACTACTACTACTGCTACTAGTAGTAGTAGTAGTAGTAGTAGTCGTAGTAGTTGTAATAGTACTTTTTCTTTTCTGAAAGAATGACGCTATGGTGATGCAGAGATGCATTGCTGTGAGATTTATATTATAGTATATTATAATTTTTTTTCATATATCATATATTATTATACTATATTGTAATATATCATATTATATTACATTACATTACATTATATTACGTTATATCATATCATAATATATCATATATTATATTATATCATATTATATTGCACTATAATGTACTGTATATCATTTATTATATTATTTATATAATGTTACATTATATTAACTGCTTTACCCCGCCGACTTCCTAACAATTCTTCACCCCCAACCCCATTCAACCCCCACCCTCCTGTTACATCCCCCATCATCTCCCTGTTATTCTG
>CM031621.1:39745002-39750002 GCA_018398815.1 Conus ventricosus
TTGTTGCCAAATTTGCTCCAGGGGCCAACAGTCTGAGTCGCACTATTTTATGTTATTTTATTTTACTTTTTAACATGCGCGCTGGTAACCTACTCGCTTTTGAGTGAACCAGTATTTAGGAAGAAGAAGAACAAAGAGGAATTCTGAGCACTGACGCACATGGCGCCTTGCCTTTTTCTCCACCCTACTCCAGCCCCTTCAGTGTGCTGAGCCCTTTCTTTTGGAACATACCTGGTCCTACGTTCAGCTTTTCCCTGTGTGTGTGTGTGTGTGTGTGTGTGTGTGTGTGTGTGTGTGTGTGTGTGTGTGTGTAGGGGTGTGTGTGTGTGTGTGGTTTACTCACTACGGTGACTAAACGACATGATAAGAACGGCCTTGAGACATCTTCAGTTAGAAAATGAACCCTATCTGCAGCATGCAGCCTAACACAATCAGCAGGACGTGTTTACGTGCTCAGAAGCTCAGAGATACCATTGTTGGACATTGAATTGTTTTCCTTTAAACGGAAACGAGAGAAAAAAAGAATTGTTGCCTGACAATCTAAATGTGTGGCGCTTTTTGAATGGATTCCTATTATGCATGTGAATGTGTGTTTCCAAGCTTAGCCTACATCTCCAGTATTTCTCAAGGTAGCCTCTGGAGAATTTTTTTTCCCAATGAATCAAGAATCCGGGCGGGAACTTTGAGGATTTTGGAAAGAATATGTGTGGTGTGTATTTCTTGGGTTATTACGTTTTTATTGTCGGTTGTGATGCAGGTTTTTTTCCATGTATAAAATGATGCCAATGTCTGGCATGAGATAGTGTGGGAATGGTTTCTACACTTGTTGACTGGTGGGCTTTCTGTTTTACTTGTAATACGTAGTCAACAGTGATTTGAAATGCAGCAATACATGGGCACAGCCATTAGGCATATTTCTCCAGTATTTCTGAACCTGCGTCTGAAAAGTGTATTTTCCAAGAGAAAGAGGGAGAGAGAGAGAGAAGGGAGGGGGGGGGGGGATTTGCAATGAAACGCGTTTTCTTCGAGCTATACTTTCTTTTCTAAATATAAAACAGACTGTGATGCAGTTTTGGCCGTTTAAAAAAAACTGCGCCATTTTCTGGCATGATGTAACCTCAAGATGGCTTCTGAATTGATAGGATTCGCAGCTTTTCTATTTTACCTGTTTTTTATGCTCAGATATGGGTTGCAATAAACCAGTATATTGGCGCATACATCTGTCATACCTTAACAACTTCTACTGAAATTCCACATTTCATAATTAACTCGGTACGCAGCTTTCAAAACCTCCGCACAGTATGGAGTCAGTTTATACTTTCTACATTTTTATTCAGTTCATATTTACTGTTCTTTCAGCAAATTTCTTTCTACAATTCGCGTCATATTTCAGTAAAAGACAATGTTAAAGGTGGCTTTCGGGCTGAACTGATGCATAATTTGTTTTAGTTTACTATTGTGTATGTACTGCAGTATTAAAGGTGATTAACCATCAACAAAAATTGCCATTTCAGGTCATCAGAGTGCATGCATACCAACTCGACCGGATCTGGATGACCATCATGGTGGAAAACGTACACAGCTGACTGCTTGTTATTCCCACTGGTGACGTGAAAAGTGTTCACACTACCGACAGACAGACACGGACTTTTCTTGAGTGAATGTACAGGCACCTTTATTCAAGGGAGTGAACTTTTCAGCGTTTCAGTACTTTGACAGTGCATTGCTTAACTTGACAAGAACAAAAGCATGGACGACGAAAAACTGATCTCCGAAAGTGCAGGTTCGACCTTGTGTCTCTGACAAGGCAGACAAGAAAGAACTCTTTCGACCGTGACCTCGTTACCGCCGCGTGGCAAACCATTGCGAAGGTGATAGGTGGAGATGCTAAATCATTTCCTTCCGACACGGTGAACTATCAATTTAGAGATCTGCAAAGATGATGACAATCAATATTCCTCACCCCAACTATTTATAGCTCGTTTTGTTGTTTTCTTTTTTTTGATTTTCAAAATAGTTGGTGCGTTCTTTTAGTCATATTTTGGTGGTAGTTAAGGCTTCTTTTTTTTTTTTTTTTGGGGGGGGGAGGGGGAGGGGGGAGGTTGATGATTAAGTGTGGGTGTGGGTGTTTTATATTTGTTATGCATGCTGAGTGCCTTGAGCTCAAATTCAGAAGGAACATTCCACACGTTTCCCCCCGGCCATCTGGGCCATCCTTGTCAATATGAACACAACCACGGCCACACACACACACACACACACAAACACACACACGTGCGCGCGCGCGCGCACGCACACTGCGCGTGCATGTCCATTTGTCCATCCGGGTATGAACGGAGCCCTAATCGTAAATTAGATTACTTAGAGTAACGCACGCGCGCGCGCGTACACGCACACATACATACACACGCATACACACACACGCACGCACTTACGCATGCACACGCGCACACACACACACATACGCACGCGCACACACACACACACACACACACACACACACACACACAGTACAGCAGTTAGCTTGAGGGCACAGGTCTACACAAAAGCAGATGATTACACAGTTACAGATGCCCTTGGCACTGTACGTGATTTTCGTAGACTGAATGCATGTGAGTACGCAAACGTTAGTACAACAAAGACGGCTAGGAAGAATTTGGCTGTACCAAAACTCGCCATCACAGAGCTCTCTCTCTCTCTCTCTCTCTCTCAGTGAGATTATTTGCATGTTTTTGGCTTGTATGTCTGTGTCTGTTCTTGTGCATGTGAATGAGTGTGCGTTTGCACTCACACGTGCATATGTGTGTGCACACGTTTGGGCATCTGTGTGTGTGTGTGTGGTGTGTGTGTGTGTGTGTGTTCCCTCTCAGTCTTGATGATTCTGTATGTTATTAGTGTGTGTGTGTGTGTGTGTGTGTGTGTGTGTGTTCTTCCCAGTCTTGCTCATTCTGTACATTAGTGTGTGTGTTTTGTGCATGCGCGCACGCGCGCGCGCGCGCGCGCACGTGTGTGTGTGTGTGTGCCCAGTCTTGCTCATTCTATACGTCAACATGTGTGCTTGACCAGCCCAGATCTGTCATTTCTAGATCTGCGAATGCCTGCTTCAGTTGTCGGCATCAAGGCTGTTGCAACTGTGTAAACGCCCACAGAAATAAAATGTTAATATGTGTGCCCCGCTCCCCCCCCCCCTCCCCCCCCCCCTCTCTCTCTCTCTCTTTCATCCTTCTCCTGCCGCCCCCACTCTCTGATCGTGTGTGTGTGTGTGTGTGTGTGTGTGTGTCAGGGAAGGAAGGAGGGGTGGGAGTTACGGGCACATGTCTGTGATTTTACGATTACTGCAGCTTTGTTGCTGAGAGCTGATTCAATCGTTCACAGATATGGAAACGACGTACTAGGCTTGTACGGGCATCTTGTTTGTTTTTGATTCCATGGCCTGTCTTCGACACGGCGAACTGAGCTTGTTAGTAGTGTGTGTGTGTGTGTGAACCTACAGCTAAGGACTCTGTGGCACTCTACAAGGTCACAGCTGTTCGCTCACTTTTGTCGTCAGGCATTTAGTCGATTCTGTCCTGGCCTAAAGGCCTCATGAGTGTGTGTGTGTGTGTGTGTGTGTGTGTGTGTGTGTGTGTGTGTGTTGTCCCATCCTCAGTGCCTCCTCTGTGCTGTCGTGGTGCTCCTCCCTGCTTCCGAACCACACAGCCACACCGAGCTTTGTCTCGTTGCAGGCCGAGCATCGGCAGTGCACAGGGAGCGATCAATCTCAGGTCGCCATGAGCGAACCACACAGCCACACCGAGCTTTGTCTCGTTGCAGGCCGAGCATCGGCCGTGCACAGGGAGCGATCAATCTCAGGTCGCCACGAGGCCGTGGGCCAGAGGAGACACTGCACTGCAGCCGGCTTATCTCGTCAGTGGGTGTGGGTGTTTTATATTTGTTATGCATGCTGAGTGCCTTGAGCTCAAATTCAGAAGAACATTCCACACGTTTCCCCCCGGCCATCTGGGCCATCCGTGTCAATATGAACACAACCACGGCCACACACACACACACACGCGCGCGCGCGCGCGCGCGCGCGCACGCACACTGCTGTGCCTGCTCAGATCCGACACGCGCAGGATACCACCGACGATGATACGACCATCACTTTCAGCGCCGTGGAGAGCCGGCGTGACTGAGCCCCCAGCACCTCTCCCCCCCCCCCCCCCCCCCCCCTTATCTCTTCCTCTCCTCCTTACTCCGAAGGGCGTCACCACATCCATCCAACGACAGTGTCCGTGAAATTGCCAACGTTCGACACCAACTCATCATAAGCACGTACAGGGAGACGAACAGACTTGTTCGTGGAAAGGTGTGTAAATACAACAGATTGGTTTGACCAGACCTGCACCTTTGCCTTCTGTTTGTCAGATGGACAGACAGACGGACAGACAAACAGACAGACACACGAGCACGCTGACCAGACTGAGACCAACACTCTGCTCCCCTTGCATGGCTAATCAAAAAGAATGGTCGAAAGAGGAAGGAGGGTGGTGGGGTGGAGGTGGGAACAACGGGGCGGGGATGAAACTTTGCAAAATAACAGAGAAGACAGTCGTTGTGGTAGCAGACCTAAAGCATTACTATTCAAATGCCAAAATCTAACGGCGTGTCTGCTGAATGGATCTCCACGCAGGAGAAGATGTTCTTGTGGCTCGTTTTGTGTGTTTTTTTTTTATGCGACTGTTCAAAACGTGAAGGAATTGAAGACTCAACGGTGACCAAGTTGCTGCAGTTTTGTCCTGGTATTTTTGTGCGTATCATTAAGCACGTGCGTTTTGTGTTTTGGTCTCCGTAGCGCTCAGCGCTGGCTACTAACGAGTATTCTGTGAGCTGTATGTCTCTGTGTGCTTCATAACTGTCTTCGTCGGACGATAATAAAGTCTTGGTTCAATCTGATTTCGTTTGAGAGCGTGGGTGTGTCTGTGTGTTGCTCTCTCTCTCTCTCTCTCTCTCTCTCTCTC
>CM031621.1:39757502-39777502 GCA_018398815.1 Conus ventricosus
GTACCTCATGACGTTCTGGGTGGTGGAGGGCGTCTGTTACTTCAACTTCACCTTCAACTTCTTCATCTATTGCATCATGGGCTCTCGGTACCGGGAGACTCTCCGGGAATTATTCGGGAGGAGTTTGAAGGAGTAGAAAAGGAAGAACTAAGACACTGTGACAAGAGTTTGGGGGTGTCAGGGTGTGGTCCCCTAGGGGAATGACTCAGAATGTTTGGGGGTGTCAGGGTGTGGTCCCCTAGGGGAATGACTCAGGATGTTTGGGGGTGTCAGGGTGTGGTCCCCTAGGGGAATGACTCAGAATGTTTGGGGTGTCAGGGTGTGGTCCCCTAGGGGAATGACTCAGAATGTTTGGGGTGTCAGGGTGTGGTCCCTAGGGGAATGACTCAGGATGTTTGGGGTGTCAGGGTGTGGTCCCCTAGGGGAATGACTCAGAATGTTTGGGGTGTCAGGGTGTGGTCCCCTAGGGGAATGACTCAGAATGTTTGGGGTGTCAGGGTGTGGTCCCCTAGGGGAATGACTCAGAATGTTTGGGGTGTCAGGGTGTGGTCCCCTAGGGGAATGACTCAGAATGTTTGGGGTGTCAGGGTGTGGTCCCCTAGGGGAATGACTCAGAATGTTTGGGGTGTCAGGGTGTGGTCCCCTAGGGGAATGACTCAGAATGTTTGGGGTGTCAGGGTGTGGTCCCCTAGGGAATGACTCAGAATGTTTGGGTGTCAGGGTGTGGTCCCCTAGGGGAATGACTCAGAATGTTTGGGGTGTCAGGGTGTGGTCCCCTAGGGGAATGACTCAGAATGTTTGGGGTGTCAGGGTGTGGTCCCCTAGGGAATGACTCAGAATGTTTGGGGTGTCAGGGTGTGGTCCCCTAGGGAATGACTCAGAATGTTTTGGGGTGTCAGGGTGTGGTCCCCTAGGGGAATGACTCAGAATGTTTGGGGTGTCAGGGTGTGGTCCCCTAGGGGAATGACTCAGAATGTTTGGGGTGTCAGGGTGTGGTCCCCTAGGGGAATGACTCAGAATGTTTGGGGTGTCAGGGTGTGGTCCCCTAGGGGAATGACTCAGAATGTTTTCTCTATTAGTGTTAGAGTAGTTGTGTCTTAAAAGTTCACCTCCACCCCGTCTCTCTCTCTCTTAGTGATGGAAGAAGCAACTTTCTGATACTAGTCATTGAAAGGCATTTCCATTTTTCTTGGGACTGTTAAAAAGACTCAGGAATGGCTCAGGAATAATTATCCTTGGGCTTGTGCACTCAAAAGTGCTTGTAGCTCTAAGTGACAGAATCAGAGATACATTCACGTAGAACAACAAAGAACTGACACAAATTAAGTGTACTTTCACACATCAACTTTACTTATGTATACAAGGACAACAAAAAAATTAATATTCACAGCAACAGAACTTCAGTCAAAACAGTTTTTGTTCCAGCTGACTTTTTCCCCCCACGTTATCTCATCATTAAGAGAGGGGATGTTATAGATGAGTTGAGGAGGAGTTCACTTGGAATATCAGAACTTATCTGATGTTGGAGAGAAGCGTGGATCTCTCTCCAGGTGCTAGTGACTGGTCCACCTTCATTTTGGACTGTCTGGCCACATAGTAGCGTGGAGTCTTGGTCCTGTGCTGGACCAGCAGCAGGAAGACCAGGGATAGGAACCCAGGATCTGGTCACAAGACAGAACCAGGTTTGTAGCTACGTAGCTGAGAGTCCAGCTTGATGAGTCCTTACACTCGCCCTCTGGCTTTCAGTAAATAATAATAATGATGTTAATTTTTTATAGCGCCTATTCTCTAAAGATTAAGGCTCTAAGCGCTTTACATATAATATAATAAACACTCTCGTTTACACAACGGACTGCCTACCTTGGTAGTGCCGACTGAAGGCTGCCTGCCGACGCATCATTCAGTCGTTTCCCGTATCATCCGGTCAACATCGTGCGCTCAATTTCCTTATTTCCTTCATTCTTTCCATTTCTCACGCAGGGTGCATGCTATGTGTAACGTGTCATCCACACCAACGGCCATACTGGCCTTCTCTTCCGAAAGTTGGTGATGGGATTTGACGTGTGTGCAAGTTGTTGTGCGTGCGTTCACACACGGAACCTCGGTTTATAGTCTCATTGGAAGGACTGTATGGGAAATGGAGTCAGAACCAATGTTAACTCCGAGGGGAAAATCCCCTGTACCGAAATTCGAACCCGCAACCTCACGATCACAAGTCCGGCGCTCTACCAACTGAGCTGTTCCGCGGAGAGGTCAGCTGACAAAGGATAAGACTAGCATAAATATATCTGCCATAATGTTCAGTGTCCTCTTCAGTTCTTCACTCACATTTGGAGTGAATTTGAACAAGTGGTAGGAGACAGTAGGAAACAGCTGAAAGCAAACAACTCTTTTAGTTTTAGTTACAAACTCATCTAAAGTAACTAAGGATGCATTCAGCCTAAGTGCACATGTTGATTAGAGTCACCTACTACCAAGCATTAAGAAAATCAACAGTATTCATGAAATCCCTGAACAGTTTTCGCCCGTTATGGCATACTGTTATCTTGTCAGAATACAGCATTCAGTGATAATCCTAACAGATGGTATTGAACACTGCCAAAAAGTTATATTGTTAAAATAGAATGTGAATCAAGTATCTTAACGGTTTTTCCCGAGTTGTGGCCAAAAAAACCAAAATTACACTGTTAAAGCATGTGGCATACATACAAGCAATGCATAGTCTCAAGACTTAGGAACTTAGTTCCAACTTATAGTTCTTCTGGGTTGATCACTGACACCTGACACAGGATCTCAGAATAGGAAAGTTGAGCGTTCCCCTGTCTGGCATACACCAGTGCTCGTTGGTGGTTCACTGTCAGTGATCAGTCTTACAGCCTTTGGTGGTTCACTGTCAGTGATCAGTCTTACAGCCTTTGGTCGAGCAGGGAACTGAGGAGACTTGGTTTTCCCCTTTCTGTATGCTAAGCTACATGTCAGATGTCTGATTGACAGGCTGTCAGAGAAACATGACAACTAATAATGTCACTAAAGAAAAAAGAAGGGGGGGGGGGGGATGTTGGTGATCAGGGGAGGGGGTGGGGGTCGATCAGGAATGGGATGGTCATCCCCCACCACCTGCCGTGTGAGGAATTGTGCAGAAGATTCGACTCAGATGTTGGCCGTATGTTTTGTCTTGATGCGAATGAACAAAGCAACATTGCCTGCACCTGTGAGTGAGACACATGAAGGCCGTCTTTCCTGTGACCACTTCGAGTGGGGAAGAAAAGGGAGTGAGAGGGTGGCGGCATCTCTGACGTAGAGGGAAGGAGGGTGGAATCCTTCCCGCTCGGCGATCAGCTGCTGCCCAATCAGATAAGGGAAGGACGGAAGGGAATAGAGACTTGAGACTCGCTCGTTTGTTGTGTCAACATTCTCCGCCCCATTGTCGTTCTGTTCAATCAGATAAGGGAAGGACGGAAGGGAATAGAGACTTGAGACTCGCTCGTTTGTTGTGTCAACATTCTCCGCCCCATTGTCGTTCTGTTCAATCAGGTAAGGGAAGGACGGAAGGGAATAGAGACTTGAGACTCGCTCGTTTGTTGTGTCAACATTCTCCGCCCCATTGTCGTTCTGTTCAATCAGGTAAGGGAAGGACGGAAGGGAATAGAGACTTGAGACTCACTCGTTTGTTGTGTCAACATTCTCACATTTTCCCATTGTCGTTCAGTTAACATCAAACATACGCCCAACAGACTGAGGGAAGAGTACGAGAGGAGGAGCAGGTTGAAGGGGTTGAGGGCAGGGACTGAAAAGTGACGCAGACTGCTAACCCTAATTGCAGTTCATAAGAGACAAAGAAAGAAAGAGAAAGAGAGAGAGAGAGAGAGAGAGAGAGAGAGAGAGAGAGAAGAGAGAGAGAGAGAGGGGGGAGTGAGAGAGGGGTACAAAAAAAGGGGGGGGGAGCGTTTGTAGAGGATGGTGTGGCTGGAAATTGTCATGTCACAGAAACAAACAAAGAAACAAAAAAACGAAACAAAACTAACAACAACGAAAACAACAATCCCCCTCCTCACTAAACACACACACACACACACACACACACACACACACACACACACACACACACACACACTCACACACACACACACACACACACACACACACACACACACACACACACACACACACACATACACACGCGCGCGCGCACACACCTTTACCAAACCTCCACCCTGAATGAATTGATTCGCCCACGATTCGATTATATACATACCTCGTGCGTGTGTGCACGCATAACATCTTGCACATGCATAAAAATCTCATCATCAAGTTTTGGAAGTTTGGCCGTTGGTATTGATGACATGTGTACGCAGAGTATGCGGAAAATGGAAAGAAGGAGTGAAAAATAGAGAAACTGACATCGATCTGAATGACACGGAAGATGCTGCGCCAGCAGGTAGCTCTTCAATCGGCTCTACCCACCTAGGCAGCCTGTTGTGTAAACTTCAGCGCTTTGAGCTTCATCTCTTACTGCTAGGCATTATATACATACTCTCAATAATAGAGATGATAATGGTATGATTATGATGATAATAATGGTGATGATGATGACGACGACGACGATGATGATAATTCTATAATAATATTATTGATAATAGGTAGCAGTAGTCGTAGTAGTAGTAGGAGTAGTAGTAGGAGTAGTAGCAGTACCAGCAGCAGCAACAACAGCAACAGCAGCAGCGGCAGCAGCAACAACAGCAACAGCAGCAGCGGCAGCAATGGAGGTAGCATAACTATTATTACTTACTATAATCACTTGTATTACTATTACAATCTTTTTTATCATTACAGTTAAGATTTCTGTTAGTTGTTTTTTTTTTTTCTCATAGAATTACGGTCAAGATTCTCTGCACATCTAACCTTTTCACAAACTCACACGCGGTCATTCTTTTCAACACAACAAAGATGAAGACGGTACAGGATCAGTATTTTTCCTTGTTATCACTCCACTGGCTTCTGCCGGAGTCCAGTTCGCTAACACAGGTTTCTAATCACTTCCAGGCGCCACAGTCGTCGCCTGTCACTATATATTTGTCCAGCTGGCTCGCCTGCCCGCTCAGGTCACCTCACTGGTGTCTTCTGGTCAGCGAGGTCGGGCTGTTAACTGCACGTAGAAATTGCCCCTGCGCATGAACTACTGTGTGTGTGTGCTTTGAACTTGATAGTATGACACGATCAGTGGTGAAGAACTTGATAGTATGACACGATCAGTGGTGAAGAACTTGATAGTATGACACGATCAGTGGTGAAGAACTTGATAGTATGACACGATCAGTGGTGAAGAACTTGATAGTATGACACGATCAGTCGTGAAGAACTTGATAGTATGACACGATCAGTGGTGAAGAACTTGATAGTATGACACGATCAGTCGTGAAGTGTGGCGAACAGACAAGCAGCAAGTGATCGGGTCGCAGACAGAGAGAGTCAGTCAGATCAACAGGAAGCGCCAATGAGCGCCATGGAACTCTAACGAGCGACAGACCAAAGTGCCAATCCTATTCCTTCTACATCTTTCAACTGGGAAAAGGCGATACGTATCCTCCTCTGGTTCTATCTCTGATAACAACAGAAACCTGAACCGAGGGCTCAGGAGATATGAAACTAGATACCCAGAAGCAGAAAAATGGTTTAGCGGATAACACACTCGCTTAGGAAGAGAGAGAACCCAGGGTCCGCAGTTTGAGTCCCGTGCGGAGCAGGTTTCTTTCTTCTCCTTTCCATTAGACCTTCAAGTGATGGACTGATTCCTAGTCTGTCGGTTGTGACGATGATCCCAGCTGTATGCGCTTTACGCACGTGCTAAAACGGAAGGCAGAAAAGAATTCGGCCATGGCCACATTCTGTCGGAAAATCTATCTATTTACATGACATAAAAGTAAGCACAAATAGATGGAACATGCATGAATGACATTGAATAGTGCACCCTCCCTAGGGACAGCAGCACGAATTTCACCACAAGAGAACTTTGCTGTGATGGATTAAGTTTACAATACAATGTAAAACAATACAATACGTTGCAATACGACACGAGAGGATACAATACAATATACAATGCAACACAACAGTATGCAATATGAGGCAATACAATACAATTCAATGCAATGCTGTTCTTTTTTTTCTGTTTTCCGGACACCTGCTTCACGTGCTTACGGCCACCTGTCTGTCTACACTCCTTACTTTGTGAACGACAATTATGTAACTGACTGACGGAAAGTCAGGCCTGTTAAGTTGCACAATGTTTGAAAAGCTATGGTGTTCCACTCGCTCCAGACAAAACTTCTGGACCGATCTTTCTGAAAAATTTGTAAGTATGTTCATTATGGGTCACGAATGATGCCCGATGTTTTATTTCACCAGAAGAGCTGTTACTAACAGCTGTAACGGCCCAAAACGGTTTTTTCTTCTTTATGGAATAGCTCCGAAAGTACTTGACCGATTTGTTACTCAGTGACGAAATACATTATGACGCATTTGTGATTGTGACGTGGTTTTTTTTTTTTTACACGCGTATTCAAGATAAACTGGGAGTATGTTTATATGCTTTACATCTTGTTTTCCAATTATCACTGTCATATTCAAACTCGACCCTCTTCCCCTCCAGCCGCTATATTCTTCTCTTCCCTTTCCCTATTTTGCTAGTCTTTCACCCACACCACAGTTTGCTTCAAGATCGAAGAGATCGGTCATTGTGTGTTTGTCTGTGGTGTCCCCTGAGTGGTGTCCCCTGGCTCTGAGTGGTGTCCCCTGGCCCTGAATGGCGTCCCTTGGCTCTGAGTGGTGTCCCCTGGCTCTGAGTGGTGTCCCCTGGCTCTGAGTGGTGTCCCCTGGTTCTAAGTGGTGTCCTCTGGTTCTAAGTGGTGTCCCCTGGCTCTGAGTGGTGTCCCTGGTTCTGAGTGGTGTCCCCTGGTTCTGAGTGGTGTTCCCTGGCTCTGAGTGGCGTTCCCTGGGTGTGAGTGATGTCCCCTGGGTGAGAGTGGTGTCCCCTGGCTCTGGGTGGTGTCCCCTGGCTGTCTGCCTCCGCTGCTGGCAGTGTCGCACTGGCCGAACGAAACACAGAGCTGCTCCGGCGGCCAGCAGCCCGATGCCGATAATGTGGTAGACCAGGATGTAGGATCCTGTCAGGTCCCGAACGTAGCCTGGAGGAGAACGATGTTTGGTTTATTTCATCATCATCATCATCGTCGTCGTCGTCGTCGTCGTCTCGTCTTCGTCGTCATCATCATTATCATCATCATCGTCGACGTCGTCATCGTCGTCGTCGTTGTTGTCGTCGTCGTCATCATCGTCTTTGTCGTCGTCGTCATTATCATCATCGTCGTCGTCGTTATCGGCGTCGTCGTCGTCCTCAGTCATCATCATCATCATCATCATCATCATCATCATCATCACCACCATTATTATCTTCATTATGATACATTTCATTTATGTAATCACCCAGTTCGATGCTAAAGTATCCCACAAAAGATCTTACAAAGCAGTCTCCAAAAATACATATTGACATCAGGCTTTCTGGAATAAAATCATTAAAAGAAATATTACGCATCAAAAACTAAACATAAATTGTGTAATATGAAGTGACGAAGAATCGTGCTCGTACGCACGCGCGCGCGCGCTCACACACACACACACACACACACACACACACACACACACACACACACACACACACACACACACACACACACATAAACACACGCGCGAGCGTTCACGCGCACGCATGCATGCACTTGCAAACACACCAAAGAGTACACGCAAAGTACATTACCTTCTCTTCAACAGTGACACTTGTTGATCACAGTCCTACCTCTAAACCCTGTCCTCCCGCATCTCTACCTCTCTGGGTTAAAAAAAAAATCAAATTACCCAACTTTTTCTTACCTCACTGAGCCCAAACCCACAACCTCATCATCATCCAGACATCATGTTCATAGTTGCAGCAAGAATTCCAGGGCACTACTCGTAAGAAGAAGTTTTGAAACAGATGGGGGATCAAGTTTGACTGCAGCCCGTATTTCATGTCTGCAGAGCCCACCGGCAAAAGACACCACCCTCCAGCTGCCGAGCACACTCCACAGACCCAACCACCCCTGCCCACGGACAGATGAAGACAGTGCCACTCCAGACACAGCCAAGCTTTCGCCATACGGTCTTATGTGCTCTCAAGAGAGAATCCAAAGTCTAATGAAGGTTGGGGTGAGAAAAGAAGGAGAGTTCCAAAGCGATAATGTCGTGCAGTCTGAACATGACGAATGCGCACACCTAGTGAGCAGCAGCTCTAAGAGCGAGGGAGGCACGGATGGAAGTGGCCTGTCTCTGAACCACATGCTGCTGTTCGTCCGTGAGTCGACGAAAACCACTTCTGAATCTGCATCAAAGCTACATATACAGTGGCGGTATGACACTTTCCAGACCCATTCTGATCTTCTGTGTTCAGCTGAGGTCCAGTGATGTCAGACCTGGAGGTCCTGTAGATCAGGTCATGGTGTTAATAGACCAGCAATCACGCGGGTGCGTATGTGGCTAACAGCACGTGACAACCGGAGCTATGCACAACATAAGCCTCCAAGGAATAAAAATAAACACACAAGTTTCCATATGCAAAATACATCCGTAGTCTCATTTAGAAAGGATTGATCGGCTCGCTGCATAATGAGGAGGGTCATTTCATGTATAGCATTGTGGTGCATGCAAGCATTAGCTTACAGGATACTAAAAGCCTTATGACGAGGAGTTTCCTTCGAATATCAAATGTGGTTCCTAACAACCATTGCTCGGGTGTGTAGAGTGGGCGGGGGGGGGGGGGGGGGGGGGGGGCAGGATAATAACCGTTTTGGGAAGGGATAGTAACTGTTTTGGTCACTACAAGAAAAAACGACATTTTAATCAGACAGGTAAGTAAATCTAAAAGGAACTCGAGGAGATCACGAATGCAAAGATAGCGTATTTGGCCTTCAGAAATGTGACGACACTGTCATCAGATCACCGTGCTATTTCATTCATGCACATCAGATCACTGTGCATATTCATTCATGCACACCTAGAGTTGACTCTGGATGCTCGTAAACATTTCCCACTTCCGTTAAGTGCACATCCACGGACTGCGACATGCCACGTCACAGACGAACCTTGAACAACAAGCATGCTGGTAGGCAGGTAGCGCAAAGTTCACTAGTTCAACGTTGAAGAAAGGAGAAGAAAAAAAAACTACACTTACTATGAGACACGCGACTCTGCTAGTATGCCGGAGTAAAACTTTACTGTAGAAATGTTGTTTTACCTCAAAGTTCGATTTTTGATTTCAGTGAAGAAGGGAAACTGATTTCACGGATCGAATTCATGAGGGTAGCAGAGGATTCCAAATTTCCTGGTGGTGTCCTTCGTCTTGGCATGACCAGAGAAGATGTCAAGTGAATGCTGTTTGTTCAAAGAAGCAGTCTGTATGGTGGTGCCCGCGTCAATCAATTGTTTAGCAATGCTGCAATTCTTAGAATTGCAGTATAGTCATTTTCAACATTTCATTCGAGACGAGACTGGGCATTTGCCCATTGCTGTGGACAGGCACCGCCGGAGCAATGGCGACCACCACCACAACAGCAACAACTGCTGCTGCTGCTGCTATCACTACTTCTTTTATCATTACTCGCTTTACTGCAAGAGATCTTATACAAGGAGAAAGACTTTGAAGAACACAGTCATGATCAAAAGTAGTGAGGGCAGCATTTCTGGCTATATTTCTTTGTTTAAGCATGCTCTCTCTCTCTCTCTCTCTCTCTCTCTCTCTCTCTCTCTCTCTCTCTCTCTGGGGCTCCTGAGGTACACGACGTTGAGTGACACGTTTTTTCTGACCTCTGTGCATTTGGTTTGCTTTCTCCTAGTTGTATGCAGTGTTGTGTCTCGACAGTTGGCAGTGACTGTTGTGAGGGAGCATGCCGTCTGCATCGCTGTCATTCAGGTATGTGTGCGGCATATTTGCTCATATATTCGCGAGTTTTATGTTGCACGTTGAAGCGGATGAAATATAAAGCCGCCATGAGACACCAAGTGTTGAGGTCGCAAATGGTCGGTGTCACTTTAGGATTGTTACTGTCTCTATTGTGCTACGGACATTTGCTCCAACGCTGTGGAGACGTGGATCTGAATCCAGGGCCTTGCTCTGTTAAGCCTGACAGTAAGCGGCAAACCCGTCTAGAGAGTGCCGGGGAGCACACGCAGAGACAGTGGCCGTGGACCTGGTTCTGTTCCTGCTGCCTCAGCGTCTCCGGCAGATCCACACTGAAGGATGTTATGGCCATTCTGAACAATGTAACCTGCAGATCTGATGGACTGAGTGAGGACTTAAAAGACGTGAAAAACATGTGTGCAAATCTCCAAGATGAAAGGACTGGTGTTAAAGCAAGAAATGTCTGCCTTGAGGCAGGATAATGACAGGGTAAAGGAAGAAAACACCAGACTCACTGCCAAGGTGGAATCTTTGGACAGGAAGGTAGACGACCTGGAAGGGAGGTCGAAGAGGAATAACATCATCATCCACGGTATTCCTCGTACAGACAATGAGTCCTGGCAACAATGTGAAGCGTTGGTACAGGATATGATTACAGATAAACTGGAACTTTCGGATGACATTCTTTTCGACCGTGTACATCGCCTGAACTCAAAGTCGAACTCGCCAATATTAGCAAGATGCACATTCTTTAAAGATAAAGATAAGATTTTGCGTGCGAAACAAAAGTTAATAGGAACTGAGTTATTTGTTGGCGAAGACTTTTCTTTCCGAGTTAGGGAGATCAGAAGAAAGCTCGTCCCTCACCTGAAGTCCGCCAGATCACAGGGCATGAAAGTGTCCATGGTTTATGATCACCTGGTGATCAACAGCAAAAGGTTCGGTCTGGATGGCAGTGACAAACTGATGGAAATGAAATAGGATTCAGGCCGGCCCCGATCAGTGGAAATTGTCCTGTTATCAGAACAAGAGGGAGGTTAAATGTAAGACATCACCGCACAGACTGCCTGTTTCAAATCCACGTGGGGTCACTTTAACTGGGGCAGTGAACGATGCTGACGTAAAGGAGACAGGCGATGAAAATCCGTGCAGGTTGTCGCTGCCATCGGTGTGGACGAAAACGCGTTAGCACACACCGACACACAGTCAGCCAGTGTGTTAAATGTGGATTCTGTTTTTGAAGTAATGATTGGAGTGATGCCTCTTCGATCACACATAGTGATGCAACGTTATCCGACGTGAAATTTGGTACGCCCGAAGTCATGCGAAGTGATTTAAACAGAAAGAAAGTTTTAGAGAAGAAATGTGTGATCGCGTGGTGGTGAGAGTATGCATGCTGACGAAAGAAACAACATGGTTGAATGTGGCAGTGAAAATGAAAAAAAGTGGTGGCGATGACTGTGTATTTTGGAATGGGATTATCAATGGTGATGATCATGCAAATAAGAAAAGTGATAGTAGTTATGTGATGCCGAATGAAATTTCCAGTGTGGCTGACTGTCTTATTACCAATGTGTCAAACAGCAAACTGCGTCATCGTCTATTTCATCGACCAAACCTAATTAAATGACTGCGACTGACCCTAAGACTAACATTGATTCTACGACTACGATTGAAACAGAACATGGTGGTGATTGTATGACAAGGAACACATTTGTAAATAGTGTATCATTTCTTCATTGGAATATATGTGGATTATTTCAAAAACTGGATGACAGAGATTTTATCCAGTTTATTTCTTCCTTTGACATTGTTTGTTTAGTGGAAACGTTTGCTGAAGCGTTTCAGCTGCAAAGTGAGACGACTGCAGGCGGAAATCTAAACAAATCTTAAATAAATGTTAGCGAACCGCCAAGACAATCGTGGACAACGAGTCACAAGACAAAACACAACGCGTTTCGACCTTTTAGGTCTTCTCCAGGCAAGACAAAAACAAATAATACAACGAAAATGAACGAATTTGGTACTCAGCTTCGATCTCTTCACTCTTCAACGCCTGGCATCCTTGCGCTGAAGAGTGAAGAGATCGAAGCTGATGATACGCTGAAAGACACACAAAGAGCAAAAGAAACCAAGCAGATGGCGGAAGAAGGCTTGGAGACCATTGACCAGTGTGGGCTCCCTGGCAAATACAAGGTCTGGTGTCTGCAGTTCATGCTGATACCAAAGCTCTGTGGCCTCTGATGATATACGACATCTGCACCAGCACAGTGGAGGCAATGGAAGCCAAAATCAACAAGTTCACAAGGAAATGGCTTGGTGTCCCACCCTGTCTGACTGACATAGCGCTGTACTGTCGCCAAGCAAAGCTGAAACTACCACTGAAATCCATCCTGGAGGAATACAAAGCAGGGAAGATCAGACTTCAAAGCATGCTGGAGGACTCAGGAGACAAGGTGGTAGAAGCAATCAAGCCCCAGCTGAAGACAGGCAGAAAATGGAAAGTTCAAGAGGCGATGGATTCTGCAAAAGAAAGTCTCAAGATCAGAGAAATAACAGGACACACACAGACCAACAGACAAGGACTGACCAAAAACTGAATGGTGGTCAAAGGCCAAAGGAAAAGCCAAAAGAGACATGATGATTCAGGAGATGAGAAAAGAAGAAGACCAAAAAAGACTCCAAAAAGCAGTCCAGCAGAGCCATTAACAGGCGGTGTGCTTTCTGGTTCTGGACTGCTTTCTGGCTGTGGGGGGCTTATAACTGGATCGCTTTCTTCAGAGCTAGGTACTTTTTTTAAAATGGATGGAGCAGGCCTTGTGTTTAAACCTTGATTGTGCCCTAAGTCTTGGTCGTCTCCAGCTATGAGGATTTCATTGTTATAATTCTGTATCATGCCAATCTGTAGTCTAAGGTCAGAAGGCAGCATGTATAATCCATGACCCACAACAAAGTCAACCTTTGACCTAGCATGTGCAAGAACGTCTTGGTACCTTTGTATGCTGGCAGGCAAATCAACAGCCGAGTTAATAGCATCTTCTAAATTAGCTAGAAATTGTTTTCTAGCATCAAAGCCGGTAGATTGATCCACTATGCTAGACTTAGTCTGTGCTTGTGCTCCTAATAGACACCAAACGTATGTCCGTATGGAGTCATTGAGTCTTTGCACTCCTGGCATTGTTAGGTCTTCACTTTCATCTAAGATGAATGTCGTCCAGGCATCAGGGTGTTTTTGTTCTGTGGATCCCAATCGGACTCGTTTGTCTGGTTGAAAAGAAGTGTGGCCAGGCCAGTAGTCCTAATTATATTCTCTACGTTCGCCCCACAAATACAATGTGCCTAACCCATGATTGCGGTCTAACT
Source organism: Conus ventricosus (assembly GCA_018398815.1). NCBI lineage: Eukaryota > Metazoa > Mollusca > Gastropoda > Neogastropoda > Conidae > Conus > Conus ventricosus. Next base: position 39,770,851 of record CM031621.1, read on the forward strand.
TTTGTCTAAAATCAGTTGAGGGTTTAATGTTAAATTCGTTGCAGATTCTTTCATATGCATTAGTGTCCATTAGGTTTTTAAATGGATTAAACGCGTTGTCGTTAGGGAGGGGCACTTGTAGTTCAGTTAGTATTCGTCTGTACTGGTAATAAACATGAAAGTTATATACTGACCTTACTAAAAGATTGGGGTGGTTTAAATGGTTTGCATATGAAACCCCACAGCCAGTGGTTGCGCAGTAAATGGCAAAATTTAACTGATTCTGGTAAAACGTCATAGGGCGGGATGACCATGCTGATGGCACTCTGTCACTCTTTATTGGCGAATTTAAATATTTAGTTAGTGGGTTTGCAAGTCTGACTTGGAAGCCATATGATTCATCTACTGCAATGGTTAGTAAACTGAAGTCCAAAGATTTGAGGTTATAAAACGCTCCTACATTGTAAGTGGCACTTTCGTTATATTTAAAAGGTTCCATTTTTAAATAGTTTTTAAAATAGTTATAAAAAAGATGTACATCTATATAACCAAGCAAAACGAGCGTGTGTTCTTAACGTATCCAATTGTCAATTGGCGCGGGAGTTGTAGGATTGCCCTTAAAGAAATTGTCTTTAAAGTTATGTGGGTTAACATATCTGAAGGAGCTCAAAATAACTGGATTAATGTTAATGACGAACAAGGCAATCAAATAACTCATGTGCAATACCTGATGGTTACTACAACTTTTGTTTTTTAAAAGAAGTACTTAGCGAATTTGGTATATTGTTAAAAATTAACGAAGCAAACCTCAGAATTACTATACATTTTCCACTAGAAGAAAGAAGAGAGTACACTTTTCCTAAAGGCCTAGCTAAAATCTTAGGCTTTCACAGTAGTGACAGAGCTTATAGATTTAGTACAAGAGAAGATGTTTATCAATTTGAAGGTAATAAACCTGATTTTCGTGAACCCAATGTTGTATGTCCATTTACAACAGTTAAAAACAGATGCTAATTTGTTTGATGGCTATCCGTCTGCAGTTCTAAAGGTTTTGCCATCAACTAGGGCAGGGTTTTGCGATTATCGATTAATCTCAGTTGGAAAAAAACAGTGAATTTAAAGAATTAATTAATGGGCCTATAAATTCATTAGATGTAAAAATAACTAACCAAAATGGAGAGCCAGTTGTTTGTTCTGATTTATTAATGGTGCTGGAAGTAGAAGAGCGTACTGTAAACCATTAGATTTTATGCCCCTGGAGAGAATGTAAATATACGGGTTCACGATCACCCTATCTTATTTTGCACGTAAGCCCCCATTTTAAATTAACGATTACGTCAATTTTTGCAGTTTTTGCGTTGTTAATTTTGGTTGTAAAACAGGTGTTAATTTTGACCAAAAGTGACATGAGAAGGACGTGATTTGTTTGTGAAAAGGGGGGTTTTCGTGCATAATAAGATGGGTGAGCTGAACCCGTATATTTACATTCTCTTATCAAGATATATGTCAGGCCACGGAGAGATTCACCGAATTCTGTACACTTCCTCGTCATGAGTAGAAAGAGCCGTCAGTATTTATCTGCTGGAGACGTGCAGTTTCAAGACTGCGCCACGTGCTGGTTAATTGTGGGTGACGACCTATGAACTTCAAAATCGGTTAGGTTCATTCCTGCTCGCGTGCTAACACGATGAGATGGGCTTGTGCATCACACGGCCGATTTGCCTGGGTCAACGTCAGTTCTATATTGTAAATGGGATTTCTCTTTCTCGCTCTCTCTTCTTCTTCTTCGCCTTCATTATTATTATTATTGTTTTCCATTTCTCTTCTATTTTCATTTGATGTTCCACTAATAATTGCATGACCGCTTTGTTTCTTACATTATTTCATTTCACTGCATGGCGTAGTCCCCTACTCAGGGTGAGGACTGGATGTAAAAAAAAAATCACGTCAGTGCTTATCTATTATCCTCGCAAATAAAGAATTTTGTCTTGTCTCTCTCTCTCATTAATAATAGTGAAACGGACATTGATGACTGATGTGGTCGAGCGGAAATGATTCACCACAATGAATATGTGTGCCTGTGTAAGGCACTCGTGTATATGATTATGCTGTTATTATTTTTAAAAAATACAATACATATATAATGTTGAACAATTAAGTAGTGGGGGGAAAACAAGTGCAGGTTAACAATTCTTCAGTCGTTATAGTAATGACTTGGCAAAAATTTACACTTTTAGAAAAAATAAATAAATAATTGAAGAGAAATGGGGAATGTATTATAAATATGAGAAACCCTTCACTGGCCGTCTGAGGGACCCATCGTAAACCCTCTTGAAGACACATCTATTTGTATTGCCTTTCGTCCGCTGGATCGGACTCATCAGGGAGACACGGCTGATTGTGTCTCTGTGCTCTTGGTGTCAAATAGAGACACACCACAGTCCATAATTCTGTGGTGTTGTCACCACCAAGAGTTCAAAAAAGAATCCAACAGCACCCCCAAAGCAGCCAGCGAAGGGTAGTAAATGGAACAAAACAAAAGTGTGGAGAAGAATAAAGTTGCTGAAAAACTAAAAGCATTATTCAAACAGTGTAAAATATAGGGGACAATCTTTGAGCCTATGCTGAGGATCCATTCAAGATATGCAAGGGAGATCAAAAGATATGGAACAGTCTGAGTGGTCAGCTCTGCTGTTCAACAACCCAAGCATTGTGAGTGGCTAAGAATTGTACAGAACAGCCTTTACTTGGAGCTCCTAAAAAATGCAATCTCCCACTGATTGACCAAACAATATAATGCTGAACAATTAAGTAGTGGGGGAAACAAGTGCAGGTTAACAATTCTTCAGTCGTTATAGTAATGACTTGGCAGAGATTTACACTTTTTAGAAAAAAAAATTAAAAAATTGAAGAAAATGGGGAATGTATTATAAATATGAGAAACCCTTCACTGGCCGCCTGAGGGAACCATCGTAAACCCTCTTGAAGACACATCTATTTGTATTGCCTGCTCCTAGGCCTTCGTCCGCTGGATCGGACTCATCAGGGAGACACGGCTGGTTGTGTCTCTGTGCTCTTGGTGTCAAATATATATATATATATATTTGACACCAACAAAAACTGGGCACTGCCATGGGAACACCTATGGCACCTACGGTGGCTTGCCTCTTCATGGGCTGGTTGGAGGCACAGATACTGGACAACAGCCCCTTTCCTATCATCCGAGAACTGTGGAAACGGTTTATAGACGACATTTTTCTTCTGTGGTCTCGATCAACAGAAGAAAATTCACCAGTTCCTTTAGTTTCTGAACCAGTTCCACCTACCATCAAGTTCACTATGAACTATTCTAAGAAATCACTGCCATTCTTGGACATCTTCATCCATCTGAAGCGAGGTTATCTGTACACAGACCTGTATTCCAAACCTACAGATGCTCGTACATACTTGGCCCATTCATCCTGCCACCCTTACCATACCATCAAAAACATTCCTTATGCCCAGTTCCTGCGCCTCCGCCGCCTCTGTTCTGACATGCCAACCTTCCAGTCTCGTTGCCAGGATATGGAACGTGATTTTCTCCAGCGAGGATACAGCCCTGTGACCATCCAGGAGGCAAAAAACCAAAGCCAGCCATGTTCCCGACACGAGACTCTCAGCTATAAGACGGAAGACAGGCAACACAACCGAGTTCCATTCATCATCACCCACAACCCCGCTAATCCCCCATTCCGTTCTTGGTTTGCAGAACTCCAACCTCTTCTCCACATGAGCCAGAAAATGCGGAAGGCTATGCCTTCCCCACCCATACTAGCCGAAAGAAAATCGCGGTCTTTGAGAAATCTGCTCATGCCATCAGCTCTCCCGATTCCAGATGACATCTATGCTGGATGCTTCAAATGTACAGCTGAACACTGTGTGGTTTGTGAAAAACCATCTAGTTGAGAGCAGAACATTTAGTAGTATGCAGACAGGAGAGACATTTACCATCCGTCATCGACTGTCCTGTGACAGCAGCAATATTGTCTACATGCTGTACTGCACCAACTGTCAGAGTACACAGTACATGGGTGAAACTATGCTGACACTGAAAGATCGCTTCTATCTGCACAGGTCTAACATCAAGTTGAACAAAGGAGCATGTGTTCATGTCAACAATCATTTCAACTTACTGAACACTCTCTGAAGGACATGAGATGCATTGTGGTGGAAAAGGTCCACAGCCTGAACAAAACCGCAAGACAGAGAAGAGAAGATTTCTGGAAGAATAAACTAAAGACAGTTTATCCTTTGGGACTCAACGGCCTTGATTCCGATGGACACTGATTTGCAGAGTGGAGACGGGGAGTCTTGGTTAACTTATGGGAGGGGTGGGGCATGATGTGGTTGGGTGGAATTCTTTATGTGACCTGCACGTGTGTGTACATGTGTGTTTGTGTAAATACGTTATGGAATGGTCCCTGTGGCAGAGGGACGTGGTTCTCTGGCGGTCTCGGTGGCAGAGAGACACGTACATGTGTGTGTGTGTGTGTGTGTGTGTGTGTGTGTGTGTGTGTGTGTGTGTGTGTGTGTGTGTGGCACGTAAGTGTGTGTGTATGAGTGTGTACGTGTATATCTGCGTCGTCTTTTTTTTTTTTTTTTTTTTTTTTTTTTTCCAAACTTACCTTGTCAATAAACAAGCCCCAGAAGAAGGCCGCATGGCCGAAAATTTGGCAAAATATTAAGACATTAAGTGCGTTGTGTTTCCTTTAATGTATTTTTATATATATACATATATATATATATATATATATATATATATATATATATATAAAAGAAGAAAAAGAAACACCCGAAGGTGCTGGGGAGGACCCAGAGAAGCACTGTCTTCTAAAGGCAGGTGAAGACAGTGCTTCTCTGGGTCCTCCCAGCACCTTCGGGTGTTTCTTTTCTTCTTATATATATATATATATATATATATAATATATATATATATATATATAGCGGACGAAAGGCCTAGGAGCAGGCAATACAAATAAATGTGCCTTTGAGAGGGATTACGATGGTTCCCTCAGGCAGCGAGTGAAGGGTTTCTCATATTTATAATATTATATTCCCCCCATTTTCTTCATCTTCAATTTTTTTTTTTTTTAAGTTCAAGTCTTTGCCAAGTCATTGCTATAATGACGGAAGAATTGTTAACCAGCACTTGTTTTTCCCCCACTACTTAATTGTTCAGCTATATATATATATATATATATATATTATATATATATATATATATATATATAATATATTGAATTATAAACAAAGCTTGCTCTTATGTCTTAGATTGACGAAATAGGGGGAAATAAGCATTCATATCTGCAGTGGTAGATGATTCTGCCTAACTAACAGTATGTGCTTGAGTGGGTGAATGGAGAAAAATAAAATAAATGCTTCTAAAAATGAGCCTTCAGCAAGCTTATAGTCTCCAAGGGGGAGACATCCTCCAATAGGGAGGGAAAACTCACTAACATATAACTCCTGGTCATATACCGATATTTCGAAACCTTGTTGTTTCTCCTCAGTGACCGCGGAAAGTGGTAATTTGACTCCTCTGCCTTTTCAGTTTTAAGAAGAATGCAATCCAGAAAAGGCTGGTGTACAATACCGTAGTATACTTGTTGAGTTTTCAAAAAACTAACCAAAGGTGCCACCTAAGAAGCAAAAGAAAATCATGAAAGAGCAAAACAAGCTACATTTTCTTGTGAAAAGTAAAAAATATAAAAAGATATCCTCTTAAGACACAAGTGCTGAGGGTCAGTTCTTGGAATGAATCCGCAAGGGACTAAAATACAACAAACTAATAAATTCCAAGGATAAGTACCGCGCACCGTTCCAGCAACTTACAGAGCAGCTTGGTGTTGCAATGACTGCAAGAAATATTGAATTATAAACAAAGCTTGCTCTTATGTCTTAGATTGACGAAATAGGGGGAAATAAGCATTCATATCTGCAGTGGTAGATGATTCTGCCTAACTAACAGTATGTGCTTGAGTGGTGAATGGAGAAAATAAAATAAATGCTTCTAAAAATGAGCCTTCAGCAAGCTTATAGTCTCCAAGGGGGACATCCTCCAATAGGGAGGGAAACTCACTAACATATAACTCCTGGTCATATACCGATATTTCGAAACCTTGTTGTTTCTCCTCAGTGACCGCGGAAAGTGGTAATTTGACTCCTCTGCCTTTTCAGTTTTAAGAAGAATGCAATCCCAGAAAAGGCTGGTGTACAATACCGTAGTATACTTGTTGAGTTTTCAAAAAACCAACCAAAGGTGCCACCTAAGAAGCAAAAGAAAATCATGAAAGAGCAAAACAAGCTACATTTTCTTGTGAAAAGTAAAAAATATAAAAAGATATCCTCTTAAGACACAAGTGCTGAGGGTCAGTTCTTGGAATGAATCCGCAAGGGACTAAAATACAACAAACTAATAAATTCAAGGATAAGTACCGCGCACCGTCCAGCAACTTACAGAGCAGCTTGGTGTTGCAATGACTGCAAGAAATATTGAATTATAAACAAAGCTTGCTCTATGTCTTAGATTGACGAAATAGGGGGAAATAAGCATTCATATCTGCAGTGGTAGATGATTCTGCCTAACTAACAGTATGTGCTTGAGTGGGTGAATGGAGAAAAATAAAATAAATGC
>CM031621.1:39782502-39785002 GCA_018398815.1 Conus ventricosus
ACACACACACACCTGCAGTCAGGCACGCCCGCAGGCACACACGCAAGCGAGCAAGCACGCACGCACGCACGCATGCACACACGCACGCGAACGGGGACTCATATCTAACACTTGCAGAGGAAACCGAGTCATTAGATGGGACATTGTCCAGGTACCTCTCAGTGTGCACGGGAAAACAACAGACTGCATTTTTTTTTATATTCCCCACAGTTTAATTAAACAGACCGGCCTAAACGTTCACACTAAAAAACCAACGCCAAATTACACCGAATATTAACAGGCATAGTGTCGTTCTACCGCATCTGGTTACATGTTAATTGTATGAGGGTTAAGCGATGGAAGTATTGTTCAGCCGCCCTTGTGATGGGAACAGAATACTGGTACATACATTATTTACGATCTCCTTTTTTTTCTTCTTTTTTTTTTTTGATAGCGCGAGCTAATTGGTTGTCCTCTCTCTCTCTCTCTCTCTCTCCTCTCTCTCTCTCTCTCTCTCTCTCTCTGTAGTACATTGTTTAGTTCTGTTATCAATAGTAGACTGGGTGAATGGGTACGCTTTAATGACATAACTGGGAAAATGAAGCTGGAATTAAAAAGGTTACTGTACAATTGACCACATATTCACGCTACTAGCTGCTGTTCGAAAATAATTTGTAAATTCTCAGAAGTGATATGGTGCCTTTTGTTGATTTTGAAAAGGCTTTTGATTCCATCTCTCGTAAACTTTTATGGCCTAGTTTGATGAAAAATGGGAGTTAAAAGTAAACTATATCGTTGCCTAAAAAATATGTACAGTGAAGTAAAAGCAAGAATACGATCAGGGAAAAAATTACCTGACTCTTTTATGTGATCCATGGGCGTTAAACAGGGTGATGTTTGTAGCCCCGTGTTGTTTTCTTTGTTCATAAACGAGCTAACCTTGAAAGCAATTGAAAATGGTAGGCATGGAGTGACTTTTGATCTTATAGAATTGGTTATTTTGCTGTTTGCTGGTGATATTATATTATTGTCCACAACAATAATTGGTCTCCAACGTCAACTCTGTTGTTTGTACTCTACAGCAAAAGAACTTGAATTACAAGTTGATATGAATAAGACTTATATCATTGTGTGTCGTTAAGGTGGAAACTTTGCACAAGTTGAGAGACGAGCCTATGGGAACGGGAGAGTCGTTGTAGTTAATACGTACAAATATTTAGGAATATACTTTACAACTAAACTTAGCTTTAATTATGCCTCTCAATATATCGCAAATAGCACAAAGAGAGCAACCGTAGTTATTCTTCATATTTTGTACAAATTGGACTGTAACTCATTTAGTATTTTTACGAAGCTGTTTGACTCACATGTTCAGCCATTTCTGCAGCATGGCGCTAAAATTGGGCTTTCAAAAGAAGTAGGATTATAGAGAAAGTTCACCTGTATGCTTTGAAGCGTTTCTCAAATATTGACATGAGAACTCCAAATGATATGATTTATGGAGAACTCGAAAGATATTGAATTTACCTAAACTCACGTGTAAAATGGCTGAAGCGAACTAGAATGCACGAAGACAGGCTACCTTTTAAAGGATACAAAATGCTGATGTTCTTAGATAATAACGGAAAGAAGACATGGGCTGCCAGTGAACGGCTAGTCCTGTGCTCTGTTTATCTGTGTCCTTGGCGGCAACTACCTACCCCCCCCCCCCCCCCCCTCTCTCTCTCTCTCTTTCCAGACTATGCTTGAATTCTTATGGATTTGGATTTGTTTGGGATTTTTGAAATGTTCAAAGGATTATTGACTGTCGATGGCAAAACTGGTATAATCATATCTATGATCGTGCTCGATTTTTACAGTACAAACTCTTTAAGACAAAATTGAAAATGAATTGTATTTGTCTTACTTTATTCAAGGTTAAAAGGCTGTGCCAGTCTTGAATGGAAGTTACTGTGTTGAGTTTTCTTATGGGAGCAAAAGTTACCCTACTTGTTTACTCTTTAAGACGACTTATGAGTTAGAACCATAATTATGTCAATGTCAAAATGAATCGGTATGTTATGAGCACATTAGCCAAGTTTAGATTTAGTATTTCTGATATCGTTTGTCTTCGTTTCAGATACTACAATCACGCCGAAGGTAAACTGATATGCCGTTTTGTGTGGTTCAGCTAAGGAAGATGAAATTCATTTTTACTGTGCTTTCCTGTATTACATAATCGTAGAACCAAACTTATCCAACCTAAGTATTTGACTGAACCTTGCCATTTCAAAGTAATATCACTGTTGTCGTCAAGAAAAGAAAACATCTTCTCTAATCTGGCTATGTAATATTTATGAAGCACAAAAAAAAAGACCGTGCTGTTCTTCATTAATTTTCTCCAAGTATGTATATTGTTCATTATTTGCTGTGGGCAGATTTATAATGCATTTGACTCAGGCGTAAGTTGCTTTAGTTTTGAAAGTGAGGGGGTTAGTTACCGCCAAAGACATAGACAAACAAGGTACAGGACAAAACACAG
>CM031621.1:39790002-39800002 GCA_018398815.1 Conus ventricosus
TTTAAGCAGACGACTCTACAGATTTTCCGTGTCGTTGAGTCTTTCTATTCATCATGTCTTCCTTTGTGTGGCATTTCGTGGAAGGAAAGAACTGTGTTCATTGCCTTCGGAGTCAAGCAGCCAAAAAACGCCACAGGAGGACACCCAACCCCCATCTCCACCCCACCTCCTCCAAAAGTATGTTGACATTAAGCACCAGCAATGTTCGATTTCACTTTGCGAACAGTCACTGTTCTGAGAACTTGAAGCACATCCCTTTCCCAGACCAGCCTGTGGTGTTCAGAACACACAGAACAACTTCGGTCGGTTTTGAACGATCTGATTTATCTCTGAACGCCGGGGAAACACTTTCATGATTTGAAAGTTTTTTTTGATAAAGCTGTGCAAAACAAAACAAAACAAAACAAAACAAAATAGACAACGATCACAAGACAAAACACGACGAGTTTCGACCTCTTGGATCTTCTCAGGCAAGACACACAACACTGGAGAGACAACGAAAATGAACGAGCAATCACTTATCTTCATCCAATTCTGGCGCAAGAAGGCGTTGATATGAAGAATTAGGTGTGCACTGTAACGCTGTATGTTTCTTTTGATCATTGGAAACTAGTTTTCATTGATCCGTATTTCGGTTCACGTCCGTTTTTAGTCGTGCACGTGCGATCGTAATTCGGCACTCATGACCTCTTAACCCTTCAATGCCTCTCTTGCGCCGAATGGGATGGAGATAAGTGATTGCTCGTTCATTTTCGTTGTCTTGAGTGTTTGTGTATCTTGCCTGAACAAGACCTAAGAGGTCGAAACGCGTCGTGTTTTGTCTTGCGATTCGTTTGTCTACATTTTTTTGGCGGTGCTTTAGCAATCACTTTCCAAATTTTGTGAAAGTTTGCCGCCTGCAGTCGTCTCACTTGGCAGTTAGATCTCTCTTTCATAGTACTTGGTGTCCTAGCTTCTACACCTCTTTATCACGCAGCCCGAAGCACACGTCATTTAAAAAAGAATATAGAAAAAAAAAAAACCACGAAATAAAGGATTCACTGTGTTGTGCCGGGTCTACTCGTCTCACCGTCGTAACTCGGTCAGTGCGGAGACCTGTAAACTGTCGGGCACCCAGTTTTGTCTGTTGTATGATGTGACGATGATGTAATGTCCTGTTATCTGCACACTCTCGAAATCCTTCTCCCGGCGGGGTAAGAAAGGGCATGTACCTCCTCCCTACTCCCAGGGGGGGGGGGGGGGGGGGGGGGGGACTAAACCCTTCTCCCCTTGCCACCCGTGGAGTGACCAAAAGGCATGTGCTCAAACCATTCGCTCTGTGCTACAGTGAGACGGAAATGAAGTCATGCTTTTATTTACTATATGGTGTGTGTGTGTGCGTGCGTGCGTGCGTGCGTGCGTGCGTGCGTGTGTGTGTGTGTGTGTGTGTGTGGTGTGTGTGTGTGTGTGTGTGCTGCTGTGCTGTGCTGTGCGTGCGCGCGTGCGTGTGCTGTGCGCGCGCGCGCGTGCGTGCGTGTGTGCTGTGTGTGTGCGTGCGTGCGTGCGTGTGTGTGTGTGTGTGTGTGCGTGTGTGTGTGTGGGAGAGAGAGAGAGAGAGAGAGAGAAGAGAGAGAGAGAGAGAGAGAGAGAGAGAGAGAGAGAGTTCTTTTGGAACGAATAATGCCTTATTTCTTTACACAGTTTTCTCGGTAGACGTTTTTTGAACCGCTGAGAATATTGCTGTGGGGGGGGGGGGGGGGGGGCGGGGGGGGGGGGGGGGGACATTTCCATTTGGGTGGGGATGACAGAGGTAACAGACGTGGGGATGGCGGGGGAAGGGACGGGTTGGGTGGGGGACAGGGGAATGCCCTGCCGGTAAGATTGGGCGCGTACGTGTGTCAAGGTCAAGTCGTAGTGATTATGGTGGCGAAATCTCCGTTCCCTGTCGGTTGGAACACACAGCTGAGGGGGGGGGGGGGCGATAGCTCAGTTGGTAGAGCGCGGACTCGTGATCCTGGGGTTCCTGGGTTTGCGGGTTCGAATTTCGGTATAGGGGATTTTTCCCTCGGAGTTAACTTGGTTCTGACTCCATCCCCCCTATAGTCGTTCGGATGGGACTATAAACCGAGGTCTAGTCTGTGTCACATGCACTAAAGGGACCATCACGGACTCTAAAGATCCCGATGCTCATGTCCTAAGACGGTGTGAGTACCGCTACACGAAAATTACACAATGCATACACAATGATTGTTAATAATGGTCAACCTGATGACCGCTGAACATTACTGGAGAAGAAGAAGAGGGCATTTCTCCTTTGCCTGGGGGTCGAATACAATGACTTGTTTATTTTCAGTTGTTGGTTTGTCTACTACCTCGTGTTAAAGTGGCAAATAGACTGATCCAGAGTCGCGCCCCTACGCGTGCGCGCGTTTGTGTGTGTGTGTGTGTGTGTGTGTGTGTGTGTTTCATTTAACGTCTATCCACTATTCGTGATATTAGACCCAATATGTGTGTGTGTGTGTGTGTGAAAGAGAATGTGTGTGTGTGTGTGTGTGTGTGGTGTGTGCCTGCCTGCCTGTGCCTGTGTCTGTGTCTGTGAGTATGTGTCTGTGTATGAGACAGAAAACTTGTGTTGTGTGTGTGTGTGTGTGTGTGTGTGTGCGCGCGCAGCGCGTCGGTCTGTTTGTGTATGCACGAGTGCGTATGATTTTGTGTCTGTGTATCTGTGCTCTTCATATGCACCCCTGCGCTCCACGTGTGTGTGTGTGTGTGTGTGTGTGTGTGTGCGTTGCGGGGCGGCGTGCGTGCATGTGTACGTGTGTGTGTATGTGTACGTGTGCGTTTATGTGTGTGTATGCTTGTGTGTGAGCGCGTGCGTGCGCGTGTGTGATCGTGTTTGTATGTATCTGTGTATGTGTGTGCGCGTGCTTCCGTTGCGCGCGCGTACATGTGTGTTGTGCGCATACGTGTGTGCTTCTGTGTGTGCGTGTGTGTGTGTGAGTGTGCGTGTGATTGAAGGGTGTGTGTGTGTGTGTGTGTGTGTGTGTGTGTGTGTTGTGGGGGGGGGGGGGGGGGGTGTCGAAATGACTATGGGTCATCTGATGAACTCACAAAACCCGACTATGAATGAAGATCGTGGTGTGTGTCGGGGTTTTTGCTCTTCGCACGATGTGAATAATCTGACCAAACAGACTTGGAGTTTCAATTGGAAATTCTGATCTCGTTTAGGAGCGAAAGGGCTGTGTGGCCAGTGTGAATCGCAGGAGTTGATAGGCAAGCGGATGGCTTCAAACTGCCCCGCCATCTTCGCTGACGACCGACAGTGTCCCTGCAGACAAATTTCTTCACTTCTTTGATGATCTTTTTCAATCTCTATACTGAAACTACTTACTGTTTACCACCATTGTTTTTTTTTTATGTTAATGTAAGGCCTCTTTACTTTTCCTCACCAGCCAGGCAGACTAATTTTCCCTTTAAGCATCCCTGGGTCTGTGCCAGAGGACACTGGCATCATCGGCGAAGTGCCGAAGTCTTCCAGAGTGTCTGATATCTGTTCAGTTCTTCGTGATCCAGGCTACCTTCAACAAGAAGAACGTGGGTGACAGAAAGCAGCCCTGTCTTACACCACCCTGCATTTGGAATGGATCAGTCCATTGTGTCTTATGCCACCCTGCATTTGGAATGGATCTTCCATTGTGTCTTAACCACCCTGCATTCGGAATGGATCGTTCCATTGTGTCTTATAACCACCCTGCATTCGGAATGGATCATTCCATTGTGTCTTAAAACCACCTTGTATTCGGAATGGATCATTCCATTGTGTCTTATTCTACCCTGCATTCGTAATGGATCATTCCATTGTGTCTTATACCACCCTGCATTTGGAACGGATCATTCCATTGTGTCTTAATACCACCCTGCATTTGGAATGGATCATTCCATTGTGTCTTATACCACCCTGTATTCGGAATGGATCATTCCATTGTTGCATGACTGAACGGGTGGACCTGACTTACAGCTGTGTTGAAACACTCGACCGACATCGAAAAGTGCTCTCTCTCTCTCTCTTCTCTCTCTTCTCTTCTCTTGTTGTCTTGTTTTTATTTGCGTTATTGACCCTACTCAAGGGCGAGGACTGGATGTTAAAAGCACGTCAGTGCTTATCTATTAACCTCGTAAATAAAAAATTTTGTTGTCCTCTCTCTCCTTTTCTTTTCTTCTCTCTTCTCTAACCTGAGTCGGGTTACACGATTCGTTAAAATATATAAACTTTCATGCGATTGTAAACAAAACCACAACTCACACCTATCACAGCTGTTGATTGGTCAAGCGCCCCAAACCCGACACTGATGAGTGGGCGGTTGCGAACCCCTAAAACAGCGCCAAGTAAGCGTGGAACGTTGTCACCACTTGGCTATAAACATGCAGGAACTTGCAGCAAGTGTGCCTCGGGGTTTTGGGGGGTTTGGTTGTTTGTTTTGTTTTTTTGTTCTTCTACTTTCTTTTCGGGTGGGGGGGGGGGATGGTGTGGGGGGCGGGGAGGGGTGATGTAGGGGAAGTAAGGGGAGATTGTGGGGTAGGGGATGGGGGGGGGGGGGGGGGTGTAAGTAGACTGTTGCTTGGTCGTTGTTGTTATTTTGTTGTTGTAATCGCTCGCGAGAAACATGAGCACAACATGGCGAACAGGCCTACCCGACATACACGCTAAGAACTACTACACACAGTAGGAGATGCCGTGATCGAACCGTTAAAACATTTGTCTGTGGAGCTGGAATTCGTGGGTTCAAATCACTCCTGGTGTCGTTTTTAACGACTCAAACGCTCTCTCTCTCTTTCTCTCTCTCTAATGTCTTTTTTTTATACTTTGCAACCATGAATTCACCTACGTGTGTGCATATGTTTCCTATTATATAGGTGCGTACTAAGATATGCCATTCCATACTCCATGTGCTATCTTTTGTGTGCGCATATCTAGTTGTTGTTTTTTTTTACACGCGTATGTGTGGGCTCACGCACTGTGGTGTGTGTGTGTGTGTGTGTGTGTGTGTGTGTGTGTGTGTGGTGTGTGTGTGTGTGTGGTGAGAGAGAGAGAGAGAGAGAGAGAGAGAGGAGAGAGAGGGGAGAGAAAACGAACGAACGAACGCATTTTTATTGCTATTAAGCTGTACAGCTCCTTTAGCAAGTTGGCGCGATGTACATTGACAAAACGCGACACGATGATATCATTGACATGGAAACCACAGCAATGCATCTTTTTTTTTTTAAACATTACATGACAAAGTCGTGAACGACAAACTGTCTCTGACATGTGTGCACGATCCGTTCAGCGGAGGACAGTCACCCCAGGCCGAGAGAGCGTGCAACCGTCGTAGAGCACGTGCTTGCGTCTCTGTCTGCCGTGTATTGCTGACACGTCTTCCTTTCCGCAGGTGGGCTACTTTAACACGTTCTTCCGATGACATGTTCTTTTGTTCCTGCTTGACAAACCAGAACAGACAGTCGTCTTCCGTACTCGCATCGCAGGCGAACTCGAAAAAAATGTCATCCGATTCACAGAGTAACACACCCACACCATCTGACTGGTGAAGCACGATCTTTCGGATGCTAAGTTTCTGTGCTTATCCCTCAACCGTCACTGAACTTGCCGATCAGTCAAAGTGCTAACATAATCTTTCACCGCACCCGTGTCAAAGCCTGCCACTGTTCTGTCGATAGAATGTCCGAGGCCTGTGTCGATAACAGAGTGCTGGATCTCCTGGTTAACGATGTCGCACTCAGACTGGCTCGAGTACAAAGACAGAAGACTGTCTTGAACATTCGACGTGTCAGTCTCGCTGTCAACATACGTAGGCTTGATCTGTTCAATAACATCCTGTGTAAAGCAATGTGTACTGTGATCTTCAACTTCTGTGTCAAACAAGGCTAGTTGATTCACTACACAAGCGTTTCCGTTATCAACACCAACCTGTTCAAGCCACGTATTTTGCTGCTTTGCTCGTTCCTGATCACGTCGCACCTGGCTGGGCGGTTTCTTTCGGTAATGTTGAACTCGCGTTTCTCGATTCAAGACGGGATCCGCCATTGTTGTTTTGACAGGCCATTGTTGTTTTGGCTTCAGTCGCAGGACGACGACGGCGTTGTTGCCTTCACCTGCAATTTTCCAGCTTGACACGGTGTTCTCGGTTAGCAGGGCGCTCAGGGCTGTCTCCACAGTCGCTGGAAATCCAGTAACTGGCATTGTCAAGGACTGCTCGAAAATATTTTTCCCCGCTTAGACAAATGGCGCCCTGTCGCTTCGTGTCAAACCACGTGACACCCCCCCCCCCCCCCCTCCCCGTGGAATGTTGAATGCCTTCTTTGTTTAGTAATACCTTATTTGATGAAATAAGCAAGTAAACGTATTGATATTGCCGTAAGTTTAATAGATGTCGATATTAATGATGCACTAAATTGTTTACTGAATGTATAATGAAATGTGCTGAATGTATGAAAATACGTATACAGGGTCACGACAGAAAATCAAAGGACTGGTATGATCAAGAATGTGTTCTTAATAACAGAAAGGCTAGGAGGTTACTGAGATAAGTCGCCGCACAGTTTAAAGACACTAGGACTGCGTATGTAATAGCCAGACGTGAGTATAAGCATTCACTTAAGAGAAAAGATAAAGAATATAATAAATCATTAATAGATAAGTTAGTAGCATCAGTAAATTCACAGAGGGAATTTTGGACCGTCGTTCCAAGATATCGCCAAAAAGTAAACGGCCTAGAAACAACATTTCAACTAACGTGTGGTTTCAACATTTTCAAGCTTTGTTAGAGTTAAATACTGACAATGAGCGAAATCAAGAGGGGTTTGAAGATGAGTCTGATGTCTATATGAACCGTCCCATTAGTGAAGAAGAAGTGTTATTAGCAATTAAAAAACTAAAAAAAACAATAAAGCAGCGCGCCCCGATGGCATAATTGGTGAACTGTTCAAACACTGTTCTGCCCAAGTTGTGCAGTTTTGCTTACAGTTTTTTTTGTTGTGGTAATAAACTCTTTGATGATGGTATATTTCCGGATAACTGGATGGAGTCAATAATAATACCTATCTTTGAAAAGGGGGACGCTAAAAATCCAAACAATTATAGGGATATCTGTCTTAGTAACATAAGCAGTAAAATATGTGGAATGATAATAAATAACAGATTGCAAGAGTGGGTGGTTTCAAAAAGGGGTATTCGACTGTTGACCACATGTTTACTGTAATGGTTCTTGTTCAGAAGCAGTTTTCTCATAATCGAAAATTGTATGCTGCTTTTATAGATTTGAAAAAGCGTTCGATTCCATCAATAGAAATCTTCTTTGGCTAGTCATGATTAAGAATGGTATTAAGACCAGCCGCCGTGGCGAAGTGGTTAGCGTCGCGGACTCCTGGCTGGGGAGGTCGTGGGTTCGAATCCCATCAGAGTCATGTGGGTTTTTCTGCCCCGACCGATTCCTACCCAGAGTTGAGTTTGCTGCGGACTCAGTTGGGAAGACTGGGACCACACAGTCGAGTTTCATCCACTTAATGGATGCGTTTCTGAGAGTGTTGCGCAAATTTCTTGACCAACACTGCAGGTGCCTGTATCTCTCGGGCCTGGTTGACGCCGGGATATATTATGAAAGGAAGCGTAGAGTACAGTCCTGTCATGTAGTCTCAGACCGAAATGGAAATCCGTAGCATCATCTTAATCATCCTCATTCTCATTGATCAGCATAAAAAAATGTCTCAAATTCTGTGGCCCTTCATGCCTTGCTCTCATGGTGACCTCAATTTCGATGTCCTCTCCACGTCTGTGGCCTTGGTTTGGTTCCGTCGGGGTCACCGGTATCGGCGAGTCCATGGGGGCTGTGGTTGGACGGACGTGGTGGCGCCCTCCGGAGGGAGAACTCACTCACGCCGGCTCCGCGACTAAGCAATTATTGTCGTCAGTAGGGGGCTTAGTAGGTGGTGTCCTGCGTATGTTATATCAGAACAGGCGCCACTGAACACCACCGAAGTGACTCGGCAGCAGTGCAGTGTCTCCTCCGGTGGGTTGCCTCTTGACGACTTGACATTGACTGCTCCCTGTGGATTGCTGGTGCCGGGCTGCGGCGGGGCAGACCGGGCTGTGGCTGTGGACGGGGTGTCGGAATGAGCGGCGTGGGTGCACTGCCTCTGAGGTGGCGCAGAGGTTGGGACAGAGAAAAAAAAAGAAAAAAATGGTATTAAGGGTAACTTTGTAGGTGTACCAGAAGCATATATGAGGTGGTTAGGGCTAGAGTTCGTTGTGGGGATAAACTGACAGATCACATTAACTGTACAGCTGGGGTTAGGCAAGGTGATGCTTGCAGTCCTGTTCTATTTTCCCTCTTTATCAAAGAGTTAGCAGTTGAAGTGATCAACAATGGAAAACATGGGGATTTGCTGACTTCGGATGCTTTTGAGTTGTTTATTCTTTTATTAGCTGATGATGTGGTTTTGATATCAGAGACTGTTATTGGTTTACAGACTCAACTGAACAGTCTACATCGCGCACCTGCTTCTTTCCAACTAAAGGTTAATTTGTCCAAAGTAACATTATTGTCCTTCGAAAGGGTGGTTATTTGAGTGCATGAGAAAGGTGGTTCTGTGACTGCATCCCCTTGCCTGTTGTGAATGCTTATAACTATTTGGGTATATTTGTCTCTACACGTCTGAGTTTTGTTAGTGCGTGCAAGGATCTTGCAAGCAGGGTCAAAATGTGTTGCTCAGTATCATGAAAAGCTGTATATCCTCAATAACACGTCGTTGTATGTTCTTATCAAGTTGTTTGATAGTCAAATTCAACCAGTTGTGCAATGTGGGTCTGAATTGTGGGGATTATACAATGCTGCCGTATATTGTGACTCTGTGCACCTGTTCGTATTAAAAAGGGTTTTGGGTGTAGACAGGCGAACGCCTAATTATTGTATTTAAGGTGAGACTAAAAGATTCCCCTTGTACATATGTTCAGCGGTTAAATGCATCCGTTATTGGCTGAGTTTACTTTACATGCAGGAACACAGATTACCACGCGAAGCTTATAACATGTTATATGATCTCGATGCTAGAGGGTAAAACAACTGGGCAAGTAAAGTACGTATTTGTCTCTTTGAATATGGTTATGGTTTTGCATAGTTAAATCAAGATGTTGGCAATGTTAAGCAATTCATACGTTGCTTTCGTCAACGATTGATTGACTCCTCTTGGCAAAGATGGTCAAATCATGTGCAGAATAGTGAAAGGTTTGATTTCTATAGGCATGTTTGCAATTTTCATGGTTTGAAACCTTATTTAACTTTACAAATGGACAGACACTTAAAGTATGTCATCCCCAAACTCGATTTGGAATTTCAGAATTGGCATTTCATAAGTTAAGATACAAAACCACTGTTGATGACAATGATCTGCTGTGTCCACTTTGTAAAGAGTCTCAGGAAAATGAAATCCATTTTGTTCTTTGCTGTCCAGCCTTAAGGAATATTAGAACTGAATTCATTCAGCCCAAATTTCATAGACACCCTTCCTGTTTAAATTTACTATATTGATGTCATCAGCTTCAACAGACGTTGTTCGAAAGTTGTCCTTGTTTCTATACAAGGCATTTAAATTTCGAGAAATAGCTACCTCTTGAAGTTCTAAATTAATTGTGTTTTTATTTGTTTTACAGTCATGTGTGTTTTTTTTCATATGATGTATTATGCTCACCCACCCCTTCATAATGGGCCAAGGCCTATATGAATAAAACATCCGAATCTCTCTCTCTCTCTCTTCTCTCTTCTCTCTTTTCTCTCTCTCTCTCTTTTCGCCCGGGAGTAAACAAGTACTTGATTCAGTTCAGAAAATGTGAAGGTGGCGGAAGGAGAGCGACATACCCAGTCTGCCATAATGCTGTAATGCTGTGCTGTTAACGTAGGTTCTCCAATAGTTCACTTCCTCTACGGCCGATGAATTATAAGGCTTTAATCTGATGGTTGTGGTTGTGGTG
>CM031621.1:39802502-39805002 GCA_018398815.1 Conus ventricosus
TCACGACATTAAAGCTGATGATAGAGAGAGGAGTGTCACGAGTCACGTTGACCTTCAGGGTCACGACATTAAAGCTGATGATAGAGAGAGGAGTGTCACGAGTCACGTTGACCTTCATGGTCACGACATTAAAGCTGATGACAGAGAGAGGAGTGTCACGAGTCACATTTACAGTCCACGCTGACATTTACGCAATGGGCTGCATACCTGGGTAGAGCTGACTGAAGGGCTGCCTGCTGGTTTGCACAATGTACCGTAACACATTAGAATTACAGAGTACTAGTCAGTAGAACACAAACACACAAAACAACACAGTAAAACATAAGAACGTCACACATACCGCAATCCATCCCCCCTCCCATTTCAACACACACACACACACACACACACACACACGCACACACACACACACACACACACACACTTGCTGATATTTGATACCTTAACCCTATGGCTTGATGGGAGCAGGGTGGGGGTGGGGGAGAGGGGGAGAAGGGGAGGGGAGAGGTTGGGGTGGAGGAAGGAGGAGGGTCAGATAACGTCATCCAATACTTAATGCCCCACGCTTTTATGTCTTTCCCACATCTCGGCGTGAAATGCCCGGGGGTGGCAAGGTGACTTGTTGTGAATGACACCGTGTCGAGTTTCCTCGTAAACCAACCGAGGTGACGTGCCTCTGACCCGTGCAAGGAAACACCCTTGCCGGTCACACACACACACACACACACACACACCACTCGCGTGGTGTGTCTCTATTTGACGCCAGGAGCACAGACACAACCAGCCGTGTCTCCCTGATGAGTTCCGATCCAGCGGACGAAAGGCCTCGGAGCAGGCAATACAAATAGATCTGCCTTCGAAAGGGATTACGATGATTCCCTCATGTAGCTAGTGAAGAGTTTTCATATCTGTGATATATTTTCTTAATTTCATGTTCCCAGTTTCTCCATCTTCAACCTCCGCCCCCCTCCCCCCCTCCCCCCTTAAGTCCAAATCTTTGCCAAGTCATTACTATGAGGACAGTTGAGTTGTTGGACTGCGCTTGTTTTTCCCCCACTATTAGATTGTTCGTCTTTGTATTTGTCTGACTTTATTCAAGTTTTAAAGGCTGTGCCAGTCTTGAATAAAAGTTACTCGGTCTCTACTAGGTTTTCTTATGGAGCAAAAGTTACCCCACTTTATTTACTGTTTTTTGCTTTAATGATTAGTCATTTCCTTATTCAGTAAATTAAGTTATGGTCTTTGTTTATCTTTATTTTGTTATATGTTGAAAGAACCTGTGGTAATCCCACAACATATTGGTTTCAGTGTGTGTGTGTGTGTGTGTGTGTGTGTGTGTGTGTGTGTGTGTGTGGTGTGTGTGTGTGCGTGTGTGTGTGTGTTCTACATCCCCGAATTGTTATCTCTACCAATCTTGTCACCTTAAGTTAGCGGTGAATTAATCAACCCGTGTATCCAAATAAAATCCTGTGGAAAAAAAATTGGTCTTGATGTGTTCTGGGGGAAAACCGAACCGCCACCACTACATCTCTCTTCCCCCTCTATCTTCCTTGCCCCATCCCCAGCCATCCACAATCGCACGCGCGTGTGTAAAAGCGTTCATACTGTTCCGCACGTTCTTGAAGAGGAAGTTGGGCCGACGAGGGTAAATGACGCCATGACAGACAGGGACAAAGAGTAGTCCAACACGGCGCCAGTAACAATGGTAGACGGACCAATAGCTTGGAGCTTGAGAGAGACACTGGCACTGACACAGAGTATGCTGGCATTAGCCTTTCACAGCCTGAGTTCCAAGTAGGGGAACAATTTATGAAATAGCAGTACACAAAAAGCAACGAGAGCTTGAGGGAGAGAGAGAGAGAGAGAGAGAGAGAGAGAGAGAGAGAGAGAGAGAGAGAGAGAGAGAGAGAGCTTGAGAGAGAGAGAGAGTGAGAGAGAGAGCTTGAGAGAGAGAGAGAGAGAGAGAGAGAGAGAGAGAGAGAGAGAGAGAGCATTTTTCTAGTGGAATAATAAAATAAATAAATATAAAATTAACAGAACACTTACCACCTCCTCCGACTTTTTTTTTTTTAGCAATGTTCGTCCATGCAGCAGCAATCCTATCTCTGTTGACATGGTTTCTCTCAGACTTGCCCCAAAGAAACAGTCGATTCCTGCTGACTGCAGCAATCAATTTGTCGTCGTCCATCTGGAGGTATACCAATGAAATGAAAGATCTGCGTACAGTTCCTTGACGCGGCCCAGTAAAACTGTTTTTTTCTAGATAGGACCTCTGATGAGGAGGGATAGAAAGGGAGTGCGAGAGAAAGGGGTGGAAGAGAGAGAGAGAGAGAGAGAGAGAGAGAGAGAGAGAGAGAGAGAAGGGGGAAGGAGAGGGGCTGGATGAGGGGAGACAGAGAGAGAGAGAGGGGAGTAGTGTCGGTTGATTGAGTTAGCGACTCGCGGACGCAACGACTCGCAGACACAATGACACGCGAACACAACTCTCGCCGTCCGAGGA
>CM031621.1:39812502-39842502 GCA_018398815.1 Conus ventricosus
AGAGAATCATTGTATTTTTTTAGGAGTTTTTTTAATTTTTTTTTTTTTCAATTTGTGTGTGTGGTGTGTGTGTGTGTGTGTGTGTAAAGTCGGAACGAGACATAGCAGTCAAAAATTCCTCTCTTTTTCTGCTTTGTGCTGTGTTGTGTAAGCGTAACATTGCACCGTGTACGGAGTGTTCATTTGGTGTTCGGCATGTTCTCAGTCTCGCTGTTTCATTTTTTTTCTTTGGTTATTAACACAGAAAGAATCGGGTTTCCGTCCCTGGCCTGGGGGAATCGACAGGAATCATGAACTGAGATTAGGCTAAAGATCCAAGAGAATTCAATGAGAAAAGACGCTACATGTTCCAAAGATGCCAAGTAATCAAACAAATTAGCACCGATTAAATCTCATTGGGCCGTTACATAACTGAGAATGTCTGAAAGGAAGGTGTCAGAGGCCTTTCTCAGTAGGCGTTGAGCTCTGTCAGCGTCCGTAGTCTGCATTTGACTCGTGTTGTGCGTTGAGTTCGTGTGTGTTGTTTGTTGCGTGCGCGCGCGCGCGCGCGGGCGGCGTGTGTGTGTGTGTGTGTGTGTGTGTGTGTGTGTGTGTGTGTGCACGCATATAGATGAACATATATTAGTATATATTTAGGCTTGAAACAGCGAATTTAGAACTGTTACCAGTTGAACCCATAACTGAGCCATCTATGTAAATCTGGGGCGATTAGCACACGAATTGTCTGGATTTCTGTCAAATCTTTTGTGAGAACATTCTTCAGTATTTTTTTTTTCTTAAACTGTATATTTTTAATTAAACTTTCTTAAGTGCTCCCTTGTAGGCACTTGCAGGATCTCTGAAATCGAAGCTGTATCAAAACTACTCCCTGAAGAAGTTCTGAAGTATTTAAGTATGATTTCTTATTGGCTGATTGTATGAAATGTGTTTGGTTCCATGTGGGTAGGAAAACTCTCTCTCTCTCGCTCTGCTCTCGCTCGTGTGTGTGTGTGTGTGTGTGGTGTGTGTGGTGTGTGTGGTGTGTGTGTGTGTTTGAATTGATCAGTGGACGCGTGCATGCGTGCGCCTGTTTGTGTTGTGTGTGTGTGTGTGTGTGTGTGTGTGTGTGTGTGTGTGTGTGTGTGTGTTCATGTGCAGCTCGCGTGTGCTTGTGCGTGCGAGAGCGTGCGTGCGTGAGCGATTGTGTCAGTTGCGTGCACATGTGGGCCCCATTCATGTGGAGTGGCATGCACATGTGTTTCCCATTCATGTGGAGTGGCATGCACATATGTGTCCCATTCATGTGGAATGGCAGCACATGTATGTCCCATTCATGTGGAGTGGCGTGCACATGTGTGTCCCATTCATGTGGATGCATGCCATGGTCCATTCATGGAATGGCAATGCACATGTTGTCCCATTCATGTGGAGTGGCGTGCACATGTGTGTCCCATTCATGTGGAGTGCATGCACATTGTGTCCCATTCATGTGGAATGGCATGCACATGTATGTCCCATTCATGTGGAGTGGCGTGCACATGTGTGTCCCATTCATGTGGAGTGGCGTGCACATGTGTGTCCCATTCATGTGGAGTGGCGTGCACGTGTGTCCCGTTCATGTGGTGTGGCGTGCACATGTGTGTCCCATTCATGTGGAGTGGCGTGCACATGTGTGTCCCATTCATGTGGAGTGGCGTGCACATGTGTGTCCCATTCATGTGGAGTGGCGTGCACATGTGTGTCCATTCATGTGGAGTGGCGTGCACAGTGTGTCCGTCATGTGGGTGGCGTGCACATGTGTGTCCCTTCATGTGATCCCATGTGGCCATTCATGTGGAGTGCCGCTGTCATGCATGTGTGCCCTTCATGTGGATGCGTGCACATGTGGTCTTATGTGCCACTGGTGTCCATTCATGTGGAGTGGCGTGCACATGTGTGTCCCGATTCATGTGAGGCCCCATGGTGTCCATTCATGTGAGTGACCAGCATATCCCATGCAGTGTTTTTGCCGCCCTAGTGTCATTGCCCATGTCATCAGGCCGTGAATTTAACGGCCACAGTCGTCTGGTCCATCGCCCCGGTCATTCGCCCTATGTCATAGTGTGGTCATTTTGCCAGTTCATTGCGCCTAGTGTCATTTTTGCCCTGTGTGGTTCGCCACTTGTGTTATTTACGCCATAATATCATTTAGCCCCGTGTCATTTTGCCCCGTGATCGTAGGTCTTTGCCAGGTGTCATTTCTCGCCCTGGTGTCGTTTTTGCCCTGTGTCGTTTCGCCTTGTGTAATTTACGCCTAATCGTTAGCTGTCTTCGCCCCGTGTCGTGTCGTCCAGGTGTCATTTCGCCCCGGTGTCATTTGCCCCCGTGTCGTGTCGTCCAGGTGTCATTTCCCCGGTGTCATTTTGCCCCGTGTCGTGTCGTCCAGTGTCATTCCCGTGTCATTTCGCCCCGTGTCGTGTCGTCCAGGTGTCATTTCTCCCCGGTGTCATTTGCCCCGTGTCGTGTCGTCCAGGTGTCATTTCGCCCCGGTGTCATTTGCCCGTGTCATGTCGTCCAGTGTCATTTCCCGTTCTTCCCTGTCGTGTCGTCCAGGTGTCATTTCGCCCCGGTGTCATTTTGCCCCGTGTCGTGTCGTCCAGGTGTCATTTCGCGCCCGGTGTCATTTTGCCCCTGTGTCGTGTCGGTCCAGTGTCATTTCGCCCCAAGTGTCATTTTGTCCATGTGTCATTTCGTCTCCATGCCGTTTTGCCCAACCAGCGTGTTTTGGATGACGTTTCGTCATGAATCAGGCATTATTTCTATCTGTTTTGCTCTGTTGATTCAGTTTCGTCTCTCTGAGCACGACCACTATGCGCGGAAAATGAACATGGTTTAATTGAAGACACCTGGGGGGCGGCGTGGGGGAGGCGGTACGATACAGCAGGGAATATACTGCTGGGTTTCCTACCAATGACTAAGAAGCTTACAGAATTCGGCGAATCACAAATCCTGACATGTGAATTGATAGTTTCAGTTTCATCAAGGAGAGGCGTCACTGTGTGCGGACTAGTCCATATACGCTACATCATATCCGCTAAGTTTTTCGACCACACTGCGCATGATTTAAAGCTGATGGATAATTAATGTTTAAAGATGAGAGAACTTAAGGAGAGGGTCTCGTGGCTACGACTGAGCAGAGGTCTGACCTACGCATTAGCCCAACGCGCTGGTCAGACCTTGAGTACCAACTTGACGTTTGTTTTGCCATTATCATCATTGTATGTGTGTGTGGTGAGTGTATTGATAATCACAAAGAAAAGAGACATAGATGCGGAACGCAGATGTAAGTTTAAACAATCTCGTTTCTAATTCAACTTCTTTCTGTTTAAATCCTCATCATTTGCAATACCAACAAGATAAATGTTGTCGTTAGGGGTTACACGTCAAGAAGAAACTAATTGTTCTAATTTACATTACGAGCAAGTTAGGTAACTCCTGCTCCCACGATGCTGTTTACAACACCAAATCAAAGGGGCAGAGCACACGGAACAAACATGCAGGCGTGCCCTGCCCTGTCCTTGTCTCTTTCTTTGTTCCGAGTGCTCTCCGTTGGCATTTGTGCAGGCGAGTTGGTGTCGTTAGTAGCACTCGTTTGGAGGAAATGATGGGTAACTATGTAATATCATAGGAGCAAGGGTTACCCTGCATTGTAGGCCTACACGGCGAATCCCGTAACAGCTCACTATCTCTACAGCCGGTTACGCTTTTAACGCGTAAGACCGTAACTATGTCACTACGTGTCTCTCTGATGTTGGGGTCGTTTACACTGCTACTGTTTTTTTTTTTTTTTTTTTTTTTTTTTCCCCGGAGCCTATCCGACCGTGGCCTCCGCAGTGTGTTGCGGAGGCCGCGATCCGACCCTCAACTCGAAACAACTACGTTTACAGTGTAGACTTTTTTCTGTGGCATGCTAGGCAGCGCCGCTGCTGTGCTGCTCAAGTGGGTCAAATACAAGGCGGGCCCGGACGTTGCTGCATTTCCATTCCCATACCTCGGGAGATGCAGCGGTAAGCTGAGGTCGTGAGGTGAACACGGTGGCTGGAAGAATAGCCGCTAGTTTAATCAAAGAGATTTTAAACGAATTTTAAAGCACAGCCGCCAGTTTACACAGAACGATCAGTGACAGTTTAGTGGAACGCGAGCGAGAGAAGAGAGGGAGCAGGTAGAGGAGAGGAGAGGACGGCTTTGCATGCGTGTCGACCCACACACGTGTGCACGCGTGCACAATCAAAGGGAGAGACACGTGGGATAGAGGGGGGTGGGGGGTGGGATGAGGTTGGTTTGCATGTATGTGTGAACAGACACACACACACACAACACACACACACACACACACACACACACACACCGCGCGCCCGCGCGCACGCACACACACACAACACACACACACACACGAACACACACACACACACACACACACACACACACACACACACACACACACACACACACACACACACAGACACACAACACACACAACACACACACACACACACACACACACACACGACACACACACACACACACACACACACACGCATGGACGCACGCAGCGACCAAAGCCGTTGTAACCTTCGCCGCCGCCTTTCTAACAGCTGTGCTTTCAGTCCGACAGCCACCACGTTTTTTTTTTTTTACCTGGAAGCGACCATCTTGCATTCCAGAGATAACGTGATAGGGTCAGACCAAAGACAGTTCGCCCTACGGACGTAGCGAGCTGTCTTTGGTCAGACCTGCAGAAGCCTGGTTCTAGCTATTGCCGTCGTGTAAAATGCAAAGCGGCACACGGGTCGTGCCGTGCTATACCGTGCCGCGCTGCCCCCCCCCCCCCCCCCCCCCCCTCCCCCGAGCCCGATGTGAACACGCCCAAGATGAATACGGTGTGTGAGTTTTCATCACATCACTATGACAAATGACACGAGAAGGAGAAATCTCATGTCCACTCATCGGCCGGCCGTATTGATCTTGCTGCTGAAGCCGTCAGCCATCATCTATTGGAGACACGTTACACGCTGTAAGCAGTTGTAGTAAACTTTGAAACAGTAGAGGAAAATGTACCAGAGCGCAGAGGAACCGGTCTGTATTCGTTTTTGGCCGACAACACTGAAAGAAAAATGCGGAAAGGAAGCTTCTAGTTGTAAATGGACAGAAGTGATGGAGACGCATTTTGGACCCAAACTTAACAGACAAGTCAGATGAGTGTTCACCAGCGGATGATGGTCACGGTCCTGATCTAAGTCATTTATGTTATAACTGCGAGGTCTATTTGAATAAATGTGATTTAACAAATATCCAACAAAAGACATTGAAAGAAACATCAAAGAAATGCCTTTTTTGGGGTAGCAGTCTAGAAAACTTTCTCTAGTTCCTGTTTGAATATAAAGAATATGCATGTGTGTGAGAACATGTTACGGAACTATTGCAAATTACTTAGGCAAAGCTTTTGTTACTCTGTGTGTGTGTGTGTCCGCGCGTGTGTGGTGTGTGTGTGTGTGTGTGTGTGTGTGTGTGTGTGTGTGTGTAGTGTGCATGTGTGTGTGTGTGTGTGTAGTGTGTGTGTGTGTGTGTGTGTGTGTGTGTGTGTAGTGTGCATGTGTGTGTGTAGTGTGCGTTGTGTGTGTGTGTGTGTGTGTGTAGTGTGCATGTGTGTGTGTGTGTGTAGTGTGTGTGTGTGGTGTGTGTGTTGTGTGCCAGCTACCTGCACCTCGCATGTGTGCGTGATTTGTGTGCTATTTCGGACTTCGAAAGGGGAGAGTGCATTCCGTCCGAATTCTTTTCATGCACAGTTAGCCTGTGTACGTGAGTGGAAGTAAGAGCTGATGGGAGGAAGGACGAGCGAGGGGGGGGGGGGGGGGGGGGGGGGGGGGGGGGGGGGGGGGGGGGGGGATGGAATAGAGGACGTGGTTGGAGGAAGGGGAGAGGGTGGTGGGAGGTGGGGCCATTGGTGGGGATAGTTATGTGGGCTTCTTCTTCTTCTTCTGCGTACGCAGGCTGATACTCCTGCAGACACTCCCTGTATAGCCAGGCAGGTATAAATCCCATCTGCTCGACAAAGGGAGTGGAGTTTTGTGTGTATGACCGGTTTTTTATTATCCCGTCATTAAGGCAAGCCATACTCCATCTTCGTGGAAAGTGCATGCTATGTGTAACGTGTCATCCATACCAACGGCCAAACTGGCCTTCTCTTCCGAAAGTTGGTGATGGGATTTTACGTGTGTGCAAGCTGTTATGCATGCGTTCACACACGGAACCTCGGTTTATAGTCTCATTCGAAGGGCTGTATGAGAAATGGAGTCGGAACCAGTGTTAACTCCGAGGGAAAAATCCCGCTGTACCGAAACGGCCCGGCGGAGATTGGAACCCGCAACCCTGGTTTACGAGTCCGGCGCTCTACCAACTGAGCTATTCCGGCCCCATATGGGGTTTAAGCTGATGTCACATGATGGTTGTCCGCTATTTGTCGCGTCGTGTCTGAATAACCGATACACCGAGGTCAATGTATGGCCACTCTGATACACTGAGGTCAATGTATGGCCACTCTGATACACTGAGGTCAACGTATGGCCACTCTGATACACTGAGGTCAATGTATGGCCACTCTGATACACTGAGGTCAATGTCGGCCACTCTGATACACTGAGGTCAATGTATGGCCACTCTGATACACTGAGGTCAATGTATGGCCACTCTGATACACTGAGGTCAACGTATGGCCACTCTGATACACTGAGGTCAATGTATGGCCAGTCTGATACACTGAGGTCAGTGTATGGCCACTCTGATACACTGAGGTCAACGTATGGCCACTCTGATACACGAGGTCAACGTATGGCCACTCTGATACACTGAGGTTAATGTATGGCCACTCTGATACACTGAGGTTAATGTATGGCCACTCTGATACACTGAGGTTAATGTATGGCCACTCTGATACACTGAGGTTAATGTATGGCCACTCTGATACACTGAGGTCAACGTTATGGCCACTCTGATACACTGAGGTTAATGTATGGCCACTCTGATACACTGAGGTCAACATATGGCCACTCTGATACCACTGAGGTCAATGTATGGCCACTCGGATACACTGAGGTCAATGTATGGCCACTCTGATACATGAGGTCAACGTATGGCCACTCTGATACACTGAGGTCAATGTATGGCCACTCTGATACATGAGGTCAACATATGGCCCCTCTGATACACTGAGGTCAATGTATGGCCACTCTGATACACTGAGGTCAACATATGGCCACTCTGATACACTGAGGTCAATGTATGGCCACTCGGATACACTGAGGTCAATGTATGGCCACTCTGATACACTGAGGTCAACGTATGGCACTCTGATACACTGAGGTCAATGTATGGCCACTCTGATACACTGAGGTCAACATATGGCCACTCTGATACACTGAGGTCAGTGTATGGCCACTCTGATACACTGAGGTCAATGTATGGCCACTCGATACACTGAGGTCAACATATGCCACTCTGATACACTGAGGTCAATGTATGGCCCCTCTGATACACTGAGGTCAATGTATGGCCACTCTGATACACTGAGGTCAATGTATGGCCACTCTGATACACCGAGGTCAATGTATGGCCACTCTGATACACTGAGGTCAACGTATGGCCACTCTGATACACTGAGGTCAATGTATGGCCACTCTGATAACCCGAGGTTAATGTCCGGCCACTCTGATACACTGAGGTCAATGTATGGCCACTCTGCTTTGATTTTACTAGAAAAGATGGACGGGTCGTATGAAATTATGTGTATACCCCCCCCCCCCCCCCTTGCATTTATGGTTTTGGCTGATGAAGATCATTGTCACTGTCTCTCTGTATATGTGAAATAATAGCTTTGACGAGATGACGGCCCTTTCATGTCCTTGGAGGTTGGCCGAGTTGTAAACATCATTCATGAAATCTGTTTGTCTGTCTGTCTGTCTTGTCTGTCTGGACAGTTCTCTCTGTCCTCATTTCTGCCTCCTTCTCTGTCACTTGTTTACCCATTACAATTTCCCTGTCCCTGTCTGTCTGTCTGTCTAGTTATGTGTCTGCCTGTCTGTCTTTCTGTCCGTCTGTCTCTGTCTCTCTCTCTCTGTCTCTGTCTCTCTCTCTCTCTCTCTCTCTCTCTCCTCTATCTCTTTCGCAGTGTGTCTCTAGCCCACTCACTACCACCACCACTACTATCACACACACCCATATCTCTCGCTTACTCGTAACCCACATTTTCGTGTCTTTTCACGAATGGTAGCGAAGCAACAAACATCATTATGATCACGATAGGAAAAAACAAAACAAAACATCAGTATCAATAAAAAATTAAAAAAACACAACCCCAACACTGATGACGAAGCAATTGCGGTGATGGCGATGATTGTAATGATGCAGACCTTGTGACTTTGGCAGTTCAAGGACACCATGGAGAACAACGGCAGCGAGGCCAAGGCCAAAGATCCGAAAGCGGTGATGCGGTGGTGGACGTGGAAGGTGTCCCTCAGCCCGCCATCTTCGAAACCAACCGGCCGCTGACGGAGCACGTGCAGTGTCTCAAAACGCTGGAGATGCGCGAGGATGACGTCGTCGTGTTGGCCTACACCAAGGCAGGTCGGTGACACTTTCTCTATATGGCAAAGTCGTGAAAACAATGAGGTGGTGCAGATATTATGGGATGTTGTTGTGTTTATGTTGCCAGCGGTAGTCCACTTTGTCGCTGAACGTGTCAGACCCATATAATAATTACATTAACAACAACAAACTACAACATTAACAACAACGACAACAACTAAGAGAAGAATGTGAGGAATTCAGAGGAGAGTTGAGAAAAAAAACCATAGGAAGAAAAAAAAAAACGAGAAGAGCGTGAATTCCAGTTTTTTAAAACCGAATTGAAAACACAACAACAACAAAACACATACCCTTCCAACTGGGCATGCCGCTTCTCAAAGCTGCTGGCCCAAGAAAAGTTCGTCGTCTTCCCTTTTCAGAAAGACTTGCTGGCGATGAGATCGGTGCCTTTACGTTCCGGCTTTAAGCTCTGTCATTCTCTGCATGGAGACCGTGAGCCGTGGCCGTACGGGTATGCAAGGTCCAGCTTTTTCTTCTGACCATTCCCTGCGTGCTTCTGGCCCTGTCCTCTGTGCTTCCAGTGTGCAGCATGTTCTTACTACGTTCCAATGAACCCTTCATGCCTTTTGCCGGGCTAACGCGTGGACTGCGCGCGGAGAATCGTTCCCCGCCCATCTGACCAGGCTGTGGTGTTATTCTGATAAGATGGATAGCCTTGTCGGAAACAACTCTAGACTTCCAGGGTCTCCTTAGCCTCATAGTGAGAGAACAGTTGCTGCATCGCGTGTTTAAAGATTTTGATCTAGTTGCATAGCGAGACGACTGCAGGCGGAAATCTAAACAAATCTTAAATAAATGTTAGCTGACCGCCCAGAGGACGTGTCACAAGACAAAACACAACGCGTTTCGACCTCTTAGGTCTTCTTCGGGTGAGACATAAACGAATAAAAGAACGAAAATTCACTTAGCTTTGATCGCTTCAGATCGCTTCAGAGTTCAGCGCAAGGAAGAAGGCAGGGAATGGCTGAACTCTGAAACGATCTGATGCGATCAAAGCTAAGTGAATTTTCGTTCTTTTATTCGTTTATGTCTCACCTGAAGAAGACCTAAGAGGTCGAAACGCGTTGTGTTTTGTCTTGTGACTCGTTTGTCCACGTTCTCTGGGCGGTTCGCTAACATTTATTTAAGATTTGTTTCAAAGATTTTGGTTCGAGCGAATAACGAATGTGCAGGACATCGCTGCCAATAAACCTGTCGCCTGTAGTTCTCTGCCAGTGGTGCAGAGGGGAGTTCGCATCCTTCACAGGCCTGTGTGCACCCCTCTAGACGACATATATGTGAGTACGCATTTCAGTTGAAAGAGAAAAATCAACTTCAATGTGGATTCCGATCTGATGACTACTGCTGTGCAACGTTATCACGAGTGTGTGATTCGCGAACCAATCACGATTCGCGATGTGTGATTCGCGAACCAATCACGACTGACAGCAGTCGTGTTATTCTTCACGTGAAAAAAAGCCTTTGATCATGTTGATTGTTCCACTTTTTGAAGAACCTACACCTTCTTGTACTCCCCAGTTCTTATAGAACAGGGAGTACTTTAGAATGGGAACGAAGAAATGCTGTGTGTGTGTGTGTGTGTGTGTGTGTGTGTGGTGTGTGTGTCCCCGTCCGTCCGTGGTCAAAATGTGTTCCACTCGCTCCAGACAAAACTACTGGGCCGATCTTTCTGAAAATTTGTAGGTATGTTCATTATGGGTCACGGATGATGCCCGATGTTTTAGTTTACCGTTATAGCCGTTACTAACGGCTGTAACGGTTTTTCTTCTTTATGGAATATCTCAGAAAGCACTGGGCTGATCTTTCAGAAAATTTGTAGGTATGTTCATTATGGTCACGAATAATGCCCGATGTGTTAGTTTAGCGTTATAGCCGCTACTAACGGCTGTAACGGCCTGTAACGGTTTTTCTTCTTTATGAATATCTCAGAGAGTACTTGGCCGATCTTTGTGAACAATTTTAATTAGCAGGTATGTTCATTATGGGTCACGGATGATGCCCGATGTTTTAGTTTACCCCGTTTTAGCCGTTACTAACTTCTGTAACGGCCTGTAACGGTTTTTCTTCTGGAATATCTTAGAAAGTACTCGGCCGATCTTTCTGAAAATTTGTAGGTATGTTCATTATGGGTCACGAGTAATGCCCGATGTTTTAGTTTACCGTTATAGCCGTTACTGACGGCTGTAACGGCACATAACGGTTTTTCTTCTTCATGGGATATCTGAGAAAGTACAAGGCCGATCTTTCTGAAAATTTGTAGATATGTTCATTATGGGTCATGGATGATGCCCGATGTTTTAGTTTACCCCGCTATAGCCGTTTCTAACGGCTGTAACGGCCTGTAACGGTCTTTCTTCTTTATGGAATATCTCGGAAAGTCCTGGGCCGATCTTTCTGAAAATTCGTTCTTCAATGTCAAGTCAAGAAAATAAGATGTCATATACTGTACGAAATTTTCTGTTATCGCTGTATTTAAAACACACTCTCTCTCTCTCTCTCTCTCTCTCTCTCTCTCTCTCTCTCTCTCTCTCTCCAGGCACTCACTGGATGTGGGAGATGGCGTCCATGCTGGTGTCGGGAAAAGCCGAATACGAGAAGCGGGCCAAGGAGAACGCCATGTTGGAAGCCACCTCCATAGAAACGATCCAGGCCGAGCCCTCGCCCAGGGTCCTCAACTCTCACCTGCCCCTCCGGCTTCTGCCCCGCCAGATCCAGGAGAAGAAGGTCAAGGTCATTCACGTGTACCGCAACATCAAGGACGTCTTCGTGTCCATGTATTTCCATTACCGACAGATAGCCGCCGACGACTTCACCTTGGATTCCTTTGAGAAGCTGTTCCGGTCGGAGGACCGTGAGTGGATCGTGGTCATTTATAGGAGGGGCAGTGGTGGGGTGGGTTAGGGAGATGGGGGTGGGCTGGGAAGTGGGGGGGGGAGCGTTGGGAGGGTGGTTATTTTTTTTTTCCGGTTTCGGCCCCGTTTTCTTTCTTCTCTTCCTTTCTTTCCTCTTTCCTTTCTTCTTCCTTCCTTTCTTTCTTTCTTTCTTCCTTTCTTTCTATCTTCCTTTCTGTCTGTCTTTCTTCCTTCATCCTTTTCTTTGTTTTTTTTTTCTCTTTCTTTTCTTTGTCTTTCTTTCTTTCTTTCTTTCTTTCTTTCTTTCTTTCTGTCTTTCTGTTTTTTCTTTCGTCCTTCCTTCTTTCTTCTTCCTTCCTTCTTCCTTCCTTTATTTCCTTATTTCCGTCCTTCCTTTCATTCCTAGTAACAAATTGTTCACAATCAAACGACGCATCTGCCTTTCATTGAGCACAGAATTTTGGCATAGGTAAAACCGTTTTTTCTGTCATCTTTTTTTTCTTTTCTAAAAGACTGCTTTGAATTTTGTGGCGACAGCTTAGCGGGATAGCAGTTGTACCCAACACCGCCTGGTTTTATTGGTTCATAATAAGGTATCAGTACTCCAGCTGCCATGTTATGCATTGGATGCAAATATTCTCTCTCTCTCTCTCTCTCTCTCTCTCTCTCTCTCTCTCCTCTCTCTCTCTCTCTCTTCTCTCTCTCACGTGCGCGCGCGCGCGCGCGTGTGCGTGTGTGTACGCGCGCACTTGTGCATACATGCAGAATCTGTTATCTGCGTCTGTAGCATTAGTCTAGTTTTCATAGTCTATTTATAGATTTGCATATTCAACTTTTTTCCCTGTAGTTGCTATAATGACTTGATGTTTTGCATTTTTTTCTCTCATCTTTTCTCTTTTTCTTCTTTTTTGTGTGTTTTCCCCAGGGCTGGGTGGGGGAAAAAGCATGTGCACTTTGCTTATCTCATTACCCTGGTGAAATAAAATTTTGTTCTCTCTCTCTCTCTCTCTCTCTCTCTCTCTCTCTCTCTCTCTTTTCTCTCTCTCTCTTGGATATTTTTTGGGTCTCAGGATGGGACTTCTTTCTCACTCATGAGAGACCTGTGCAGGCTGTGGTAGTACGAGTAGGGAGGGCGATGATGACAGAAACAATAAGAACTGGAGGCTGCATTTGTAGTCCACATTTTAGATCGATTGTCACCGCGCTAACACCGCACAGACACAGCAACAACCCCACACACACACACACACACACACACACACACACACACACACACACACAAAACACACACACACAGAGTTCCATCTGAAGATTATATGAAAGGAACATGAAAGTAAACAATTCAGACATCCCTCGTTTTCGGTCTTAAGACAAACGTTTATCGGACTATGAAGCCATTCAAACAGTAACCGTTGCAACTGTAAGGGGAAAACTAGTTGAAGGAATAAAAGATTTGAAAATAATGATTCGAACTTGCCGCAGACTTGTGATCTGCTTGGCAGAGCTCTCGGACAACTTTCGCCGATTGGTCAGACACAACATGTGAAAGGGGTAGAAAATAATACTGCGCTTTTTGATGGGATGCAAACAAAAAGCTCGAGAAGTGAGAGTTTTTTCTTTGTTTCTTTGTTCGTACAGTACCCACCGGGAATTACTTCACTTACCTGAAGCAAATGGACGAATATATCAAGAACAATCCAGACTTGCCTGTCTTCTCTACATCTTTGAGGACATCAAAGAGGTTAGTATAATTATACCACAGTACAACACTCTCTCTCGAGCGTGCACGTACAAGCAGACACACGCAGACACACGCACACACACACACACACACACACACACACACCCCACACACACACACACACACACTCACACTCACGCGCGCACGCAATGAACGCGCGCACTCACACACACGCACACACACACACACACACATGCACACGCACGCACGCACGCACGCGCGCACACATACACATACACACACACACACACACACACACACACACACACACACACACACACACTCACAAGCGCGCGAATGCACATATTCACGCACGCACGCACATAACTTTGTGCCAGTGCTCTTGCTCAGTTTAGCGCTTCAGAAACTCAACCGTGTCGCCATTCCAAACAGGATCCAGAGAAGGCAGTGAAGAACCTGGCCGAATTCCTAGGAGTGGAGCCTCTCCTCAGCTGTGCAAGGACATCGCTGAAGCCACCAGCTTCGCCAAGCTGAAGAAAGCCGACGAGATCAAGAAACAGTCCCATCTCCCGCCCACAAACTACTACCGTAAAGGTAAAGAAAGAATTGTGTTAGCAATGTTCGTCCCGTTAGTGATTTCGTTTTTTAATTCGTTTATGCGTCTCATGTAAGCAACTTTCTTTTTTTCTTTTCTCTGTTCTGTACTTTCTTTCTTTTTTTTCCCTTTTTTTTTTTTAACAATTTGCAAGAAATAACCCGATACCATGAGCGGTTAAGATGTCCGTCCCAAGGTGACCTGGCTTGGAGGTGGCAGACCCTCCAGTTAGCGGACTTTCACAGCGCCAGAAAGAAAAGCCAGCAGCAGAAGGTCATGTTGAATTCGCCAGCCACCCCCCCCCCCCCCCCCCCCCCCCCCCAGGAGCGACTACAAAGAGTAAACGACCGAAGCACTTTTACGTGAGGAGGGTTTCTATGCTGAAGGCCATCTGTTGTTCGGCTCTCCGTGGAACGTTCTCCTACAGACAAGGAGCCTAGAGGTAGATGACTTTATCAAGATCTTTCAAAAAGAAGGATATAGCAAGCTGGAAGAAACAGCACACACCTCCAAGTTATAGAGAAGGGAATTCAGTGCCACAGGACTCCTTCAGAGCCACGCTGCGTCACTGTGGGGATTGGAGAGAACAGCATGCACCTGCTGGACCAAGCGGGGCAAATCACTATCTTAAGGGTCAGAGCAGGACATAGCCCCCCCCCCCACCCCCCACCCACCCACCCTCCACCTCCCTCTTCAACCATCTCGGTACAACCTAGATCTTCCTACAGGGAAGAATTCTTCATGTGGAGACTGACCCCCCTAGACCTTGGCCCACTTCTTTCTAGCTAGTTTTGTTGCCACTTTCCTTGCCTTGAGGCCCCGAACATGACCCTGTCCGATGGAAGTCCGGAGGGAAGAAACTGTAGGGGTCCGCAGAGTCGCCTCTGTGGTCGGAAGACTTCGCCCACGAGACTGGACGAGCCGTGGAAGACGGGCAAGAACTGTACAAGTAAAGAGAGTAAGGCAGCGGGTCAACACGCAAGCCATACAGCGGTGGCGCGCAAGAACCGCTCTTGGAAGTCATCTAGGTCTACAGGGTCGCCAGGTGTTGGGCCTGTATCTCGCCATGACTGCCCTGTCCATGAAGAGCGTTTTGCAAGGGAGGCGCGCCGACCAGAAAGTCCCAAACGGTACAAGGTATAAACGGGCGGGTTACAACACCTCTACCATGTGGCGCATGACTGGGGAAGGAAGGCTGTGGGGATCCCTGACCGTCGCAAGTCTGTCACAGCACCACTAGGAACAACTCATGGGAAAAGTAACAATTGTGATGATAATGATAATATGATAACAACAACGACGAGGATAAAAATCATTATAGTAATGATAGTAGTGATAATAATAATAACAACAATGGTAAAATGATTATAGGAATGATAATAATAATAATAATAATCATAATCATAATAATGATAATAATGATTAGAAGAAGAAGATCTACAAGGGCACTTGGAAGAACACTGACTCCGTCAATATAGAATTCATCTGGTGGTGATACGCATTATCATTATTACTGCTGTTGTGTCATGATTATGGATATCGTTGTTGAGGTGGTGTTGGTGGTGGTGGCGGTGGTGGTGTGACATTACTATTTCTATTATAATCAAACGACAGCAATGATGATAACAAAAGCAACAATTTTATTTTCGAAACGGGGAGGTGGAATGGAGAAAAACAGATAAGTGAACGTACAGAAGAACAGACCTTAAATGTCATGCATCTTCTTCTTGTCTGTTGAAGGAGAAGTCGGAGACTGGAAGAACTACCTGACGGTGGCGCAGAGTGAACGCTTCGACGCCGCCATGACACAGCTGAAGTCATGTGACTTCCGCTTCCGCTACACGCTTTAACGACAGTGCGCGGAATTCTGGATGCCCGCGCAAGATGTGGATTCATGATTGCATTGTCTCTGTCGTCGTCTTGAATGTCCTCGTCATTCTGGACTTCATGGGTATCAGTGCATTCATGATTTTGTTTCCGTTGTCGCTTTTGTTTTGGGCGGGTTTCTGATTCAAGGAGTATATATATATATATTATATATATATATATATATTATATATATATATATTATATATATATATATATATATATATATATATATATTTTTTTTTTTTTTTTTTTTTTTTTTGCAGCCAAGCAATACCTGTTCTACTACAACACACTACAGTTTGCTGGTCCGTCTGGGAATGAAGAGATGTGTAAAGCCTACACATTTCAGAGCTTTTTTCGGTATTCTTCGAGTTTTCAGATTCACACACATTTAAAAAGTAAAAAAAGAAAAAAAAAACATGGTAGGTAGTCGCTCAAGGTCTGAACAGCGCGTTGGGTTAATGTGTAGGTCAGACATCCGCTGAGTCGTAGCCACGAGACCCTCTTCTTCAATTCTCTCATCTTAGTTGTTAATTCATTTATCCATCAGCTTAAAAATCATGTTTAGTGTTGTCTCAAAACTTAGCGGATGTGGTGTAGCGTATATGGACTAGTCCGCACGCAGTGACGCCTCCTTGATAAAACTGAAACTGAAACTGAGCACAAAGAGTTGGAGGACTGAAATCATTCTTTGTAGGAAGATGAACTTGAATTATGAACACGTTGCTTTCTTAGCTTGAAAGGAATACAATCGTTAGCAAAACTGTTGCTGTCTTATGATATCTCAAATATTCATCTGCAGAGTGTTACGTGAAGCTATACATTTCTTTTAAATGTGAGAAGAACGGCTTGCAACAAATTATTAGACTCATCTTTTGCTGGAAGGTTGAAAGGGAACAACACTTCTGCAGATAATGTCAAGGAAAGATAATGTGATTAGAAAGTAAAACGGTTGTACCAACGTATTTGTCTTCCGGAATTCTTGGTCAGTTGTTTTGAGTCCCTGTATGATATTATAACTTTGCCTGCATTCGACGTTCTCGAAGTGTTTGACATGCTCACCATTGGTGAAACATCACGTGGTGACACCCACGTTGTTTTAATAGTGTCTTCCTGACAGTTGAACAGTTGAAACGCTGGGAACAGATTTCATAAACAACATCACATACGCCATTTTTTTGGAGAGGGGGGGGGGGGATGGGGTTTGTTTGTTTCTGTCTTTAACTATGAATTTAACTTAACATTCATGCAAAATATCAGGTGCAGTCTGAAAATTTGTTTTTGTGGTTAGGTCACCAATGCACAACCACTGGGGAACTGAATACTCATGAATCATATATTTTCCTTATCATAGGTAAACGAGGTTAATTATGTAGGGATTGGTTTATGTCCTAGATGAACACCACATTAGATCAAATTCTTCAGCATACTGTCCTTAATTTTGTGCATGTTAAGGAAGTACGTATGTAATTTGAATGATGATTGAGTATTTTCTTGTATTGTCAGTTTGGTTTTACACATTGCTCTTGATACAAAATATTGTTAAATACTTTGCATTACTTCATTAAAATATGCTCATCAGTCACTTTTTATTATCAAATATTGTCTTATGATTAACTTGAAATATGAATATGATTATACCAGTGCAGCATTGTTTTCCAAAAATGCTCTCTCACACAGTTTTTGTAGCCTTTAACAAATGCACCATCACAGTATTCGGTTACAGGCAAAAGAATGGACCATCACAGTATTCAGTTACAGGCAAAAGAATTGACCAATTGCGCTCGTTTGAGAGATTCCTCGGCCAGTTTTCAAGGTTAGTGGGCATCTGCTTTTTGTGGAAGGAGATAATGGTTCCTTTATTTAGTTCATTCATGTGCAGATATCTGTATTAAAATCTGAGTTGTTTAGAGATTAGAATATTTCCCGTCAATCCGACGGAATGCATTTATTTATATCATTCATTATCCAGGTTGAAGTAGAGAGACTGCAAGTAGGGAACTGAAGCATCACTAGACTGCTAACCACACGGAACAAACCCATGACACGTAGAGAGGCAGCACGTTTCGATCTTTGATAATTTTTTTTCTAAAAGGAAGACGAATAGAATTTTATCTCAAGGGAAAACAGAGAAAAGATAGCGCGTTTTTCTTTGCTGTACTTTGTCACGTTAGTCTATCTTACCTGCAGCGCTCTGGAAGGTTGAAACGTCTTGTCTTTGGTACTGTCTTGTGTGTGGTCCATTCTTCTGACTGCTACGTCCACTTCTTTTTTTCCCTCTCTCTCTCTCTCTTGCGCTTGATATGTAATCATCATCAGGAGTTGTTTTTGAAGAGTAAAATTTTTCTGTTTGTTTTTACAGTCGCTTGTCAAATAATTGTTCAGTTTTAAAAACACGGGGACATCAGTGAAATTTACCCGCTGGAAAATGAAACTGCTTCCTTTTCACCTTGTTTGAAGTTTTGAAGATTTAAAATACGATTCAGGTTCCCCCCCTCTGACTTACAACAAGCCGCACGTTGCGTGGTTGCTAGTAACAAAAAAGAAAAAGAAAAACGAAGATGCAAAACGGGTACCTCGTTCCACGTCAGTGTGAATTCATACTTAAGTCCACTAGAGTGTCATCGTAACATTTTTTAAACCTTTTTTTTCCCCTTTTTTGTTCTTGAAAATGCCCAGATGTTTTACAACTAGGGTGAGATGGAGAGACAGGGCTGGCCACAGCAAGTTCGGAACTGACTGCCAGCTGTTCACCTGTCCTGTTTGACCAGACTTGGGAAT
This sequence comes from Conus ventricosus, assembly GCA_018398815.1. Classification (NCBI taxonomy): domain Eukaryota; kingdom Metazoa; phylum Mollusca; class Gastropoda; order Neogastropoda; family Conidae; genus Conus; species Conus ventricosus. The sequence continues at coordinate 39,830,960 of CM031621.1, forward strand.
GTGGGCGTTGACTGACTGCCAGCTCTTCACCTGTCCTGTTTGACCAGACTTGGGAATGTGGGCGTTGATTCCTTGGATTGTAGCGCCCGCTCACTAGGTCATGATGTGCTGCTCAGAGAGATGAGAGAAAAAGAAGGTGGGGCTACTAGTCAGAAGGAATGGACCACACACAAGACAGTACCAAAGACAAGGCGTTTCAGCCTTCCAGAGTACTGCAGGTAAGATAGACTAACGTAACATAGTACAGCAAAGAAAAATGCGTGATCTGTGATGACGATCGTCTGGTAGCAGCTGAATGTACTTGCATGTCGCCGTTTCGTCAACGGTCACAACATCACCCACGCTGGAGTGCCAAACACATGCCAATATCCTCCGTTTCAAAACTACATGCGGGTGGACCACACAGTGTATCCGTGCAGTTTGGCCGCCACTTTTCTTCAGATTTTCGGCCCACTATTCTGCTAGTGTTCTTAAGATCAATAATCATTTCATCCTTGAACAAGCGTTTCCAGTGATGACTCGTAGTTCAGCGAGGTCAGGCTCGATATGGTTGGGTTCTCTTCAGCTCTCAGGTGACTTCCAGACGCGTTTCCAGTGACTACTCGTAGTTCAGCGAGGTCAGGCTCGATGTGGTTGGGTTCTCTTCAGCTCTCAGGTGACTTCCAGACGCGTTTCCAGTGACTACTCGTAGTTCAGCGAGGTCAGGCTCGATGTGGTTGGGTTCTCTTCAGCTCTCAGTTCACTTCCCACCTTAAGCCTTCCTTTCTCACAGTTTTTTTTAATCCGTCACACGATGTCTCATTCACACAATCCTCCATGGACCGTTCAATCCAGCCACAGAGTTAAATTCACCTGCGATGTCTTTCAAAGTCTCCCAGCAACCCATAGCTTAACAAGCCTTGAAAGAGTTCGAGCGACACAATTACTCTTTTCTTGTTTTCTCTACAGGACCACAGCTTTGAGCTGTAACGTTAGTTTTCCACCGATCCAGTCCAGTGAAATCCTTTCAGAACTTTTACAGGGACACTTTCAGGTATCTGAAACATCCTTCCAATGTTTCTGTTCAGCTGACTTATGTGATCAACTGTTTTGATAATCACTGAGATCTTGATCTCGTTTTTTCCATGGGCACACACATCGTTTTCCCGACAACGTACTGCATCCACGTCGCTTTTTCAACGCTTGTACAGCCGATGGCAGCAGAGGGACGAGAGTCTTGCTGTTTCTTCTGTAACCAGTTGAATGATGTTTACTTTTGTTGGTGCATGGGAACAAAAGTAATAGGTGATCATAACTCGAAAATATTTCCTTTCTGGCATTTTGTCGTTAAAGGCGACGTTTATCTTGTTTGCATTGAAAATGGATTGTCTGTTGTTGTTATTTTTTCTCTCTCTTTTTTTTTAAATCTGTTTGTTTGTTTTTTTGTGATAATTTTCTAAATCTTATGTCGGGGACCGTGATTCGTCCAATTTTTGTGTTGTTTTTTTTTGTGTGTGTTTTGTTTTGCGATTGCACCACATAGCCTACCTGATACACCTGTTGCGGCTCAACAATAACAAAATTCCAGTCAGGTGACTGGGGGTTCAGAGTATGGCGCCATGAAGAGCTTCACCATCATTTAGCACTGGGCCGTAAGATTTATGTTTTGGCAACCAGTTTGTCATGGCACAGAGTTTCCCTTTTGTGTTTTGTCTGTGCACCGGTTTTTCCTTTGTGGTTTGTCCGTATACAGATTTTCAATTTTGTGGGTTGTCCGCATTCAGAATTTCACTTTTACTTTTTCTGTGTATGCAGATTTTCTTTTGTATAGAGATTTTCACTTGTATACAGATTTTCAATTGTATACAGATTTTCACTTGCATTTGACTTACCTGAGGCATTTGGTGCTTTTTCCACTATGGCATTTTTGGGGGGTTTAGTCACTTGTAGCTGTCCTGTCCATTCTTTGTTGCTACAGAGAGATACATTTTCTGATTGGCCGTGTCCACTTTCTTTTAGCTTTTGCAATAACCTCTCCTTTATAGTCATTGTCATTGTCATCGGTGTATCATGTAACCGAGAAACCAGTGAGTATTTGCATATTTTGTTTCTTTGATTTTTGTTTTGTTTTGTTTGTAATTCTGTTCAAGCTTGAGAATTAGTTTCAGAACAATTTATTGATTCTGTGTATTAAGGGAAAATGTAATGTTGTTGACAATCATGTCACATGTGCACATGTAGAACATTACGAAGACCAGGATCAAAATATTCTGTGGAGAGCGCTGATATTTACTCCATGCAAGTTCTCCAGGGAGCAGTTTGAAGCAAAGAAATTAATGCATGTGTTTTCTTCTCCGTTATGGAATAGTGTTCTTGTTTGATGTGTGTGTGTGTGTGTGTGTGTGTGTGTGTGTGTGTGTGTGTGTGTGTGTGTGTGTGTTTGTGTGTGTATGTGTGTGTGTGTGTGCGAATGTGTGTTTCTCTCTCTCTCTCTCTCTCTCTCTCTCTCTCTCTCTCTCTCTCTCTCTCTCTCTCTTCTTCTTTCTCTCTCTCTCTCTCTCTCTCTCTCTCTCTCTCTCTCTCTGCATATTTGTCGAAAAGTTTTATTTTTCTGTTTAGCATGATTAAATTGGAGTTACCGTACACTTTGTTTCGTGTGTTGATTTGTATGTAACTCTGTTTTCAGAACGGTACAGTCTGTTGAATTTTTTTTTTAATTTTCAAATGTGGAGGCTTTGGTGAACTGAGACTGTGAAACCGCAGCTTGGGATAGTCACATTTGTGGCCATGATTTGATTTATCAAAATTGATATGAACACACACACACACACACACACACACACACACACACACACACACACACACACACTCGCGCGCGCACGCACGCACACGCACACACACACACGCTCGCATGCACATACACTCTCTCTCTCTCTCTCTCTCTCTCTCTCTCTCTCTCTCTCTCTCTCTCTTTCACACACACACACACACACACACACACACACACACACACACACACACACACACATATATGAAATGCCCGCTCTGAGCTCAAATTCTCGAGTTTTAAGGTGTGTGCTATCCCGGACACAGCAGGGACATATAGTGTTGTTGTTGTCGAGAGGGGTGCAGGCACAGTTTGTGGTTTTTATTTTGTAAGACGAAGAGAGTGGTGAGTGGATGACCCTGTCCTCAGCGTTCTGACATCAGTGGCAAGTGTGCTGTACAGCTGCCAAAGAGCAAAGCCCTGTGGCGGTGCGGGGTACACTCGCGGCCCTGCTGCCTCCATGGTATTGAGTGGAGAGGGAGGAATAGTGAGCAGGGGAGGGGAGTGGGGGACGCGGGGAGGGGGGGGGGGGGGGGGCACTGTCCACGGCAGGTGCACTCTCCAGTGACCTGTTTCACTCTCACAAGCAGTCATCAGTTCTCCTTTTTCTTGCCGCCTGACTGTTGCAGTAGTCTGACGTGTCATGAGTGTTCCCCATGACGAAACAAACTAAGGGGACTGTTCTGCTCCATTTCAGATGTGACGCACAGATTTTAACAACGAGGGCAGTGATGATGCACAATACTTCTAAAGTAAATAGATCAATCAACGATTTCTAATCAGCGAAAGGCATGTTGGTATTTAGATATTGCATGCCAGTTGGTTCTTGAGAACTTGTGAAAAGCCTGCACTGCACTGAGAGTCTACTTCTGGTCATTCTGACAACCCATCACTGTCAGATGTTTTTTGGTGAACGAAAAATTAGCTATGTCACTGGATGAAACTGGACTGTGTGGCCCGTCTTCTCAATCGAACCCAGACCTCCCAGCCAGGAGTCCGCAACGCTAACCACTTCGCCAGGGTGGCTGGTAGAAAGACATTCTCATCGTTCAGGGTGACTAGAATGCCAAGATTTGAGGGTTTCGACTGAGGGCCTATATAGCTTTTCAAACATTGTGCAACAGGCCAGACTTTTCCCTCAGTCAGTTACATAATTGTCGTTCACAAAGAAAGGAGTGCAGACAGACAGGTGGTCGTAAGCACGTGAAGCAGGTGTCCGGAAAACGGAAAAAAAAAGAACTGCATTGCATTGGATTGTATTGTATTGCATCGTGTTGTGTCGTATCGCATTGTCTTCTCTTGTCATGTCATGTCTTGACTTGTCTCCATTGTCTTCAATTGCATTGTATTGAATTGTGTTGTATTGCATTGTATATTGTAATGTCATGTAATGTTAATGTATTATGTTGTATTGTATTGTACTGTTGTATTTATCGTGTCATTGTACTTACTGTTTTGTATTGTATTGTGTTATGATGTACAATATGGTCCTGCATTGTCTTGTTGTTTTTTCCCCCCGTATTGTATTGTCTCATATTGCATTATGTTGTGTTGTATTGTATTATATTGTATATTGTATTGTAACGTATTGTATGCTTTGCATTGTATTGTAAACTTAATCCATCACAGCAAAGTTCTCTTGTGGTGAAATTCTTGCTGCTGTCCCTAGGGAGGGTGTACTATTCAGTGTCATTCATTGCATGTTCCTTCTATTTGTGCTTACTTTTATGTCATGTAAATAGATAGATTTTCCGACAGACTGTGGCCATGGCCGAATTCTTTACTGCCTTCCGTTTTAGCACGTGCGTACAGCGCATACAGCTGGGATCATCGTCACATCCGATAGACTAGGAACCAGTCCATCACTTGAAGGTCTAATGGAAAAGAGAAGAAAGAAACCCGCGCCGCACGGGACTCAAACTGCGGACCCTGGGTTCTCTCTCTTCCTAAGCGAGTGTGTTATCCGCTAAACCATTTTTCTGCTAATGGGTATCTAGTTTCATATCTCCTGAGCCCCCGGTTCAGGTTTCTGTTGTTATCAGAGATAGAACCAGAGGAGGATAAGTATCCTCGCCTTTTGCCTGTTGAAAGATGTAGAAGGAAGAGGATTGGCACCTTGGTCTGTCGCTCGTTAGAGTTCCATGGCGCTCATTGGCGCTTCCTGTTGATCTGACTGACTCTCTCTGTCTGCGTCCCGATCACTTGTTGGTTGTCTGTTCGCCACAATTCACCACCGATCGTGTCATACTATCAAGTTCGCCACACTTCACCACTGATCGTGTCATACTATCTAGTTCTTCACCATTGATCGTGTCATACTATCAAGTTCTTCACCACTGATCGTGTCATACTATCAAGTTCTTCACCACTGATCGTGTCATACTATCAAATTCGCCACACTTCACCACTGATCGTGTCATACTATCAAGTTCTTCACCACTGATCGTGTCATACTATCAAGTTCTTCACCACTGATCGTGTCATACTATCAAGTTCGAAGCACACACACACACACACACGTGGTTCGTGCGCGGGGGCAACTTCTACGTGCAGTTAACAGCCCGACCTTGCTGACCAGAAGACACCAGTGAGGTGACCTGAGCGGGCAGGCGAGCCAGCTGGACAAATATATAGTGACAGGCGACGACTGTGGCGCCTGGAAGTTATTAGAAACCTGTGTTAGCGAACTGGAGTCCGGCAAAAGCGAATGGAGTGATAGCAAGGAAAAATACTGATCCTGTACCGTGTTCATCTTTGTTGTGTTGAAAAGAATGACCCATGTGGGCTTGTCAAAAGGTCAGAAGTGCAGAGAATCTTGACCGTAATTCTATGAGAAAAAAATACTAACAGAAATCTTAACTGTAATAATAAAAAAAATGTAATAGTAATAAAAGTGATTATACCGAGTAATAATAGTTATATTACCTCTATTGCTGCCGCTGCTGCTGTTGCTGTTGCTGCTGCTGCTGCTACTACTACTACTACTACTACTACTACTACTACTACTACCTATTATTAATAATATTATTATAGAATTATCATCATCGTCGTCGTCATCATCATCACCATTATTATCATCATAATCATACCATTATCATTTCTATTATTGAGAGTACTTATATAATGCCTAGCAGTAAGAGATGAAGCTCAAAGCGCTGAAGTTTACACAACAGGCTGCCGAGGTGGTAGAGCCGATTGAAGAGCTACCTGCCGGCACAGCGTCTTCCATGTCATTCAGATCGATGTCAGTTTCTCTATTTTTCACTCCTTCTTTCCATTTTCCGCATACTCTGCGTACACATGTCACCAATACCAACGGCCAAACTTCCAAAACTTGATGATGAGATTTTTACGTATGTGCAAGATGCTCTGCTACAGTCGGTTTGCAGTTAAGGTGCCTAAAGCCAGTCTCTGGTCAGTGATTTTTACCTGTAGTTGGACTTTGTGTCCTCGAGGTGAAATAGTTTTCTGTGTGTCTATGTCAGTGTTGTAGCCCTCTATACCTCTCAGTTGGTAGGGGTAGGTTGCATCTCTGTTCATCTGTGTTGTTGGTGTTTGGTTCCCCCTCTCTGCTACAGTTGGTTTGCAGTTAGTCTCTGGTTAATGATTTTACCTGTAGTTGGACTTTGTGTCCTAGAGGTGAAATAGTTTTCTATGTGTCTTTGTTCGTATTGTAACCTTCTATACCTCTCAGTCGGTAGAGGTAGGTTGCATTTCTGTTCTTATGTGTGGTGCTTCCAGTCATCAGTGTCCAGCACCATGTGTCATATGTGTCCTTGTTTAGTCCAAGGCATGCACACCTATTGTTGACTAGCCTGGTTAGGTTGATTGCATATGATAAGTAAATAACTTTGAGGCATGGGTATTTATGGATAAGGGCTTGTTGTTTGTGTGCAACAGCTCAGACCCATGGGGTGCTTTTTGCATGTAAACGTATTTCTTCTTCCTCCGAGCTTACAAGAAAAAGTATGACAAAGTTTGTACAGATATGACGTAACCAATGATGTAAAAATGATTTTATGTCATTTTTGAGTTTTAATCGTGCGTTGTTCAAGAGAGGAGAAGAAACGGACGGGCCTTGTGTCCAGCCTGGCATTGGATTTGTTGTTGTTTTATTTTGTTTGTTTATTCACTCGTTGCTGTTTCCATCGGGCGATGTCAATGGTTCGTCGGTGCTGCTGTACCTGTGGAAATTTGATTCAGCTGGATTCTTTTGTGGTTTAACGTGGTTCTTCTTCTTCTTCCAGTAATGTTCAGCGGTCATCAGGTTGACCATTATTAACATACTAGTGGCGAAGCGCGAGTGTGTGCAGGAAATCTTGAGACGAGGAGGGAGTAGGTGGGGGCAGGGTTGAGCTGGGAGGGAATGGATGGGGGGCAGGGAGGGGGGGCAGGGGGGGGAGGAGAGGGGGCGGGGGGGGGGGGGGGGCGGGTTCTACTGTGCCTGGAGGGCCCTCAATGCCCTCGAGCAGAAGGCATTATGGGAGGGGGCCTCGACAACATCAGCTGGGAGGGAGTTCCAGTCGACAACGGTCCTTGGGGGAAAAAGGAGAACTTCCTGTAGTCAGTGCGGCACTGGAATCGTCGTAGTTGGTAATTGTGGTTGCTGCGACGACCACTTCGAGGCTGTTGCTTGAGGTCGGTGCAGGAGACGCAAGCTTGATCGTTGGATGATCTTGTGGAGCATTGCAAGTCTGGCGCAGCGACGTCGTTGTTGAAGCGAGGGCCACTCGAGTAGTGTCATCATGTCTGAGACACTGGAAGTGTTGTGGTAGCGGCTGGTGACAAATCTGGCAGCTCTTCGCTGGACTTTCTCGAGGGTTTTGCTGAGATCGTCGGTGTGTGGGTCCCATACAGAGCAAGCATACTCCACAATTGGATGAACCATTGCTTTGTAGGCTAGCTCTTTGGTACGGCTGGAGCACACCTTCAAGTTCCTTCTCAGAAATCCCAGTGTCTTGTTGGCCTTAGCACAGATGTTCTCTATGTGTTTTGTGAAGTCCAGCTTTGTCTCCAGTATGACCCCTGTGGTTCACTGTGCCTTGTCAATCTTCAGATCAGCTGTATTCGTCAGTGGTTCGTCGGTGCTGCTGTACCCGTGGAAATTTGATTCAGCTGCATTCTTCTGGGGTTCGACGTGGTTTTATGGGCCTTGTGATTCTATGCTTCAGCTGTGTTTGTTGGTGGTTTTATGTGTTCACTGTGTTCTGTGGGGCTCTAGTTCAGCTGTATTCGTGGGTGGCTCGGCTCGCCGTGTGGGTTCCCTGTTGGTGTTATATGCTGTTATCACCTACATCATTCTTCGTTTGTTTTTTTAACGTTATTCATTCTTCAGCATCTTCTGTGGATCGTTCCTTGGTGCGCATTTGAGGCTTTGAAATATTTATGTGTTGTATAATACTATGTTTTTTTTATTGGTGCCGCCTTGAGTGGCGCTACGTGGGTTTGTGTTTGTGATCGGTGTGTATGATGCATCATGTTGTTGTTTTTTTCTTTCTTTTTTGTTTGTTTGGATATGAATGTGTGAATGAAAGAGAATAAAATTCGGGTGAATGATATTTGTTCAAAGACTTCTTATTTAGTTAGAAAAGGGGGGGCGCTAGAACTGATAGGTCTATTTCTCTGTCTTTCCACTCCAGTTCAAGTCTTAGCGAGCTTGACAAGGCGGTTGACCAGCTGCTCCTCCAAGAAGACGTTTACCACTCTGGCACGGTGGGGACGGGCGTTGTCGTCCTGGAGGATGGCGTCAGGGCCCAGGGCAGGCAGGGCAGGCAGGACCAGAGGCTGAAGAATGTCGTCCCTGTACCCAACACCAGTTAGGTTGCCTTCAACTCGGTACAGAGGGGTTCTGAAGTTCCTTCCTGTGCCACCCCCACCACCCACCCACCATACCAGTCCCGTTCGATTACGATGGCTTCTTTGTAGCATTCCCTTGTCTGCCTCCAGACACGTATGCGACCATCATGGAAGAGCCGAGCAAAACACGACTTGTCAGAAAACATCACCGGGCCCAGTGCTGCCTCGTCCAGGTCCACATGAGCTCAGCACCAGGTCAGTCAAATCGGTGAGCTGCCGTCAGCACAGGTCAAACAGCTGGCCGTCTTGCTCAGAGGTTAAGTTCTCTTTGGCAGTTCCGAACAGTTTGGTCGGAAATGTTGACGTTTGCTGCAGCACGCAGTTGTCGCCTGAGGTTGTTTGCAGTGGCAGTTCTTTGTCTCAGCATCGTCAGAACCAGCAGTCTGTCCTGCTGTCTGGTGGTGGACCTAGGCTGGCCAGACCCCCTTTGTTTAGCAGTACTACCGGTGGCGTTGAAGCGGTCGTGAAGTCTTTGGATGACAGCATGATGCACTTGAAGGCGACGACCAACTTCCCTGACGCCTACACCTTCTTGAAGGCCCAAAAGACAGCCCTTCCCCGGTCAGTGTCATTTAATCTCCGTCTTGGTGCATGGTTAAAAACACCCCAAAAGCGGCTTTTTTTATACCCACTGGTCAGCAAAACTGGCTGCCATGTGTTCAGTAAAGGCACGACTTGCACGTGCAATGGGGTTTGAAAGTCAGCCAGCTCTGTTGCCTCAGCTATGCGCTCGCAAACTGCGACCATGTTTTCATGATTTCGGTGTTTTTTTGGGGAACTCGTTCAACCACAACTGGATTCACTGAACACATGCCAAAACAGTTTTGCATTGAAGCAGTTGGTCACACTTTCAGTGCAAAATTGGACAAAAGCTTTGAATTCTAGACACTTGATGCGTTATCTAAACCATATGAAAAAAGGGGGCAAGGGGTTTGGCTTTCTTAAATGGAAAACCCACAAATAAAAAAAACCAAAACACAAAAGAATACCCCCGCACACACCCCCACACACAAAACACACACCCAACAAAACCACACACACACACACACAACATAACACACCGCCCCACACCCCCCCCCCCCCCCCCCCCCCCCCCCCGTGTGCTCACCAACACATATCACATACATATACACGTACATCCACACGCGCGCATGCGCATGCGCACGCATGCACACACACACACACACAACACACACACCACACACACAACACCACCACACCCACAATCACACACACACACAAACACACACACACACACACACACACACACACACACACACACACACACACACAACACATCTGGCTCTGTGGCCCGTGTGGTGGAGATGTTCACAGTGGTCGATACTTTTCCCATTCGCGGGTCTGTCCGAGTTCGTACTTCAAACAAATTGTGTGGGGTCTTCTGCTTGTTCTATCCATGATGATCGAGTCCTAGACAAGTGTCTTTTTGTTTCCTTGACTTCTTCTTGTTGGGTTTTGGCGCGCGTGGGTTTCAGGTTCCTGACACGTAAATTTCACCTCTCAAGCTTCTTTGACCTGCATTGAAAGAAGACCAAGCAGGGGAACACAGTCTCAGAACATGTTAATGTCTGTGATGACTTTGACCTCTGCAGTTATCATCCAAGATCCACCGGGGTTTGTTAGTTTGGAATGACGCTCAGACGTTTTGGTCCAATTTTTTGGTTTATTCATGAAACAGGGAGGCAAATCGATCTTCAGATGTCAAAACTGCGGCATTCTTGCAGCCAGAGCACGCATCGTTGAGGAGTACTGAGAGGGTTTGGCAGCACGGCAGCGTCTCCTGTGGAGGGCTGGGCTGCGACGCTGATATTGAGTCGACCATGGGTGTGGCGGTGTGCTGGGGAAGGGGAGTCAGAATGAGCTGTTTCGGAGTAGTGCCACTAATAAAAATTAAAAAACAAAGGCATGGAAGGTAGACCAATTCTTAAGCATTCCTAAATGAGGAGAAAATACGAATGAAAGACGTTTCATCATTGAAATACTTACTGAAAGATTGCCTTGAGGGACGGGTGGGACTGGATGGGGTGGTGCCAGGTGGAGGAAAAGATGGACAGAAGGGGGGGGGGGGGTAATTTCTCATGGGGGTGGTACTTTCAAACATTATGGCCGGTGTTTCGTGTTGGTTGAAGTCAGGTCAGGCAAGTCGTTTAGATGGTGCAGGCAGAAAGCTGACTGCATAGTCGTCGCCTGTGAGTTGCCTGAACGGTTGATATCAAGACTTCGTACTTGACGAAAGGCCAACTAGTGTCGTGAACTGTTTAGCAGCATTTCATACAGAGACATGGTATGTATTTTGGTTTGCGTCTGTACATCTGTTCATGATTGCATCCATGTGTGAGTGATGTGTATGTGTTTGTGCGTACGTGCGTGCATAAGTGCATGCAGTGTGTGTGCGTGTGTGCGTGTGTGTGTTGTGTGTGTGTGTGTGTGTGTGTGTGTGTGTGTGTGTGTGTGTGTGTGTGTGTGCGCGCACGCGCAGGTGCGTGCGTGCGTGCGTATATGAGTGAGAGAGAGTGTGCGTGTGTGTGTGTGTGTGTGTGTGTGTGCGCGCGCGTCCGTGCGTGCGTGTGTGTGCGTGTGTGCAACCCATGTATGCATGTGTATGTGTGAGGAGGTAGAGAGGGGTGGGGAGTGGAGGGGTAAGTGAATGTGGGAGGATGGCATTTCAATTGTTCTTTGGTTAGTGCATGTGTATGTATGCCTGTCTCTGTGAGTGTGTGTACAGGTGCAGGTGTGCGTTTGAGCATGTGGTTAGATATATACATGTATTTATACACATATGATTGCAGATGTTAACGCGTTTTCAGTCATTCTTAGCATGTGAGTGGATGTGACTGAATGATAGCGATGATGATAATGG
>CM031621.1:39847502-39857502 GCA_018398815.1 Conus ventricosus
GGCCTGTATAGCCAAGTTGCTGACTCGCCTAAGCACTACGTGGTAGGAATTGATGCCCCTGGCAGGGTCTCCCATGTCAGAAAGATTAAGAGTGAGGGCCCTGACTAATAGCAACCCACCTTTTTCCTTTTCTTATCTTCTGCCTTTCTTACTAGGCTCTTTTCTATCTTCGTCTCCCCTTCAAGTCTTCTTTACCACACTCTTTTTCTCTCTGTGGTCTTCTTAAGATCCGCCGCGTATGCCGTGCGGTGCGACCTGTGATGGAGGAGAATAAGATCCTGGTGATTGAGTGGGCAGGTTCATTCAACACATCTCTTTGGCTCGGACCTCTCACTCTGGCCCAGGTGTATCAATCGGCTGCCCCTGCGTGGGGCTGGGTCAAAACAGGCAGTTCCCTGGCTGGCCAAGGTAACCCCTGCAGTGCTCAGCTCTCTGATCCCGGGAGTTGAGCAATCAAAGTGGGCTATTTGAATGTGCGTGTCCAACTTTACATTCCATTCTCTGATGCTATACTTCAAGTGCCAGAAGTTCGGGCACATCAGAGATCGTTGTTCTGAGGAAGAGGTGTGTGGTGTTTGATGCAAAGCCACCCATGATGGGCCATGTGAAGATCCGGCTCACTGTGCAAACTGCGATGGCGACCACCCCTCCTCTTCACGCAACTGCTCAGGAAGCTAACATGCAAAAAGTTAAAACGGAAAATAAAATCTCATTTTTCGAGGCACAGAAGCAGGTCCTTGCTAGTCAGTCTTCATTTTCTTCATACGCTTCGACTATGAAGAAAGTTTCAACACGTTCTGTTTGCTGTCAAACCGATGTCTTTCTTTTCTAAAACATTGCAAGAATAACTATCAAGCCCCGGTGGAGGCAAATCCACCACCTCCCAATCCAAAGTGGATGCCCCTGGCGGGGGCAATAAATCTGCCACCTCTCAGACTGCCCAGCAGTCTAATCCATCTGCTGCTGGGCAGACTATAAAACCAGCCCTCCCGCCTCTAACTTTCGAGAGCAGTGCTCGTGCGGGCAAGGGAGTCCAACAAAGTGTGGAGATGGTGGAGATTTATAGGCGACCTCTACCGTCTCCACATGCGGGCAAGCCTGTCAGCTGTCCATCTTCAAAACAGATACGCTCCATTGGATGCAGACGACGACTCGGAGATGAGCTGATTTCTCTCCTGTTTGTCCTCTTTACCATGGATAGTCAATTAATTCATTGGAATATCCGTAGTTTAAATTCTAACTTTGAGAAGCTGCAGCTTTTGTGTCGTACACTAAAACCTCAGGTAGTAGCTCTTCAGATAACAAAACTTCAGAGCCAGACCTTCACTTTTTCTGGCTCAATATTCTTTCCAAACCTGCACAACCTTCCACGTTGGGATTTACAGGCGGCGTTGCCCTTCTTATCCACAAAACTTTGCTGTTTAGCCCTGTTGCTCTTGCTACCCCTCTTCAAGCAGTAGCTGCAAGAGTCACTCCCCATAAAACTGTTACAGTTTGCTTGTTATATCTACCACCTTCTGTCCCAGTTTGCCATCAGGACTTTGTCAGTCTGATTGAAGAACTTCCTCACCTTTGTATGTTGTTGGGTGACTGTAATGGCCGTAATCCGCTTTGAGGTAGTATGAATTCGTCATCCACAGGTGTGCTTCTCGAAGATGTCTTTTCAGAATTCGATTTGTGTTGTCTGAATGATGGATCTCTAACTTACCTCCACTCTTTCTCAGGTTCACTTTCGTATTTAGATTTGTCAATATGTGACGCCTCGCTGGTTCTGGACTATGAATGTTCTGTCCATGACGATATGCATGGAAGTGATCATTTTCCTGGTCTATCAAAATCAATAACAATTGAAAAAACATCTGTTCCAGATCATGCTGATTATAAGAAGGCCAACTGGAATCTTTTTGCCGCAAATATTTCAAAGGAGCTCAAGGAAACTATCATTCTTCAAAATCAAGACCCAGCAGAATCTCTAACTAATACTTTGATTAAGTGTGCAAAAACCTGTATTCCAATGTCTTCCAATAAACTCCAACTGCCTTGATTCAGTTCTGACTGCCAACAAATCTATAAAAAAACGCGAACGGGCTCAGCGTAGGGTATTCCAAAGACCTTCAGCTTCCAACGCTCGAGCCCATTTAAAACTCCGTGCCAAAACAAGACACACGTTTAACATCACTAATCGTCAGTCTTGGAGAAACTTCCGCTCCAAGCTGACATCTGAAACATCCAAGAAAAAAGTCTGGAACATTATCAAGAAAATCAAAGGGAAGAACACCAATCCGTCAATTTATCACCTGAAACTTGCCGATGCTCTGATAACTGACAAACAAGCTGTTGCCTCCACCATTCAACAGAACTAATCATCTTCAAGTAAATCTGCAGCCTTGTTGAAAAACAAACAACTCAGGGAAAAATCTTCATACAATTTCACATCAGACGACTCTGAAGCCTACAATCTACCTTTTTCAATCGATGAACTGAAATCAGCTCTGCAAACCGTCAACGATTCTGCTCCTGGCCTGACTGATATTCATTATCAGGTTTTGAAACATCTCCCAGAAAGATGTATCCATGCCCTTCTGAAAGTCTACAACCATTTCTCGACCATTCCGATTTCTAAGCTTGGGAAAGACCTTACCAACCCTTCAAATTATCGTCCAATAGGTCTGACTAGCTGCCTCTGCAAGCTAATGGAAAACATGATCAACTTCCGACTGATGTGGAAACTGGAAACCGATGGCCTTTTGGCCAGTGAACATTGCGGGTTCCGGAAGTACCACTCGACAGTTGACGATTTAGTCCGTCTGGAAACCACCATCCGCAATGCCTACATCAATAAACAGCATGTGGTTGTTGTCTTTTTTATCTGGAAAAAGCGTACGACACCACTTGGAAATCTGGAATCCTTATGGATCTTCATATGGATCTTGGTTTTTGTGGTCATCTGCCTTTATTTATTCAAAACTTTCTGGCTGATCGGCAGTTCCTAGTGCGTATTGGCACCACGCTGTCTGACATCCATGGGCAGGAGTTGGATGTACCTCAACGGAGCATTCTTTCTCCTGCTCTCTTTAGAATCAAAATTAACGACATTGTCAAATCAGTAAACCAGGGTTCTGAGACCTCTCTGTTTGTTGATGACTTCGCATTGTACGCAGATGGAGTTTGAGTTTGAGTTGGAGCCTCTTATGCCAGCGTACAGCGTCGACTTCAACTTTGTGTTAATACGATTCAACAGTGGGCCGAAGAAAACGGGTTTACCTTTTCAAGTACCAAAACACAGTCAATCCATTTTCACAATTTTCGTCAGTACTTTGCTGATCCTAAAATTCGTCTGGACAAGTTCACCATTCCAGGTGTGAAAGAAGCCAGATTTCTGGGTTGTTTTTGATCAAAAAACTGAAACTTTAAAAGTCATATCTAACACTTGAAAACTGCATGTCAGAAAGCACTGAACATTCTGCGAGTTGTGGTACACACAGATTCGGATGCTGACAAGAAAACTCTCCTCCATCTTTACAGGGCTCTGATCCACTCCAAACTTGACTACAGGTGTGTAGTGTACGGCTCGGCCAGACCATCCTACCTGAAAAGTCTAGATCCTATCCACCATCAAGGGCTTCGATTGTGTCTGGGTGCATTCCGCACCATACCTGTTTATAGCCTGTATGCTGAAGCAGGAGAATCATCTCTCTCAAATCGTCGACTGAAACTTGCCTTGAACTATTGTCTGAGTCTCTCTTCTGAACCTCAAAACCCTGCAGATGACTGTGTTTTTGACCCCAAGTTCCAAAAGAAATTCGATGACCAGCCCAGTTCCATTCCACCCTTGGTAGTTCGTATTCTTCCCCATTTGAACAAAGCAGATGTAGACCTTGGAGTAGTTTGTGATTTTTCCAAGTTTCCTGATGTCCCACCACGGACTTCTTCACTCCAGAGATCCGGTTTGATTTAGCCTCGTACTGTAAAGATTCCTCTTGTTTCTTGGCATACAAATCCCGTTTTGATGAACTGTGGTCGAAGTTTTCATCCGTCAAAAGAATTTTCACCGACGGTTCCAAATCTGAGGAAGGAGTTGCCTCTGCTGTGTTTTGTGTAGTGGACCCCCCTCAGAGATATACCGAACACATTTCCACTGATAGCTCCATCTACACTGCTGAGCTGACAGCCTTGGTCCTGGCTCTTACAATGGTCTGTAAATCGAAACATAAAGACTTCCTCATTTCATCAGACTCCCTGTCTGCTTTGGAAGCCATTGTCGGCCTGAAATCTCAAGCTCCCTCAGCTGATGACCAATTCTCGAACTGTAAACCTCTCTGAAATCTGATGGATGCAACATAGGTTTTGCTTGGGTTCCCAGCCATGCGGACATTCGAGGCAACGAGGTAGTTGATCAACTTGCCAAGAGTGTCACACAGGAAACGTTGAGCAGATTGTCTATCCCACACACTGATCTGAAACCCAAAACACAGGCTTATGTCAAAGGCCTCTGGCAAGAGGAAGACGGATACCAAATTGTTCAAAATCCGTCCAAACTTCAAAGAGTTTTTACAATGTCCCCAAGGTGGTCGTAAAGACGAAACAGTCTTGTGCCGTTTGCATACAGATCACTCGTTTTATCTTCTAAAAGGTGAAGAAGCTCCGTGGTGCATTCCATGTCATGTTCCACTCACTGTGAAACCTATTCTTTTTAGAGTGTTGGGACTTGCACGATGTGAGACATAAACACTTTCCAGCAGACTCCATGAAAACCTTGTTCAGAGATGTCCCGCCTGACGTGATCTTTGAATTTCTGAAAGAGATGAACATTTAACATCTGATCTAAGATTTTATGGAAGAAAGATTTTTTAACGAATTTCTAGTGCGTTTTTAGAAGGTGTATTTCAAAGAGATGTGTGAATGGTGGTTTTTTTTGTTTGTTTGTTTGTTTTTGTTTTTTTATGACTTGTGAGTTGACTTCGACGTGATGACAGCCCTGCTATGGCCCTTTGCGGTCGGCTGGGCTATAAGCAACATTGCCTTACCTTACCTCTCTCTCGGACTCTTCCCCCCCCCCTCTCTCTCTCTCTCTCTCTCTCTCTCTCTCTCTCTCTCTCTCTCTCTCGCTTGCTCTCTCTGTCACTGTGTCTCCGTCTCTCCTGTCTCTGTCTCTGTCTCTCTCTCTCTCTCTCTCTCTCTCTCTCTCTCTTCTCTCTCTCTCTCTCCCTCTTCCTCTCTTTCTCTCTCTCTCTCTTCTCTCTCTCTCTCTCTCTCTCTCTCTCTCTCTCTCTCTCTCTTCGTTGCCAATAAAAAAAAACAACCTTTATCACAAACTCCTAGAGCTATCTCCACAAAAAGGATGGATATTTTACCAATAGATGACTGTTATCATCAGAAGATAATTTTCAACTGTTGGTCTATGTGTGCTCATACGAGTGTGTATGGTCGTTGCATTGCCAATATTGTTTTCTTTTATGTGTGTTTTTTTTCTTTGATATTGTCCATTTTACACAAAAAGAGACACCATTTCCTTTCATGCTCTCACTGGCAGTTGCAAGAGAGAGAGAGAAGAGAGAGAGAGAGAGAGAGAGAGAGAGAGAGAGAGAGAGAGGCAGACAGACAGACAGGCAGATAGAGAGAGAGAGAGTCACAGAGAGAGAGAGACAGACAGACAGACAGACAGAGACTAGAGAGCCACAAGAGAGAGAGAGAGAGAGAGAGAGAGAGAGAGAGAGAGAGAGAGAGAGAGAGAGAGAGAGAGAGAGAGAGAGAGATTTCACACTGTAACTGACATGGATCCATCAATATTAACCATCCCATCTGTCCATGTCGCCATTCTAAACAGGATCCAGAGAAGGCAGTCAAGAACCTGGCCGAATTCCTAGGAGTGAAGGCCTCTCCTCAGCTGTGCAAGGACATCGCTGAAGCCACCAGCTTCGCCAAGCTGAAGAAAGCCAACGAGCACAAGCAACATAATAACTTTCCCCAGATCATCATCCACCGCAAAGGTGAACGAACAGTACTTCATACATATAGAGCAAGAGAAGACACCAAGGTGACCGAGTCATTAGATCAGAATTTTCTTCTTTTTTTTTTTAAAGAAATGAAAGTAAAATTTTGATGATTCATGGAGTGGCTAGTCGAGTGCTCATACAGGGGGCTGTTGGGGAATGGTTCCATGCTTCAGCTTGAGTTCGCCCAGGCTGCCTTCTGTTTCCCTCCTTTTTCAAGACCTTCCTAGAACGCATCATGACTGATGTTTTGAAGGTCATGTCAGCACGATCAGCATTGGAGGAAGTTCCGTCACCGATCATTGGATTTCCACGTGACGTCAGTGGCCTGGCAGGCAGTGAAGAAGAACTGGCCAAGCTTGTTGAACGTCCGGGTCAGACATCATCAAGAAAGGACATGGACATCAGCCCCGAGAACACCGAGTTGATGGTCACCCACAAAAACCACCATCACCACTGATTTAACTGTCCACCGTCAGAAGCTAGAATCTGGCCAATGATTAACTTATCTTCTTCTTCTTCTTAGGTATCTGCCCGCCTTCAACAAGCTGAAGATTTTGGCATCTACAAAAGGGGGTTCCAGTTTGCTGCGGGAGTTGTGGGTCAATTCATGCAGTCAGTGCTTACTGCCTAACTGCATGGACAGTGGGCAGGGGAAGTGGGGGCCACCACGCTCACTATTTCAGACCTCTAGCTGTACTTTGGCTGGCCCTACTTTGGAGTGTGGTGGGGAGGGTATTGTACTCTAAGCATGGCGTGGGGGGGATGGATGGGGGAGAGGAGGGTGGGGGTGGGGGGTGAGGATGGTGGATCAGAGGTAGGACTGAAAGTCCGCCACCGAGGCTGATTGAATTGCCTCAGGTGGGAGCTTATTGAACTCCTTTGTGGTGCGGGGGAAGGAATATTTTCTGTTCAGTCTGTTCAATGATTGACTTATCTGTTCAATGATCGACTTACCTGTTCAATGATTGACTGATCTGTTCAATGATTGACTTATCTGTTCAGTAACTGACTTATCTGTTCAATGATGGACTTATCTGTTCAGTAATTGACTTCATCTGAATTACGAAGTAAGGGATCCAAACGAGATGACCACTCAAGGACAGCAAAGACAAGCACAACACTGGCCAGATGAAAGAAAGCTGGCATGAAAGGGCAGCACGAACAATCTTCATACAACACCAGATTAGGCTTCTTTGTGCACTGGTGTACTTCGTTTTCCTGTACGCTGCCGATCCTCACAGCTGATCTGGAAAGCAGAGTCCCAGCCATGAAAATGAGATGTCACCGCAAGATACTAAACATCAGAATACACTGATGACATCACCGTGCCTCAAAGTTCTCGCAGACTCGCACTCCACTTCACTCTCCCTACCCCCCCCCGTTCCTTTCCACCGCCCTGTGAATAAATTGACCGAAGACTCTACTTTTGCCCTGATAAAAGTGAAGCTGGTGTGGGGGGTTGACAAACGGGAAAGAGAGAGTAGGAAGAGATGTTGAGGAGGACATGTGGGTGGGAGGGGGAGTAGGTGCCATCGCTATTTGAAGATCGTATTCATTTTGGGACAATTATTGCTTTGAATGTTATTGCTTTGACTTTTTGGCTCTCTCTGTCTGTCTGTCTGTTTGTATGTATGTACGTTTCTGTGTATGCGCGCGCGCGCGCGGCGCGTGTGTGTGTGTGTGTGTGTTATCAGTGAGGTGATGTCAGCGTGTTAATTAGAGAGTCCATGGCATGAGCGGTGTATTCATTAGTGCGATGATATCAGCGTGTTAATTAGAGGTCCACGGACATGAGTGTGCAAGCGTTGGTGTGTGATGTGTGTATGACAGAGTAAGTGAGTGTGTGTGCGTGTGTGTGTGTGTGTGTGTGTGTGTGTGTGTGTGTGCGTGTGCGTAGGGTGTGTGTTAGGGAGAGGAGTTGTTCTTATTGTTGTGTGTATGTGCGTGTGCGCGTGCACGTATAATTATGTTGTATTTGATGGTTTTATTCTTGTTCTTGATTCTAAGTCATCTTCTGAACATTCACGCACGCTGTCACACACACACATGCATGCGCGTGCACACGCCGCGCACGGCATGCACACACACACGCACGCACGCACACACACACGAACGTGTGCGCGTACGTTCGCTCGCTCATACACACACATTTAACATGCGTGCATGTCCACACCGACACGCGTGCGCACACGCACGCATGACTGAACGAACAAATGCATACACACACGCACATCCGTACACGCCCACATACAAAGACACACACATATACACGATACATGTACACACACACACACACACTATATATATATTATACAATAACTAATAAATTCCAAGGATAAGTACTGAGCACCATTGTAGCTACTTACAGAGCAGCTTGGTGTTGCAATAACTGCAAGAATATTCAATTATAAACAAAGCTTGCTCTTATGTCTTAGATTGAAGAAATAGGGGGAGATAAGCATTCATATCTGCGTGGTAGCAAATTCTGCCTAACTAACAGTATGTGCTTGAGTGGGTGAATGGGAAAAAAATAAAATAAATAAATGTTTCTCAAAATGAGCCTTCAGCAAGCTTATAGTCTCCAAGAGGAAGACAGTCTCCAATGGGAGGAAACTCGGTAACATAAACTCCTGGTCAGATACCGATATTACGAAACCTGATTGTTCCTCCCAGTGACCGTGGAAAGTGGTAATTTGACTCTCTGCCTTTCGTTTTAAGAAGAATGCTATTCCAGAAAAAGCTGGTGTGCATACCGTAGTATGTTTGTTGAGGTTTCGAAAAACCAACCAAAGGTGCCACCTAAGAAGCAAAAGAAATCATGGAAAGAGCAAAACAAGCTACATTTTCTTGTGAAAAGTAGAAAATATAAAAGATAACCTCTTGAGACACATGTGCGAGGCCAGTTCTTGGAATGAATCCGCAAGGGACAAAATTACAATAAACTAATAAATTCCAAGGATAAGTACTGAGCACCATTCCAGCAACTTACAGAGCAGCTTGGTGTTGCAATAACTGCAAGAAATATTTAATTATAAACAAAGCTTGCTCTTATGTCTTAGATTGAAGAAATAGGGGGAGATAAGCATTCATATCTGCAGTGGTAGCTAATTCTGCCTAACCAACAGTATGTGCTTGAGTGGGTGAATGGGGAAAAATAAAATAAAATAAACGCTTCTCAAAATGGGCCTTCAGCAAGCTTATAGTCTCCAAGAGGAAGACAGTCTCCAATGGGGAGAAAACTCACTAACATATAACTCCTGGTCAGATACCGATATTTCGAAGCCTGATTGTTTCTCCTCAGTGACCGCGGAAAGTGGTAATTTGACTCCTCTGCCTTTTCGGTTTTAAGAAGAATGCTATTCCAGAAAAAGCTGGTGTGCAATACCGTAGTATGTTTGTTGAGTTTTCAAAAAAAACAACCAAAGGTGCCACCTAAGAAAATCACGAAAGAGCAAAACAAGCTACATTTTCTTGTGAAAAGTAAAAAATATAAAAAGGTAACCTCTTAAGACACAAGTGCCATGGGCCAGTTCTTGGAAGATAACCTCTTAAGACACAAGTGCCAAGGGCCAGTTCTTGGAGTGAATTCGCAAGGGACTAAATTACAATAAACTAATAAATTCCAAGGATAAGTACTGAGCACCATTCCAGCAACTTACAGAGCAGCTTGGTGTTGCAATAATTGTAAGAAATATTCAATTATAAACAAAGCTTGCTCTTATGTCTTAGATGGAAGAAATAGGGGGAGATAAGCATTCATATCTGCAGTGGTAGCAATTCTGCTAACTAACGTATGTGCTTGAGTGGGTGAATGGGGAAAAATAAAAAAATAAATGCTTCTCAAATGAGCTTCAAAAGTAACTCTCAAGAGAAGACAGTCTCCATGGGGAGGAAACTCACTAAAATAACTCGGTCAGATCCGATATTACGAAACCTGATTGTTTCCTCAGTGACCGGAAAGTGGTAATTTGACTCCTTCGCCTTTCGGTTTAGCAAGTACAGAA
>CM031621.1:39862502-39872502 GCA_018398815.1 Conus ventricosus
AAGTTTTTGTTTTGAATGTTAGATAGTATGAATAGTCCGACAAGTTCGCAAGTTTCGGCACCATCATACGATCCCATTGTGACATCAAAAGTTGAATTCTTGTTTGCGCTCTTGGTCCAGATTTCATTTTTGCTGTGTAGTAGAGTTTTCTTTGTATGGAAAATGATTTCCATTTCTAACCCTGATATTTCAGTGTATTTGTTGGCAAATGTTGTAGCTTTGGTGAGCAGATCTTCATCTATAGATGTGTAGAAGTCTACTATATCAAATGTTATAAAAACTGTATTATAGATGGAAAAATCTGTTTGCCACATCAATTGTTTGTTCGTTGCGTATGAATACAGGACTTTGGGATGTTCAGATGCTAGCTACACCGACAATGACAAGATCATGAACAGTGTTAGAGTGATCTGAGATGCAGATATATACATTGTACAAAGAAGAGGATGATGATGAAGAAGAAGAGACGTAAGCTTTTTTGTTTGTTTGTTTGTTTGAATATAGTTCGCATTTCTCAGTATTATAGAAATTAAGTTGAAAATACGTCATTTGTATCCCTGTGAGTGCATACAAGGCTGGTTGGAACCTTGAGTCATCTACATGTAAGCTCGTTTTCAAAGTCCAATATTTCCCCAGTGAACCTTAAATGGAAGTTGGTAGGTTTGAAACAACTTCTTGAAGGTGTTGTTTCTGTTCTGAACAGTAGACTTGACTGCTAGAACCAGTTTAGTGAGCCACAACGCTATGATATATCAACTAAACATTATGATATATGGACTAAACACTATGATATATCGACTAAACACTACGATATATAGACTATATAGACTAAACACTATGATATATAGACTATAGGAGTAAAGGGGAGAAAACAAGAATGACGTTGAGGACAATAACGACAACAATGATAATGACCATGATGATATTCTTGGTGACAACAACGACGACGACGACGACGACGACGACGACGACGACGACGATGATGATGATGATGATGATGATGATGATGATGATGATGATGATGATGATGATGAAATTGGTCCAGACACACATTTTCATCCAGAGATTTGCAGAAATTAAAACGACTGAAACACATCTGAAACCTTTTATTTTGTGGCTGTGGTGTGTGTGTGTGTGTGTGTGTGTGTGTGTGTGTGTGTGTGTGTGTGTGTGTGTGTGTGTGTGTTATCAGGAGACGTCGGAGACTGGAAGAACTACATGACGGTGGCGCAGAGTGAACGCTTCGACGCCGCCATGACACAACTGGCATCGTGTGACTTCCGCTTCCGCTACACGCTTTAATGGCAGGGCGTGTGTCCCTCACCTTGGATCCTTACCTCTACGGGCCTGGGATCTGGAGTTGTGCACTGCCACCCCCCACCACATCTGTGGAAAATCACCCTTGGGTGCTTTTGAACCAAAAGAAACTAAATAACCAGAAGCATTATCATTTGCTTGATTGGTTTGAGTTTAATTCTTCATAAAAGGAAAATCACCCTTGGGTGCTTTTGAACCAAAAGAAACTAAATAACCAGAAGCATTATCATTTGCTTGATTGGTTTGAGTTTAATTCTTCATAAAAGGAAAATCACCCTTGGGTGCTTTTGAACCAAAACAAACTAAATAACCAGAAGCATTATCATTTGCTAGATTGGTTTGAGTTTAATTCTTTATAAAAGGAAAATCACCCTTGGGTGCTTTTGAACCAAAACAAACTAAATAACCTGATGCATTATCATTTGCTACATTGGTTTGAGTTTGATTCTTTATAAAAGGAAATCTTAAATCAAGCGAGGAGAAGAAATTAAAAAAAAGGACAAGGAATTGGTCTTTCCATAGAAAAGCCATCAATGGATCATTACTTGAGTCAGTGCTTCCTACAGCATTCACCTAGAACCCATGCAGCCGGAAGACTAGGAAAAGAAAACAAGGGCACTTTCCACCCACCAGAAAGGGCAGTTTCAAATTTGCCCTGTCACGTGCACGTCGGATACTTGAGATCTATTTACTTCCATCTATTTTTCTTTATATTTTTGTGGTTGGTTTGACTTTTTTCCCCTTTTTTTCCTGTTTTTACTTTCCATGCTTCATAATGCACAGGTTCTGAGTGACATTCCTCTCGTGCTGCTCATACCAGGCTCCTCTGACACAGCCACACTGAGGTGTTCCCAGTCACAGCCGGAGCACCCAATTCTCACAGCAGATGGGTGGTTCGCAGGTCACGCATCACAGGACACCCAGCAGTCCTGCGGAGTCACATTGGTGGATGTCAAGATGGTATCGGTTCTGATCCGTCATGCATGGCGCCATCTATGAAGCGTCCTACTGAAGACAATTACCTCTTAGTCACATACCCTGGGTAATGGAGCGTCCCTATCAGAAGGGCGCCGTCATCAATTTGGGTTTTAATATCCCTCTTTTTTTTTAATTCTTTATATTACTTTGTTTATTGGGATTCTGCTGAGAGAGGCCAAAGCCTTTATACTCCTCTTTTCATGAAAACATTCGAGACCATCTGAAAAATTGACACAGTCTAGTAGCCTTTTTATTTTTTTTAGGGAAAGTATCTTCTTCAACAGACTATGACTCTGCCACTGATTATCCGATTGAAAAGCAGTTTGTTGTGCTGAATTAGACATCAAGAAAATGTCAAATATCAATAGGGAATTTAGATTACAAATGGTGAGATCAGACTATAATTATCGTAAGAGAAAGAGTGCAGGTGGTTGGGAAGGGGTACATATAAAAACATACGGCGCCTCTCTCAGTGTCACTACACTCTGATTTCCAACTTCTAGTCCAGCACCGCATGGAGGCTTCTGGACACCATCACATAATATGACGTTTGTCATTATAAAGCAATAGCACGTGAGTGTTATGTCTGAATCTGAATATCTGTCGTTTTAGAAAATATGTTTTTGAAGAACGAATCGAGCTAACCTTTCGTAGATTAGTCCTGTTTAGCAGTTGGACCCCTCGCTTTTCCATGTATTTCTCTACTCGTTTGTTTTCTTGTTTTTTTCTTCTATTCAGCATTTTTTTCTGTGTTCAAATAAAAAAAAGCCTTTGCCTCGTTATATTGACCGGGTTTTTACTTTTTTTTTATATTTTGAAGTTGTAATATTATAACCAAATACATAGGCCTACACAAATAGAATTATCTTCACACACGCACACACACACACACACACACACACACACACACTTCCTTTTGCTTGTGTATCAAACGAGAAGGCAGTGCATTTGAAACAGGACTTTGTCAACCACCTGGCGAGCGACACTGAGAAGTCGCTGCAAGTGACAGTCTTTTTTTTTCTTTCTTTCTTGCGTGCTGCACGTGGATTAATTAATGGTCGTTCGGCCTGCTGTATGGACAACCCACCCGTCTGCGCATGCTCTGGGATGTAGACTCCTCCGGGTCGAAACAACATGGAGGATAAGAACCATCACTCACTTACTACTGCCTCGACACCGAAACACGAATAAGTTTATCAGTGGTCTTGGCAGAAGTTTCTGAAATATTGTGGCGACATTGATGTTGGGTGTCGTCAACATTCATCCTCCCCGTGTGCTTTCTGAGAAGTAACTTTTCTGAAACTGGAGAAAGAGAAAGCGTGGCCATGTGCGTGTGTGTGTGTGTGTGTGTGTGTGTGCGCGCGCGCTTGTGCGGACACGCTGGGCGAGGGGGGGGGGGGGGGGGGGGGGGGGGGGGAGCGCGCGCGCGCGCGGTGTGTGTGTGTGTGTGTGTGTGTGTGTGTGTGTGGGGGGGTTATTGGCGTTGGTTTTCATTCAACTTAACGGTTGTCGACATTAGTGATATGTAACAGGTGTGTGGTGTGTGTGTGTGTGTGTGTGTGTGTGTGTGTGTGTGTGTGTGTGTGTGTGTGTGTGTGTGTGAGTGCATAGGTGGGTGGGCATGGGCCCATGTGTGTGTGTGTGTGTGTGTGTGTGTGTGTGTGTGCCAACGTATGGGGTGTGTGCATGCATGTTCGTGTGCGTGCGTGTATATGTATGCATGTGTGTGTGTGTGTGTGTGTGTGTGCATAGGTGGGTGGGCATGGGCCCATGTGTGTGTGTGTGTGTGTGTGTGTGTGTGTGTGTGTGTGTGTGTGTGTGTGCCAACGTATGGGGTGTGTGCATGCATGTTCGTGTGCGTGCGTGCGTGTATATGTATGTATGTATGTGTGTGTGTGTGTGTGTGTGTGTGTGTGTGTGTGTGTGTGTGTGTGTGTGCATGCATGTGTCTGTGATCTGTAGGTTTGTGTAAGCATGCACTTGTATACGTACATGTGCTCATGTAAGCATGCATGTATGTGTGGATATATGTATGCCTGTGTATGTGGGCGAATATGCGAGCGCGCGCGCGCGCACATGTGGTGGGGTGTGTGTGTGTGTGTGTGGGGGGGGGGGGGGGGGGCGTGCGTGCATGTATGAACGTGTGTGTTTGTGTGTGTGTGTGTGTGGTTAATAATAATAATATGAATGATAAAAAGAACAACGACGATAACAATAATGATAATGATGATGATAGTGATGATTTGTGTGGAAATCAATATAACAGTGATGAATATAACAGTAACTAGGATAACACTACTACTACTACTTCTACTACTACTACTACTACTACCACTACTACTACTATTACTACTTAACAACAACGACGACGACAACAACAAGATCAACAACAACAACGATGATGATGATGACAATCATAATAATAACAATAATGATGATGATGATGATGATGATGATAATCATAATGATAACAATGATGATGATGACGACGACGACGATGATGATGATAATAATAATAACAGCAGCAATGGAAAAGAAGTAAATCAAAGTAGAATGCATATGATTGTGGTGAAAATCAAAATAATACTGATGAATTTAATGCTGGCTGGGATGAAAATGCTAATGAACAAAATAAGGGAATAACAAATGAATGAATGATGATGATGATAATGATGATGATGATGGTGATGATGAAAGCCATGAAAAAGAAATCAGTAAAAATGAAATGCAAAAAGAACCATTAGTAAAAAAAAAAATCAATCCTTAAACAGCCATCGCTCAAGCGTCCTTTCTTCTCTTTGCACACAAAGATTCTGTGTGTGTGTGTGTGTGTGTGTGTGTGTGTGTGTGTGTGTGTGTGTGTGCGGTGCGTGCGAGCCTCACAAACAGCACCAGTTAAAAGCGTGAAAATGTCACCGCGCGCGCGCGTGTATATATATATATATATATATATATATATATAAGTTAATCTTCTCCATTTTAAATTTAGATTCTGTTAGGCCACAGTGCTCAACGTGAGGAGCAATCAATAAAGTTGAGCGCTTTTGGAATTCTGAGTGGCGTTTTGGCTCTAACTTTATATATATATATAATATATATATATATATATATATATATATATTTATATATATATATATATATTCAATTAAACAAAGCTTGCTCTTATGTCTTAGACTGAAGAAATAGGGGGAGATAAGCATTCATATCTGCAGTGGTAGATAATTCTGCCTAACTAATAGTATGTGCTCGAGTGGGTGAATGGGGAAAAATAAAATAAATGCTTCTCAAAATGAGCCTTCAGCAAGCTTATAGTCTCCAAGGGGGAGACAATCTCCAATGGGGAGGAAACTCATTAACCTATAACTCCTGGTCAGATACCGATATTTCGAAACCTGATTGCATATTGTTTCTCCTCAGTGACCGCGGAAAGTGGTAAATTGACTCCTCTGCCTTTTCGGTTTTAAGAAGAATGCTATCCCCAAAAGGGCTGGTGTGCAATACCGTAGTATGTTTGTTGAGTTTTCAAAAAAACAACCAAAGGTGCCACCTAAGAAGCAAAAGAAAATCATGAAAGAGGAAAGATCTGTCTCCACGCCCTGCAGTGGAGGGCCTACATTTGTTCTTCTTCCCTAAAAAGAGAGAGTCTGGTTTGTCGACTGCCTGTCTGACCTGTTCACGGCCTGTCTGACCTGTGGACTGCCTGTCTGGTATGTGGACTGCCTGTCTGGTATGTGGACTGCCTGTCTGGTATGTGGACTGCCTGTCTGGTATGTGGACTGCCTGTCTGATCTGTTGACTGCCTGTCTGGTATGTGGACTGCCTGTCTGGTATGTGGACTGCCTGTCTGATCTGTTGACTGCCTGTCTGGTATGTGGACTGCCTGTCTGATCTGTTGACTGCCTGTCTGGTATGTGGACTGCCTGTCTGATCTGTCGACTGCCTGTCTGATCTGTTGACTGCCTGTCTGATTACATACACACGCACGCGCTCGCACGCACGCACTAGCTGAGAGAGAGAGAGAGAGAGAGAGAGAGAGAGAGAGAGAGAGAGAGAGAGAGAGAACGCTCATGGTATTTACTAAACGCACACAGCACATGCACGCACACATACCAGCGATAGAGAGGTGGAAAAACGCTCCAATATCCGAACACACAAGCTCTCTCTCTCTCTCTCTCTCTCTCTCTCCTCTCTCTCTCTCTCTCTGTCTCACACACACACACACACACACACACACACACACACACACACACACACACACATGCTGACTTCCATCACCATGGATAAATCTATGATAAAAGTACTTTATTATGGATACGTATAGATACAAGATCATTACAACACAAATATGAAAAAGCACCATGAAAAGCTGAATTAATCACTGAAAAAAAGAAGTCAATAAAGTATCACTCGTTGACCTTCAAACACGTTTGTGTCTGTACCTGGTTATGTCCCTCTATCAGACGACAACAGCAATTATTACCTGTCTCTGTCAGACGACAATAGCAATTATTAAATGTGTCTATCAGACGACAATAGCAATTACTACCTGTCTCTATCAGACGACAACAGCAATTATTACCTGTCTCTATCAGACGACAATAGCAATTATCACCTGTCTCTATCAGACGACAATAGCAATTATTACCTGTCTCTATCAGACGACAATAGCAATTATCACCTGTCTCTATCAGACGACAATAGCAATTATTACCTATCTCTATCAGACGACAATAGCAATTATCACCTGTCTCGGATCATCCTGAGATCACTTGCATAAGGAGATCCTGCACCGTTGCCGAATCACGCCGGCGGTGTAATAAAAAAAATATGTCTGTTCCAATTTTTGCTATATCTGTGACAGCACCTACTGGGCCTAAATCCTATCAACAATGATCGCTAAGCCAGGCTGGAGCGTTGCTGTATGAATGAATACTAATCACCGGAAAAATAATTTTGGAGAGAAAAAAAAAGGTTTTTCGTCAGTTCTTTCGTGGAAAAGATGCGTTTTGAAGAAGTGTCAGATTGTGGGACGAAAGTGCTTTGATGCGCCAAAGTGTGAATTTTATCGATGTCGCAGCAGACTTGTTCTGGACACAAAATCACAGGAAAAGATCACCTGTATTCTCATCGCAAATAAAGAGTTACCTTTCCTCACTCAATACAGGGGGTTAAGATCATTACGCAATGTGTGTATGCGTCATTCAGTAAACAAACATCACGTCAAAGACATGTAACTCTGAACGGATAGAACGGAGTCGAAGTCAAACTGTTTGTAATACAGTATCTACGTTACAAGTGCATCGTTGCACGCCCGCGTTTTAGTATATTCTCTCGCGGACAGAACGGCTATGCTGACCGATAGGGCGAAACAGACTGAACGCAAGAAAAAGCCAGGAAAGATGCTCCATGCCTTTCCATTGCAAATAGCGTTGACCTTTTCTCAGTTCATAGGCAAAAAGAATTGTTTTCAGAGAATCGAATATTTGAAGAGCACTCCACGAGAGGGATCGGGGCACTGACTATCTGCACAGCAGGCGCAGCGTTTCACACTCACGTGTTAGCATTTTTCTCTCTGGATTAAAGCTTTTAAGCCCACTGGTTGGACTACATTGCTTGGGGCCTGAACATCGGTGCCATTTGTTTTGTGAAGACGGCGGAGTCACTCTCGCTAAACGCGAGCTCTTACTTTCCTTGCAGATGTCCTACTATCGTCTACTCTCTCTCTCTCTCTCTCTCTCTCTCTCTCTCTCCATCGCCTTTTTCTTCATCTTCGCCTCATTTTTATTCTACCATTTCCATTTATCTTGTTTCTTTCTTTCGTCCTCTTTTTCTTTTCTTTTTTCCCTCTCTTGTCGTGTTATCTCATCAATCTCCTTTACTACCTTCTCCATCGTCCTCTCTCGGTGTCAAAACAAATCTCTGGGATGGTAGTCTTTGAGACATGTGGCATTGCTACATATTATCTTGCTATGTGACATTGCTACATATCATCTTGCTATGTGACATTGCTACATATCATCTTGCTATGTGACATTGCTACATATCATCTTGCTATGTGACATTGCTACATATCATCATGCTATGTGGCATTGCTACATATCATCTTGCTATGTGGCATTGCTACATATCATCTTGCTATGTGACATTGCTACATATCATCTTGCTATGTGACATTGCTACATATCATCATGCTATGTGGCATTGCTACATATCATCTTGCTATGTGACATTGCTACATATCATCTTGCTATGTGACATTGCTACATATCATCTTGCTATGTGACATTGCTACATATCATCATGCTATGTGGCATTGCTACATATCATCTTGCTATGTGGCATTGCTACATATCATCTTGCTATGTGACATTGCTACATATTATCTTGCTATGTGACATTGCTACATATCTTGCTATGTGGCATTGCTACATATCATCTTGCTATGTGGCATTGCTACATATCATCTTGCTATGTGGCATTGCTACATATCATCTTGCTATGTGACATTGCTACATATTATCTTGCTATGCGACATTGCTACATATCTTGCTATGTGGCATTGCTACATATCATCTTGCTATGTGGCATTGCTACATATCATCTTGCTATGTGACATTGCTACATATCATCTTGCTATGTGACATTGCTACATATTATCTTGCTATGTGGCATTGCTACATATCATCTTGCTATGTGGCATTGCTACATATTTTGCTATGTGACATTGCTACATATTATCTTGCTATGTGGCATTGCTACATATCATCTTGCTATCTCATGACTGCTCAAGGATGTCGGACATGTGTTGAAAGCTTGTCATGCTGACCATATATTCTGATGCGAGACTGTTGAAAACGTAAGTGCAAATGGATGAAAACATCATATCTGAATTGGGCTTTAAACTTCTAGTTCCCATTATGTGTAAGCTGGGCGTTGATGGGATGATATATATATATATATATATATATATATATATATATATATATATATATATATATATATATATATATATATATATGTGTGTGTGTGTGTGTGTGTGTGTGTGTGTGTGTGTGTGTGTGTTACGTACCCAACATGATTTCTCCACCACTTTAAAAAAGTGCATGTATTAGATTCTACAAACACCCAACACGATGCAGTTTCTGTGAATTCCTTGTCAAGCAGTGCTGCTACAAAGCTCGATTTACACCAACAACAACAAAACAAAAAAAAGAAAAAAAAGGAAAGGAAAGGCTGGGTAGGTGGGGGTTGGGGGGGGGGGGGGAGACAAAGTCTTCAAACTTGTCAACATGTCCGCAAAGATCCTGCGCATCCAACTCTCGTTCTTTCACGTCACAGCAGCTTGTTCAGCCATTCTCGCTCCCAGTCGTAGATTCTGGCCGTGGCTTCATTTCGAGGGAGGCTCTGCTCGGCGCTGCGCCGGTGACGTTCCCTCTCCATGGTGACGACAGCAAACGGGGTCAAGGCGAAGCGGGAGAAGCGAGGGCAGGCCACTCCCGACCACGCCTCCAACTTCCGCCGAACGGATGACGTCACCAGGTCCTTGTCGACGTCCGGGGTCACGTGGAACTCCACTCTGGAGACGTCCTTGTTGTGCACCATCAGCACCTGGACGATGGTCAAAAAGGCATAAAAATAAATAAGTAAATAAGTGAAACAAATGAACAAATAAATAAACAATATGAATAGATCAATGAAAGAAAAG
>CM031621.1:39877502-39882502 GCA_018398815.1 Conus ventricosus
GGATGAAGGAATGAAAAAAAAAGAAAAAGAAAAAAAAAAAAAAAAACGAGGAAGCGCATGGAGAGGACGAAGAAAATGAAGAAGAAAAAGAACAAGCAGCACAGGAACATGGACGATCAGAACAAGACGAAGTGGAAGGGACAGAATATGGCGACAGAGTCCTCAGCACACAGGACCAACTCTGACTGTACAGCTAGCTGGATGTAATGTCGACAGAAACATGCGAGAGAGAGAGAGAGAGGAGAGAGAGAGAGAGAGAGAGAGAAGAGAGAGAGAGAGAGAGAGAGAAACAGACAAACAGAAGCACAGACAGAGAGAAGAGAGAGAGAGAGAGAGAGAGAGAGAGAGAGAGAGAGAGAGAGAGAGAGAGAGAGAGAGAGAGAGAGAGAGGGGAGAGAGGAGAGAGGAGAGAGAAGGACAGACAGACAGACAGACAGAAAGACAGAGAGAGAGAGACAGAGACTGAAACAGAGAGACACAGAGAGACAGAGAGAGAGACACACAGAGAGAGACAGAGACAAACAACAGACAGGCAAACATACAGACAGACAGAGAGAGAAGAGAGAGAGAGAGAGAGAGGGAGAGAGGAGAGAGAGAGAGAGGGGAGAGAGAGAGAAGGGAAGGCGTGAAAGAAGAATTGAATGAAGAAAGACGATTTGGGGGGAAAGGGAAAAACAATGAGTGTGGGAAAAAAAAGAAAGAGGACAAACATGATGAAAGGAGTAAAAGGGATGAGAAGAAGAAAAGGGGGAAAGGGATGAGTAGAAGAAAAGGGAAAAAGAGAACAGGAAGACGAAGAAGGAGAAGAACGAACAAAAAAAGGAAGAGGAGAATGGGAAGAGAAAATGGGGAAAAAATGAGCGTAGTTTTAATCAAACTAGCACAATAAACATTCTTCAGACAACAAATTACAAAAAAGGTGACTGAAATCCAGAAATACAGAAAAAAAACAGTAAAAGCATATATCACACTGACTCCATAAGAAATAGCAGAAAAAAAAAAACAGTAAAGCATAGATCACACACTGACCCATAACTAAACAACATTCACCCAAAATATGTATCAATGCTCATGAAAAACCTGGCTGCATTTGTAAATGTTTACATGTGTGCGTGCGCAAGCGCGTAAGCGTGTGTGGTACGTGTTTTGTGTGTGTGTGTGGTGTGTGTGTGTGTTGTGTGTGTGTGTGTGTTTGTGTGTGTGCGCGTATGTGTGTGTGGGGAGAGAGAAAGAGAGAGACAGAGAGACAGAGACAGAGACCAGTTGAACAAATGTTGATGTTTTTAGGCCTCCGGTCTGTAAAAATGTGAGGTGCAGTGCACACATAAAGAAAACAAAAAAGAGAAATGACAACAAAAGTATATTTTTCGATGTACTAATAATGCTAATTTATAAGGGTAACTTATTATTCATACTGGGTGAGATACGAGTTCTTCTCTTTTTTTTTTCTCAGTGCATTTTATATATTATATATATATATATATATATATATATTATATATATATATATATATATATATATATATATCTTGTAATATGCACATTTTCGTTTGCAAGTAATTGTTTTAGTTCAACAGAGTTCACGTTCCGAATTGTCTGTGCTTCAGTATGTATTTTTCTCTGAAAGGCATATAAGCATTGCATCTGAATAGAAAGTGGAGTTCATTCTCAAATTGTGCAGAGAGAGAGAGAGAGGGAGAGAGAGGGAGGGAGGGAGACTGAGAGAGACAGACAGACAGACAGACAGACAGACAGAGACAGACAGATAGACAGACAGACAGAAATGGAAGTGGAACATACCCTCAATCATGTCTTTCCGCAGCTGTTTCACGTGCTGGCAGTAGCCCACTCTCCCCTCCTCCCACACCGTCACGTACTCTCGCTCGTGACCTTCCTCTAGGGGTTCGAAGGTCGACGTAGATGCGATCGCTGTGGCAACCCAGCCCCACGGATCGCATCTGCAGTCTGACCAAGGGAGGGCACTCTCTGAGGATGCTGTGGAAGGACAAATGAAGCGGGAACTGAGTGGCTGCGGGGTTATTAGAGTTGTGTTGCATTAACTCATGATCACTCAACCAGCTTCTGTCTGTCCAGTGACCAGCATTTTGTCTGCAATATCTGAAATCGTAAAAAACCCTTTTCATATAAACGTTTTCACAAATTGGTATAAAAAATCACTTCGCTGCATAGTTTTGGAACTCAATCCTCTCTCTCTCTTTCTCCATCTCACCTGCTTGAGATATATATATATATATATATATATATATATATATATACATATATATATATATATATATATTATACGAAAGGGAGCAGGCAATATGAATAGTTCTGTCTTCAAGATGGACTGCGATGGTCTCCATAGGCTGCTGGTGAAGGATGTATATGATGTATTCCCATGGCGTTTCATTCTCATTTTCTTTATCCCCTCCCACGACCTCCCTCTCCCCCACCCCATTTTTTTTGTTTTGTTTTCCCTTCAGATCTTTGCCAGGTCATTAATATGATGATGGGGAATTGTTTGTCTGTACTTGTTTTCTCCCACTACTGAATTGTTCAACACACACACACACACACACACACCACACACACACACACTCACACACAGATATATATATATATATATATATATATATATATATATAGCATATATATATATAATATATATATATATTTTTATATCTGTGTGTGAGTGTGTGTGTGTGTATATATACTGATTGTTCAACACACACACACACACACACACACACACACACATGTATATGATGTATTCCCATGGCGCAGCTGTATATATATATATATATATATATATATATATATATATATATATATATATATATAAAACAGTTTAAAATAGGATTTTTTAAAATCCTATTTTAAACTATTTTTAGACTTCTGAGTGGTCTTTTAACTCTAATTTTTTATAATATGCTTGGGTTATTGAACAGCAGAGCTGACCACTCAGACTGTTCCATATCTTTTGATCTCCCTTGCATCCTTGAATGGATCTTCAAGCATGGCTCAAAGATTGTTCCTTACATTTTATACTATTTACATAATAATTATAGTTCTTCAACAACAAATTTCCTTTCCACACTTTCTTTTTGTTTCGCTTTCTAACCTTCGCTGGCTGCTTTGGGGTGGTGTTGCTTTTTTTTTTAAACTCTTGGTGGCATAAACACTACAGAATTATGGACTGCGGTGCATTTCTATTTGACGCCAAAAGAGCACAAACACAATCAGCCATGTTTCCCTGATGAGTCCGATCCAGTGGACGAAAAGCCTAGTACAGGCAATATGAAAAGATCTGTGTTCGAGAAAACTTGCAATGGTTCCCATATGCTACCAGTGAAGAGTTTACTATTTTTACTATATTTCCCTACCTTATCTTCTTATTTTCTTTTCCACTCCAGTTTTTGCTTGTAATTCAAATCTTTGACAAGTCGTTTACATAATAACAGAAGAATTGATAGCCTGTACTTGTTTTCCCCCACTATTAATTTGTTCAGCATATATATATATATATATATATATATATATATATATATGCTAAAAATATTTTTTTTAATGAAGTGTTAAAATCTAGAAGCTTGTTTCAAGCCTTGCTATCTTCAGGATGTCTTTTGGGGCACGCCAACGATCTTTTTGAAATCAAGTCCCGCACGCCATAAAAGATCGTTGGCGTGCCCTAAAAGACATCCTGAAGATAGCAAGGCTTGAAACAAGCTTGTAGATTTTAACACTTCATTTTTTTTAAATATTTTTAACAGATGTTGCTCCCCAAGGGGTTGAGCACCTTCAGATTTTTTAAGGACACTTTTATATTGTTCATAATATATATATAGTTAGTTAGTTAAAACAAGTTTAAAAGAGAATCTTAAAACTATCTACAAATTTGTTTCAAGCGTGTTGCGCTGTCATCAGGATGGTTTTTGGTTTGCCCACCGCCGATGTTATATAGCGTGTGGGCTCCCGTTTGCGGTTGTTTGCACGTGCGGGTTGGCTGCACGTGTTTTTTGGGGGCTTTCAGGCATTTTAAATATACTGATATATATATATATATATATATATATATATATATATATATATATATATATATATCAGTATAAGATTACTGAAGGTTCATTGTGAGAAGCATTTGTTTTTTCCCCATTCACCCACTCAAGCACATACTGTTAGTTAGGCAGAATCATCTACCACTGCAGAATGAATGCTTATCTCCCCCTATTTCTTCAATCTAAGACATAAGAGCAAGCTTTGTTTATAATTCAATATTTTTGCAGTCATTGCAACACCAAGCTGCTCTGTAAGTTGCTGGAACGGTGCTCGGTACTTATCCTTGGAATTTATTAGTTTGTTGTATATATATATATAATATATATATATATATATATATATATGTATATCTGCTGCCACACTATGGCGGTTTGTTTCGGCGTGTGTATGTGCGCTCGCGCTGAGGACTCTTCTCTGGTCCGAAATCGGTTCGCCCCCACATCTTCACGTTATCCGCCCTGCACGTAGAAACCCACAATGCAGTCTGCATCAGTTGTCTTCTTTCCAAACGCTCTAACGCCGAGTGTTTTCAGACAACGATACCTGTATAATGCACGGCCATAGTGCTTGCTGATTGCCATAGACATGGTGCTGATGGCCATAGACATAGTGGCTGATGGCCATAGACATGGTGCTGATGGCCATAGACATGGCGCGGCAATCCGGGCGTAGGGGCAAACAGGAGGCTTGTTTTAAAGCAAGAGCAAGTCGTTCATGCATATTCAGAATATACAAGCGTGTGTGTGAAAGAGAGAGAGGACACATGTGTGCGTGACTGCTTGTGGCTGTTAGTGTTTGGCTGTAAGTAAGACAAATAAAATATATATTGTTCATTCCAATTCGGGAAGCTCGTGTAATACTTTTAAAAAAAAGTTTGTCCAAAGTGTTATTTTTGAATTTTGTCTGTTGTAATTGAGTCCGAGATTGTTCATTGCAGAAAAAAAA
>CM031621.1:39887502-39892502 GCA_018398815.1 Conus ventricosus
CCACCCCCTCTCTTTTGTTTTGTCTGTGCTGCTAAATGACACCAGAATTATTTATGCTACTGACCTATAGATTCTTTCTTCCCCCCCCCCCCCCCCCCCCCCCCCCCACCATCCCGCATAAAAATCTCTTTAAATCTGAAAATAATCCGGTTTCTATTCAAAAGTACGTCATAAATGTGGTGTTAAAATATCTCAGATATCATCTGAAACGTTTTCTATTTCATTTAACTGTTTTTCAGCGTCCACAATACGGGACTAAAGCCAAAAGTGTTCTTCAGCAAGGAGGGCTTGTGGATGACGCATTCTCTACTAAAACAAGACAGTATTGGTTCCAAGCTGAAGTATCGTACAGCGTAGGTATTCTGTTCCTCTCCCCCCTTTCCATCTACCTCAGGTGATGGTCGAGAGAGTTCCTCTTTTGGATGGACGATAAACCGAGTACAGCATGCGCTTAGCCAATGTGTAAAAGAACCTGACTATAATCCATTGTGCCTTGCAAAATTCTTTCGGAAAAAGCTGACAGCAAACATAAGAAACATCCAAAGGTGTGTTTAAAAAGAAGGGGGCAAAACGTGTAGCATTTTACTATAGCGAGGCGCTCTATCCGTGTGGACAGCAGTCAGAATGTCACAGAGCAATCTGTTGTGTCTTTGAAATACATGTAATACAGAACAAATGAGCGTTTCGAAAAAAAAGAAAGATTAGGCAGCAAATCTCCACAGAGACTCTGGGAAGACGGAAACTACCCCTACTATTCTCAGACACCGTCTGGCACGGGAGCATGTCTTTGACCGTTACTTCTTGTCCATGTCCTTTTCCACAGGGCGAGGCTGACCGAATCATGGTCAGGACAGAACAACGGGAAGAACAGGACGGAGCAACCGCACCTCTGCCCTGTGGCGCAGGACTGAGCCAAAAAAGCTGTGGACATCCCGACTTTTCCAAGAGTCCGTCACGGCACGCCACGACCTACTGTCGGGGGACTTATGACGATGATGATGGTTGGACTGGACTGAACTAGGCTGGATAACTTTGTCATTACAACACGGTAGTTCTCTGTGTGCCAGTTGTGGCTGCTGCTCCCTGAGACGGCCGTCACCATCGAGGTATGGCGCGACCAGTTTTCACCTCTTTTCCCGATCACACGCATGTTTTTTTTAAACCCCCCCCCCCCCCCCCCCCCCCCCCCCTCCAAAGACCCGCCGACGACCCCCCCGCCCCGCACCCCCCCCCCCCCCAACCACCAAACCCCCTCCCCCTTCCCTCCCCAGATACAAATTCGAGTGGAACATCCAAGACCACTGAGGTACACAATCCGCCGATTGAAACTTTACAAAAACCGTTTGACCTCTAAGTCTTCTTCTTGCGAAACATCGGCATATCAGAAAGACTCCTGTTGCCTCAATGTTGTGTCTTGCTTTGTTTGTTTTGTTCCTATTATTTGGCGGATTACTTAAATTCTCTTGATTTTTTTTTTCTACTTTCTTTTTGTTGTTGTGTGATTTGTCTAGTGTTTTTTTTTTTTTCCCCTGTGCTAAATGCACGCCACACATGAGACCTTGGTTTCTCGGGGGAAAACGAGCATTCTGCCTTCACTGTAGTCGTAGTGAAGAAGGGGGGAGCACAAAACAACCCCAACAACAACAATAACAAACAACAAAACAAACAACAACAACAACAACAACAAAACTGGCGAGCGCGAGATTTGAACAACAGACCTGGGGTTTCGTGTACTCTAGCCGAGTGCGTTCTCTATCTCATGTGCGCCCCCTGTCATGATGATGCTATTGACGTTTTTCATCTCATGGCCGCCCTCCCGTCATGAAGATGCTACTGACGTTATTATCTCATGGGGATCCCCTGTCATGGTGATGCTATTGACGTTATCTATCTCATGGGCATCCCCCGTATGGTGATGCTATTGACGTTGTCTATTCTCATGGGCATCCCCTGTCATGATGATGCTATTGACGTTTCTATCTCATGGCCCCCCTCCTTGTCATGATGATGCTACTGACGTTATCATCTCATGGGCATCCCCTGTCATGATGTGCTATGACGTTATCTATCTCAGGCCGCCCTCCTTGTCATGATGATGCTACTGACGTTATCTATCTCATATCCCCCCCCCCTCCCTGTCATGATGATACTATTGACGTTTTCTATTTCATGGCCGCCCCCTGTCATGATGATGCTTTGACGTTATCTATCTCAAGGGCATCCCTGTCATGATGATGCTATTGACGTTATCTATCTCATGGCCGCCCCCCCCCCCCCCCCCCCCCCCCCCCCGTCATGATGATGCTATTGACGTTATCTATCTCATGGGCATCCCCCTCCCCCCCCCTCATGATGATGCTATTGACGTTATCTATCTCATGGGTCCCCTGTCATGATCATGCTATTGACGTTATCTATCTCATGGCCGCCTCCGTATGGTGAGTTGATTTAACGTGGTGACAGCCCTGATGGGCCCTTTGCGGTCGGCTGGGCTATAAGCAACATTATCTTATCTCCTTGTCATGATGATGCTATTGACGTTATCTATCTCATGTCCCCCCCCCCCCCCCTCCCTGTCATGATGATACTATTGAACGTTATCTATTTCATGGCCGCCCCCTGTCATGATGATGCTATTGCGTTATCTATCTCATGGGCATCCCCTGTCATGGTGATGCTATTGACGTTATCTATCTCATGGGCATCCCCTGTCATGATGATCTGTTGACGTTATCTATCTCATGGCCGCCCCCCCCCCCCCCCTGTCATGATCATGCTATTGACGTTACCTATCTCATGGGCATCCCCTGTCATGATGATGCATTGACGCTATCTATCTCATGGGCGCCCCCCTCCCCCCGTCATGATGATGCTATTGACGTTATCTATCTCATGAGCTCCCCCCCCCCCCCCCGGTATGACCACGAAATGAACTCGCCTGGTATGACCCCCAAATGAACTCGCCTGGTATGACCACGAATGAACTCGCCTGGTATGACTACCAAATGAACTCGCCTGACATGACCACCAAATGAAACTCGTCTGGTATGACCACGAAATAAACTCGCCTGGTATGACCATGAAATGAACTCGCCTGGTATGACCACGAAATGGACTCACCTGGTGTGGACCCCCAAATGACCTCGCCTGGTATGACCATGAAATGAAACTCGCCTGGTATGAACCCAATGAACTGGCCTGGTATGACCACCAAATGAACTCGCCTGGTATGACCACCAAATGAACTCGCCTGGCATGACCACGAAATGAACTCGCCTGGTATGACCACCACATGAACTCGCCTGGTATGACAACCAAATGAACTCGCCTGGTATGACCCCCAAATGAACTCGCCTAGTATGACCCCCAAATGAACTCGCCTGGTATGACCACGAAAAGAACTCACCTGGGATGACCACACAATGAACTCGCCTGGTAGGACCATGAAATGAACTCGCCTGGTATGACCATGAAATGAACTCGCCTGGTATGACCACCACATGAACTCGCCTGGTATGACCCCCAAATGAATCGCCTGGTATGACCACCAAATGAACTTGCCTGGAATGACCACCAAATGAACTTGCCTGGTATGACCGCCAAATGAACTCGCCTGGTATGACCACCAAATGAACTCGCCTAGTATGACAACCAAATGAACGGCCTGTATGACCGACAAATGAACTCGCCTGGTATGACCACGAAAAGAACTCGCCTGGTATGACCACCAAATGAAGTCGCCCGGTATGACAATCAAATGAACTCGCCTGGTATGACCACCAATGAACTCGCCTGGTATGATCACCAAATGAACTCGCTTGGTATGACCACGAAATGAACTCACCTGGTATGACCACCAAATGAACTCGCCTGGTATGACCACCAAATGAACTCGCCTGGTGTGACCATGAAATGAACTCGCCTGGTATGACCACGAAATGAACTTACCTGGTATGACCACGAAATGAACTTACCTGGTATGACCACGAAATGGAACTCACCTGGTATGACCACGAAATGAACTCGCCTGGTATGACCACCAAATGAACTCGCCTGGTATGACCACCACATGAACTCGCCTGGTATGATCACCATATGAACTCGCTAGTAATGACCACCAAAATGAACTCGCCTGGTATGACCACCAAATGAACTCGCCTGGTATGACCATGAATGAACTCGC
Organism: Conus ventricosus; assembly: GCA_018398815.1. Classification (NCBI taxonomy): domain Eukaryota; kingdom Metazoa; phylum Mollusca; class Gastropoda; order Neogastropoda; family Conidae; genus Conus; species Conus ventricosus. The sequence goes on from CM031621.1 coordinate 39,891,686, forward strand.
CTGGTATGACCACCAAATGAACTCGCCTGGTATGACCACCAAATGAACTCGCCTGGTATGACCATCAAATGAACTCGCCTGGTATGACCACGAAATGGCGACGCCGGTGGAAGAATGATCGAATTTTTTTTTTTTTTTTTTTTTTTTTTTTTGGCACTTGACTGCGAACTTTGCGTATGACACGGAGTTTGTTCACAGCACGCCATTTCCTGATGCTATGTACAGTCTTGGAATAATTACGGTTGTTGTCATTATGCCAGGTTCTACAGCTTTTTCTTTTCCATGATGTTTATATTCAGTCTTGAAATAACAGGGATAACAGGGATGGTGTTGCTATGATCAGACTCGTCGCTTGTCTTTTCCATGATGATGGATGTTTGCTTTCTTCTTGTTGTCTGTTGACCATCTTGTCATCACCATTATCATCTCGTCGTCGTCATCGTCGTCGTCGTCGTCGTCGGCATCGTCGTCACCGTCATTTTATCCTCCTCATCATCATTAACATCGTGGTCAGTATCATAACATCAACATCACAATCATTGTCGTCAGTGTTATCATCGTTATTGTCGTCCTCCTCACCAAAGTCGTTGACATCATCATGATAACTGTGGTCATAGTCTTCATTTTAATGATCACCATTTTCATCACCATCATCATCATCATCATCATCATTATCATCAACATTGTCGTCGCCACGATCATTTATCACTGTCGTCGTTAGCATCAGCACGACCACTACCATCATCAGCAACATCTTGCTTTCAAAATAGCGGGTCAGAAATCATCAAGATCATAATCATAATCATAATCCTACCTT
>CM031621.1:39897502-39917502 GCA_018398815.1 Conus ventricosus
TTGTGTGTGTGTGTGTGTGTGTGTGTGTGTGTGTGTGTGGCATGCGCGCGCTTATGTTTTGTGTGTGTGTGTGTGTGCTGCGTGCGTGTGTGTGTGTGCGCGCACCGCGCACGCACGAACACGCTTTCTTATAACGCGTGTTTTTGTGTCTGGTGGTGTGTGTAGTGTTGTGTGTGTAGTGGTGTGTGCCGCGCGCGGCGCGCGAGCGGGTCAGTCGCGCGTGGGGTAATACTAGTGAAAGCACCCCAACATGAACTGACAACATTTTTACCAAGTTCTTTTCCTCGCCAGTTCTGCAGTCTCCTCAGACGGATCGCCAGCCGCGGGGTCATCATCCGGGCACTGCACCAGTTCCAGGGTTCAAGGTCATCCGAGGAGGGCGTGTCGCAGCGGTCACGGCATGGCCTGCTGGGATAGCCGCACCAATCCGTCGCCTGACCTTCGGCCTCAAAGGTCATGGACGCTGCCTCGTCGGTCAGGTTCCAAAGGACGAGGCTGCAAAGGTTTTAATAATCATGAGCACTTTCGATTGTAACTTCCTTCCGCCCCTGAAGCTGCCTGAAGGTTAATGAAACAAACTGCAGCGTTACTGGAAGCAGAAGAGCACACAAAACAAAGTGTGAAGTAACGCAGTTTTAATGCACGACACAAAACAGGACAAAAAGTTTTCGGCAATATGCCTTCCTCAGCGACAAAAAAATATAAACAGGACAGACATCAACATGCGCAATACTCCCCTTGTGAAGCCAAAGTGGTGAATGAAGTAGACAGAGGGACAGTGGAAGAGAGGGTGAGTAGAGTTCGAGGAATAGGGCACGAGGAAAGAAGGTAGAATAAAGTGAGGAGGAGGAGGAAAAGGAGAGAGAGACTGAGAGAGGTGGGGGTGGAGAAAGAGAGGAGGGAGAGAGAGAGAGAGAGAGAGAGAGAGAGAGAGAGAGAGAGAGAGAGAGAGAGAGAGAGAGAGAGAATGGAAGTAGAGGAAGAGTGGAGAGTGAGAGAGAGAAGAGGATGGGGAGGGGAAGGAGAGTGAGTGGAGGGGGAGGGTGTGATTGTATGTAGTGGGTGTGTTGGATATGAATTGAAATGAACAAGAGAAAACACAATAAATAAAATACAATATGCACAAAAAAAGCATTTTAAATGACAAGGGGGAGGGGGGGGGGGAGAGGCGGGTCAGCCGCCTAAAGCACCCGACCCAAGTCTGACCCAAGGGTAGATTGCCCTACCCAAGCACTATGGGGTGAGAGGGAAAACGGGAGAACCCCGAGAAAAAAACCACTAGCCAGACGCAGCTAAGAGCTGCAGGGCTCGCGTCCCCCCCCCCCCCCCCTCCCTCCCTCCCCCCCACACGAAAAAGCACTTGCCCGCGAGCACACACACACACACACACACACACACACACACACACATTCTGAAGGTTGACAATCTTTGTCAAAAGAGACCAAGCCATTACTTTTTGTTTCTTTGTTGCTCTCTCCACTACCTAAACATTGTCATGTTTCGCTTTGGACTGGAGCGGGGAATTCAGCGTCTGGGGTGTATATCGTTTCTGTTTCTGTTTTTCTTTTTTTTTTTCCTCCTAACTTATCGGCATCCAAAATGCATCTGGATCTGTCACTATGGACACAAGAACTTACGTGTTCATGTGGGTTCTGTCCCCTCTGTGCAGCGGTCTGTTCACGGGGCCACACTTGAGGGTAGGGTCACTCGTCTGTTGCGGTGTCCCCCAGGTGTCCCCCACAGACAGGCGAGGGGCGCTTGGACATTTCGGGGACAAGTCGCTGACATCTGTCGACACAAAGCGGATTGTCTGTGGGTAGAAGGAGGCTGCTGGCTGCCAGTCAATGCATGGACTGGAGCCCACTGGATATACGCTGAAATGGATGGGAACCCCACTGGATATACACTGAAATGGATGGAAAACCCACTGGATATACATTGAAATGGATGGGAACCAACTGGATATACACTGAAATGGATTGGGGACCCACTGGATATACACTGAAATGGATGGGAACCCACTGGATATACACTGAAATAGATGGGAAACCACTGGATATACACTGAAATGGATGGGAAACCCACTGGATATACACTGAAATGGATGGGAAACCCACTGCTTATATGCTGAAATGGATGGGAAACCCACTGGATATATACTGAAATGGATGGGAAACCCACTGGATATATGCTGAAATGGATGGGAAACCCACTGGATATACACTGAAATGGATGGGAAGGAGCTGGTCAAAACATAATGGATGGGAAAAGGCAGGATTTTACATAATGGATGGGAAAAGGCAGGTTTTTACATAATGGATGGGAAAAGGCAGGTTTTTACATAATGGATGGGAGGCTGCTAGTTGCAGGTGAACGGAGGGGAAGTTGTTGGTTATTTCTGAATGGATTGGGGGGGGGGGGGGGGGGGGGGCTGATGGTTATCTGCGAATGGATAGAAGACAGTTGGTTATCTGTGAATGGATGGAGGGCAGTTGGTTATCTGGGAATAGATGGAAGACAGTTGGTTATCTGGGAATGGATGGAAGACAGTTGGTTATCTGGGAATGGATTGAAGGCAGTTGGTTATCTGTGAATGGATGGAAGACAGTGGGTTATCTATGAATGGATGGAAGACAGTTGGTTATCTGTGAATGGATGGAAGACAGTTGGTTATCTATGAATGGTGGAAGACAACTGGTTATCTATGAATGGACGGAAGACAGTTGGTTATCTATGAATGGATGGAAGACAGTTGGTTATCTATGAATGGATGGAAGACAGTTGGTTATCTGTGAATGGATGGAGGGCAGTTGGTTATACTGGGAATAGATGGAAGACAGTTGGTTATCTGGGAATGGATGGAAGACAGTTGGTTATCTGGGAATGGATTGAAGGCAGTTGGTTATCTGTGAATGGATGGAAGACAGTGGGTTATCTATGAATGGATGGAAGACAGTTGGTTATCTGTGAATGGATGGAAGACAGTTGGTTATCTATGAATGGATGGAAGACAACTGGTTATCTATGAATGGACGGAAGACAGTTGGTTATCTATGAATGGATGGAAGACAGTTGGTTATCTATGAATGGATGGAAGACAGTTGGTTATCTGTGAACGAATGGGAGGTCACTGGTTATTTCTGAACGGGTGGGTGGGGGGGCTGTTGGTTATCTGTGAACAGATGGGAAGATGTTGGTTATTTTTGAACGGATGTGGCGTCTGTTGGTTATATATATGTGAACAGCTGGGAAGATGGTGGTTATTTTTTGAACGGATGGCAGTTTGCTGGCTACCTGTGAATGAATGATAAGGTTTGGGTTGTCAGTCAATGGATGGAGAGTTGATGCTGCTTATATCTGAGTGGAAGGGAGATTGCTGGTTACATATGAAAGTGAATGCTAAATATATGTGAACGGATGGGAGACTGTTGGTTATGTCGAGGAATGGATGAGAGATTGCTGGTTACATATGTGAATGACTGTGAATACTAATTACATGCGAGCGGATGGGAGACTGTTGGCTAGGTCTGTGAGTGGATAGGAGATTGCCAATCACATATGTAAATGAATGTGAATGCTGGTTGTATGGGAGTGGATGAGGAACTGTTGGTTATATCCTGTGAATGGATGCGAGATTGCTGGTTACATATGTGAATAACTGTGAACGCAGTTTATATGTTAGTTATATCTGTGAATGGACGGGAGATTGCTGGCCACATACGTGAATGAATGTGAAGGCTGGTTATATGTGAATGGATGGGAGACTGTTGGCTATCCGTGACTGACTGGGAGGCCAGTGAATATCCATGAAGGAAAGGGCGACCTAAACGTCTGACCGAACAGGGAGTATTAATGTAATGAATGAAAGGACTGTGTAGGTCCACTGTGTCTCACCGAATAGTGAGTATTAATGTAATCAATGAAAGGACTGTGAAGGTCCGTGTGTCTCACTCAAAGTTGTATTAATGTAATGAATGAAAGGACTGTGAAGGTCCACTGTGTCTCACTCATGTTGTATTAATGTAATGAATGAAAGGACTGTGAAGGTCCACTGTGTCTCACTCATGTTGTATTAATGTAATGAATGAAAGGACTGTGAAGGTCCACTGTGTCTCACTCATGTTGTAGTAATGTAATGAATGAAAGGACTGTGAAGGTCCACTGTGTCTCACTCATGTTGTATTTATGTAATGAATGAAAGGACCGTAAAAGTCCATTGTGTCTACTCATGTTGCATTAATGTAATGAATGAAAGGACCGTAAAAGTCCCCTGTGTCTCACTGATGTTGTATTAATGTAATGAATGAAAGGACGGTGAAGGTCCACTGTGTCTCACTCATGTTGTATTTATGTAATGAATGAAAGGACCGTAAAAGTCCACTGTGTCTTACTCATGTTGCATTAATGTAATGAATGAAAGGACCGTAAAAGTCCACTGTGTCTCACTGATGTTGTATTAATGTAATGTAATGAATGAAGGACCGTGAAGGTTGACTATGTCTCACTCATGTTGTATTAATGTAATGAATGAAAGGACTGTGAAGGTCCACTGTGTCTCACTCATGTTGTGTTAATGTAATGAATCAAAGGACTGTGAAGGTCCACTGTGTCTCACTCATGTTGTATTAATGTAATGAATGAAAGGACTGTGAAGGTCCACTGTGTCTCACTCATGTTGTGTTAATGTAATGAATCAAAGGACTGTGAAGGTCCACTGTGTCTCACTCATGTTGTGTTAATGTAATGAATCAAAGGACTGTGAAGGTCCACTGTGTCTCACTCATGTTGTATTAATGTAATGAATGAAAGGACTGTGAAGGTCCACTGTGTCTCACTCATGTTGTATTAATGTAATGAATGAAAGGACTGTGAAGGTCCACTGTGTCTCACTCATGTTGTATTAATGTAATGAATGAAAGGACCGTGAAGGTCCACTGTGTCTCACCATGTTGTCCATCTCGCCAGAAGGATTCTTTCTCCTCCTCGCGCTCAGGGAGGGGGAGACCAGCGTCCCGCCCCACCCTCACCCCCACCTCCGTGTCGTTGACCATCGCTCCACCAGTTCAAAGCTGTGCCACACACACACACACACACACACCACACACCACACACACATGCATTTCGCGTGCACGGCGCGAGCGCGCGGCGCGCGCCACACACCACACACACCACACACACACACAACCACCACACAAAAATCAGTCATGTACACGTACACGCATGTAAACACACATATAAGAGCAAACACACACACACACACACACACACACACACACACACACACACACACACACACACACACACACCAAGCGCGCACACCACATACACACACGTACACACACACACACACACACACACACACACACACACACACGTACACATACACACACATATAAACACACATCGCCAATGCACACGCACACGCATGTAAACACACACATAAAAGTTCCCACCCGTCCCTCCTCTTCCAGCACCCCCCCCCCCCCCCCCCCCCCCCCCCCCCCCCCCCCCCCCCCCCCCCCCCCCTACCTCCACCTGCACACCCCCAGCTGAGCCAGCCGCTCCAGCCATGGCGGGGACGGGTGCAGGTCATGCTGTGGACCCTGGGGGTCGGCCAGGGTGAGGGTGAGGGCCCGCCCGCCCTGTACAGGGAGTGCTGCTCCTGGTGCCGCCCTGTGGGATGCCGGCTGGTCGCTTCGTCCCACGCCTCCAGCACCTGGACACGCTCTGCAAGAGGTGGGCTGTGTTCATTGGCAGAAGGACAGGAAGGAAAAAGGGGGAAAGAGAGAGAGGAAAAAAAACAAAGAAAGGAAATAAGAAAGAAAGGAAGAAAGAAAGGAAGGAAGGAAGTAAAGAAGAAGAAAGAAAGAAAGAAAGAAAGAAAGGGGAAAAAAAGGAAAAAAGAAAGAAAGGACGGAAGAAAGAAGGGAAAGAAGAAAGAAAGGAAGGAAGGAAGGAGAAGGAAGAGAAAGAGGAAGGAAGGAAGGCAAGGGGAAAAGGGAAGAAGAGAGAGGAAGGAGGAAGGAGGGAAAAAGAGGAAGGAGAAGGAAGGAAGGCAAGGAGGGAAGGGAAAGGAGGAGAGAGGAAGGAAAAGGGAAAGGAAGGAAGAAGGAAAAGGGGATAAAGGAAAGGGAAAGAGGAAAAAGGAAGAAGAAGAAAGAAAAAAAAAAAAAAAAGCTAAGAAGAGCAAAAACAAACGAAAGAAGAGAGAAGCAGAGAGAAGAAAGACAGAGAGGAGAGGCGTACAATAGAAAAAAAGAAAGAAAGAAAAAGAAAAAAAAAAAAAAGAGAAAAAGAAAAGAAAAAAGCAAGAAATGATGAGGGAAAAAAGATTACAAAGAGGAAAAAGAAAAGAAAACGAAAAGGAAAAGCAGAGGGACAAAGAAAAAAAAAATAAATAAAGAAAAAAAGAAAAAAAAGTAGAAAAGAGATCGAGAGGAGCAGAGGACAAAGGAAGAAGCAGACGTTGATGCAAAAAAAGAAAGAGAATGACGATGAAAGGAGGAGATGCGAGAGGAGATGACAAAGAAGAAGCAAGTGACGGAGACTTGTCGACATGAGAGAAGAGATTAATCTATTAAAATGGAATTGCTGCTTTGCTGTCTAACGAACTGTTCCCATCTTAGCAGACATGACAGCACAGAGCACACAGAACACACAAGGAAACTCCCAGAAAAGGATGCTCCATGCTTGCCCATATACCCATAATGAACACCAATCTACACAGCACAAGAACTGGAGAAATGAATAAATATAGAGTAATTTTTATTCAAGACTGGCACAGCCTTTTAATTTTTACTTAAATAAAGTCAGACAAACACCAAGACGGACTAAAATGTCTGCTAGACGATTCGGTGTCGCAAGCAGAATTCCTTTGGAGAACTGAATTGTTTCTTGTGGGAGCAAGAGTTACCGTACTTGTTTCTTGTTTATTATTAACTGTTCCTGCCTGACTTCATATTTATTTTCGATGAGGAGAAGGAGAATGGCGATGATGATGATGGTGATGATGATGATGAGGATGACGACGACGACGACGACAATAATTTTTTTTTTTCAAATATAGGAACGGTGAAGAAACACATTCTTAAAACTCACGATCATTACACTATTCTGAACTTACAATCTTGGACTTCCAAACCACCGATCCCTGAATTGCAGAAGAGGAAAGTCGTTCAGTACTCTCTGGGAATGCACAGATCAGCTTTCAGCAGCAAGACATTCCTATAAACTCTCCAATGGCGGAAATGAATGCACGTGGTTGGGTCTACCATTTTCATGTAGGCGGGATAATTTCACCTAACATTGCACTTTCGCTCACAGGGAAGCACTCACCTCGGGATGGTCGTGAAAATTAACATGCACAGAACTTTAGACACAACAAGTGAGTTTAGAACGCTAGACTATCATTTAAGCTTAACCATGAGTAAAGCTCTCTCTCTCTCTTTTCTCTCTCTCTCGCTCTCTCTCTCTCTCTCTCTCTCTCTCTCTCTCTTTCCTGCAAGTTTTATAGATTTCGAAACCTGTTTCGACTAGTTTTACTTTTGGCATGCAAATGTGAAAGAACAGTTAGAAATTTATAAATTTTTCTTTTTTTTAAACCCATTTCAGTTTTGCGTGAGGGATTGCCATTTCGTAAAATTTTGTTCGGGCCCTTTTTAATGTGTATAGAAAAGTTTGTGTGAAATGAGGGGTTCAATTACTCCCCTTTATTAGGGGCAATGGCCCAAATTTTTAATTAAAATTGAATCTCTCTCTTTCACTCGGGCTGGGCTGTTTGTCTCTCTCTCCCCCCCTTTTCTCTCTTTAAAATATATATATATAAAATTATATATATTTTATATATATTATTTAAAAACTAAAAAAATTCCAAGGATAAATACCGAGCCCGTTCCAGCAACTTACAGGCAGGTTGGTGTTGCAATGACTGCAAGAAAAAATTGAATTATAAACAAAACTTGCTCTTATGGCTTAGATTTTAAGAAAAAGGGGGAGATAAGCATTTTTTTATCTGCGTTTGGGAGAATTTATTCTGCCTAACCCAACAGTATGTGTTGAGTGGGGAATAGGGGAAAAAAAAAAAAAAAAAATTTTTCTCACAATGAACCCTTTAGCAAGCTTATGTCTCCCCAAGGGGGGGACACCCCCCAATTGGGAGGGAAAAATCACTAAAAATTAAAATCCGGTTCTTTTACCCATTTTCGAAAAATTGGTGGTTTTTCCTCAGTGACCGCGGGGAAAATGGTAATTTGACCTCGCCTTTTTTAGTTTTTTAAAAAGACCGGGAATCCCAGAAAAGGCTGGTGTGCAATACCGGAGTATGTTTGTTGAGTTTTCAAAAAAACCCAACCCAAAAATGCACCTAAAAAGCAAAAGAAAATGATGAAAAAAGCAAAAAAAAGTTCATTTTTTTTGGAAAAGTAGGAAAAAAATAAAAAAGATTCTTCTTAAGAACAAAATGCTGAGGGCCAGTTTTTTGGAAAAGAATCCGCAAAAGGGGCTTAAAAAACAACAAACTAAATTTAAAATTCCCAAAGGGTAAGTACCGAGCCCGTTCCAGCAACTTACAGGGGCAATTGGGGTTGCAATTTACTGCAAGAAAAAAAATTGAATTATTTAAAAAAAGCCTTTCTCTTTTGTCTTAGTTTTAAGAAATTGGGGGGGGATAAGCATTTTATATCTGCAGTGGTAGATTATTTTCCCCAACTAACGTATGTGCTTGAGTGGGTGAAAAAGGGGAAAAAAAAGTTTTTCACAATGAACCTTTAGAAATTATAGTCTCCCAAAGGGGGGGACCCCCCTCCAATTTGGGAGGGAAACTCACTAACATATAAAATCCTGGTCATATACCCATATTTCGAAACTTGGTGGTTTCCCCCTCAGTGACGCGGGGGAAAAAATGGTAATTTGACTCCTTGCCTTTTCAGTTTTAAGGAAAACTGCAATCCCAGAAAAGGTGGTGTGCAATACCCCTAGTATGTTTTTTGAGTTTTCAAAAAAACCCAAACCCAAAAGGGGCCACCTTTAAAAAGCAAAAGAAAATGATTTAAAGAGCAAAACAAATACATTTTCTTTTGAAAAAAAAATAGAAAAAAATTTAAAAAAAATATCTTCTTAAGACACAAGTGGGTGGGGGGGCCGTTCTTGGGGTGAATGCAAGGGACTTAAAAAAACAACAAACTAATAAATTCCAAGGATTTAAAAAAAGAGCAAACCCTTCCCGCAAATTTCGAGCAGGGTTGGTTTTTGCAATGACTGCCAAAAAAATATTGGGAATTTTTAAACAAAGGGTTGCTCTTATGTCTTAAAATTTTTTGAAATAGGGGGAGATAAGCAAATTTATATCGCGGTGGGGGTTTATTCTGCCTAAAATAACAGTATGTGCTTGGGGTGGGTGAAAAGGGGAAAAAAATTTCTTCCACAATGAACCTTCAGCAAACTTTTAGTCTCCAAGGGGGGGACACCCTCCAATAGGGGGGGGGAAAAATCACTAACATAAACTCCCGGTCATTTACCCCATATTTCGAAACTTGGTTGGTTTTCCTCAGTGACGCGGGGAAAGGGGGTAATTTGACTCCCCTGCCTTTTCAGTTTTTAAAAAGACTGCAATCCCGGAAAAAGGGTGGGTGCAATACGTAGGTTTTTTTTTTGAGTTTTTTAAAAAAAACCCAAAACCCAAAAGGGGCCACCTAAGAAGCCCAAAAAAAAATGTGAAAAAGAAAAAAGCTCATTTTTTTGTGAAAAGTAGAAATATAAAAAGATTTCTTTTTTAAGGGCACAAGTGCTGAGGGCCGTTTTTGGAAAAGAATTTGCAAGGGACTAAAATACAAAAAAACTAATAAATTCCAAGGATAAGTACCCAGCCCGTTTCCCGCAAATTACAGAGCAGCTTTGGGGTTTTCAATGGAAGCAAGAAAAATTGAATTATAAACCAAAACTTGCTATTATGTTTAGGGTTGAAGAAATTTGGGGGGGATTAAAACTTTTATTCTGCAGTGGTAGATGATTTTGCCTAACTAACGTATGTGCTTTAGTGGGTGAATAGGGGGGGAAAAAAGCTTTCACCATGAAAACCCTTTGCAAGCTTATAGTCTCCAAAGGGGGAGGCCCCTCCAATGGGAGGGGGGAAAATCACTAACCCTTTAAAATCCCGGTCATTAAAACCCATATTTCGAAAATTGGTGGTTTTCCTCATTGACCGCGGGGGAAAATGGTTTAAATTTTATCCTCTGCCTTTTCAGTTTTAAGAAGGAAAGAATCCCCGAAAAGGTGGTGTGCAATACCGTTGTTTTGTTTGTTTTTGTTTTCAAAAAAAACCCAAACCCAAAAGGGGCCACCCAAGAAGCCAAAAAAAAATGAGAAAGAGCAAAAAGCAAAATTTTTTTTGTGAAAAGTAGAAAAAAATAAAAAAGATACTTCTTAAGGCCCCAAATGTGAGGGCCAGTTCTTGGAATGAAAACCGCAAGGGACTAAAATACAACAAACTAATAAATTCCAAGATAAGTACCGAGCACCGTTCCAGCAACTTACAGAGCAGCTTGGTGTTGCAATGACTGCAAGAAATATTGAATTATAAACAAAGCTTGCTCTTATGTCTAGATTGAAGAAATAGGGGGAGATAAGCATTCATATCTGCAGTGGTAGATGATTCTGCCTAACTAACAGTATGTGCTTGAGTGGGTGATAGGGGAAAAAAATGCTTCTCACAATGAACCTTCAGCAAGCTTATAGTCTCCAAGGGGAGACACCCTCCAATAGGGAGGGAAACTCACTAACATATAACTCCTGGTCATATACCGATATTTCGAAACTTGGTGGTTTCTCCTCAGTGACCGCGGAAAGTGGTAATTTGACTCCTCTGCCTTTTCAGTATATGACCAGAGTATATGTTAGTGAGTTTCCCTCCCTATTGGAGGGTGTCTCCCCTTGGAGACTATAAGCTTGCTGAAGGTTCATTGTGAGAAGCATTTTTTCCCCTATTCACCCACTCAAGCACATACTGTTAGTTAGGCAGAATCATCTACCACGCAGATATGAATGCTTATCTCCCCTATTTCTTCAATCTAAGACATAAGAGCAAGCTTTGTTTATATTCAATATTTCTTGCAGTCATTGCAACACCAAGCTGCTCTGTAAGTTGCTGGAACGGTGCTCGGTACTTATCCTTGGAATTTATTAGTTTGTTGTATTTTAGTCCCTTGCGGATTCATTCCAAGAACTGGCCCTCAGCACTTGTGTCTTAAGAAGATATCTTTTTTATATTTTCTACTTTTCACAAGAAAATGTAGCTTTTTTTGCTCTTTCATCATTTTCTTTGCTTCTTAGGTGGCACCTTTGGTTGGTTTTTTGAAAACTCAACAAACATACTACGGTATTGCACACCAGCCTTTTCTGGGATTGCAGTCTTCTTAAAACTGAAAAGGCAGAGGAGTCAAATTACCACTTTCCGCGGTCACTGAGGAGAAACCACCAAGTTTCGAAATATCGGTATATGACCAGGAGTTATATTTAGTGAGTTTCCCTCCCTATTGGGGTGTCTCCCCCTTGGAGACTATAAGCTTGCTGAAGGTTCATTGTGAGAAGCATTTTTTTCCCCTATTCACCCACTCAAGCACATACTGTTAGTTAGGCAGAATCATCTACCACTGCAGATATGAATGCTTATCTCCCCCTATTTCTTCAATCTAAGACATAAGAGCAAGCTTTGTTTATAATTCAATATTTCTTGCAGTCATGCAACACCAAGCTGCTCTGTAAGTTGCTGGAACGGTGCTGGGTACTTATCCTTGGAATTTATTAGTTTGTTGTATTTTAGTCCCTTGCGGATTCATTCCAAGAACTGGCCCTCAGCACTTGTGTCTTAAGAAGATATCTTTTTTTATATTTTCTACTTTTCACAAGAAAATGTAGCTTGTTTTGCTCTTTCATCATTTTCTTTTGCTTCTTAGGTGGCACCTTTGGTTGGTTTTTTGAAACTCAACAAACATACTACGGTATTGCACACCAGCCTTTTCTGGGATTGCAGTCTTCTTAAAACTGAAAAGGCAGAGGAGTCAAATTACCACTTTCCGCGGTCACTGAGGAGAAACCACCAAGTTTCGAATATCGGTATATGACCAGGATTATATGTTAGTGAGTTTTCCCTCCCTATTGGAGGGTGTCTCCCCCTTGGAGACTATAAGCTTGCTGAAGGTTCATTGTGAGAAGCATTTTTTTCCCCTATTCACCCACTCAAGCACATACTGTTAGTTAGGCAGAATCATCTACCACTGCAGATATGAATGCTTATCTCCCCCTATTTCTTCAATCTAAGACATAAGAGCAAGCTTTGTTTATAATTCAATATATATATATAATATATATATAATATATATATATATATATAACACACACACCACACACACACACACACACACACACACACACAACCTTACTATCAGGCCATTCCACGGAGACCATGTCAGCCAGAAGAGTCAACGCAGCCACCGAACGTGACGTCATCAGCCTGGCAGCACACGTCACAGAAGCGGAAGTGTCTGTTGCATGCTGGGAACACGAGTGGCAGGGCATGGCGGGGTCTCCGCACCAGGTGGCGTTCTCGGCACCGTCGTGAAAGAGAACCTGATCGCCCGTGAACGCTCGGAGCCTGCCACGATACACATGCTCACATCCATAGTCGGACGAGGAAATGTAAACATGAAGACGACTGTTGCTGCTGTCGAGACGTGCTCTCTCTCTCTCTCTCTCTGTCTCTCTGTCTTTTGCTGTTGTTGTTTTTTGTTGCGATTCCCTGGAGGTGTACTCCATTGTCTGTTGTAAGACCTGAGTCCAGGCATTCTGGGTGATCATGTTAGTTTATCATCTCCAGTAAGCTGAATGCGAGACTCGAACAAGAGTGGGTCTGAACTTCACATTAAAACACAACCAAGCAAACAAACAAAGTAAGAAAGAACTGCTTGATCATGTTACTTTCAATGGGAGTGTGGAACATCAACGCGTGAATGGAAGAGCTGCCAAGAAGAAGGGTCTTGGTCCTGCTGTCCTTTGGACTCCCGCTTGTCTAGAATTCACTGCTTTTTTTTAATTTTTTTTTTTTATAGCGCTTGAAAACAAATCGATCTCCCTGTTGGCAACACGAGCTGTTCAGCATGACAAGGGCGGCAACTTTCCAACAGCATGTGTTTGTGGAAAAAATACAGTGACTGGCTTCTTGCTTATCTCTCTTTATATGCTTGTCTTGTATCTCTTTGCCGAAAAGTAACGCGTAGTCGACAGTCCGCGCGCGCTTTGTGTGTGTGTGTGTGTGTGTTGTGTGTGTGTGTGTGTGTGCGTGTGTGCGAGCGTGCGTTCATGTGTGTGTTGTGTGTGTGTGTGTGTGTGTGCGTGCGTGCGTGCGTGCGTGCGTGCGTGTGTGTGTGTATATGTGTGCGCGCGCGCGCGCGTGCGCGTGTCTCCCTCACTTCAAAGACTGTACGCCCTACGGAGGGCGAACTATCTTTGCTCACTTCCACTGTGACCATCCACCTCTCCGACCCCTCCCCTTCTCTCACCCCCCCACCCCCACCCCGCCCCCTGCACCCACCACCTCCCTCCCATCCCTACCGCCCAACCAATCATGAATCCGCAGAGTGGAAACCATCCGCTCAACTATCTCCCCCCTACCTGCTGAACTCCGGGTCTCGTCGGCCGAAAGCTCTGCTCGCCTGACTCGTGTTCAGCGCTTCACTGCTCACGTGACTAGGACCGTGACACCTGGCGTCGCAGCCTTGACCCAGGTCACCGTCAATGAGGTGAAGGTCACGGGTCATGGCCGGTTGCAGGGGAACGTCCCTGACAACACAGTGATGGTAGTAGTGGTGGTAGCAGTGACAGTAGCAGCAGCAACGGTAGTAGCAGTAGCAGCGAAAGTGGTAGTTGTAGTGGTGGTAGCAGTAGTAGTAGTAGTAGTAGTAGTAGTAGTGCTGGTGGAAGTAGAAGCAACAGCAGCAGCAGCAGTGGTAGTAGTAGTAGCAGCAGTCGCAGCAATGATAATAGTAGTAGTAGCAGCAGCAACAGCAGCAGAAGCAGAAGTAGTAGTAGCAGCAATGGTAGTCGTAGCAGCAGCAGCAGCAGTAGTAGTGATGCTAGTGGTGGTAGCAGTTGTAGTAGTAGTAGTAGCTGTAGTATCATGAGTAGTATTGATAGTAATAGTAATAGTTGTGATGGTGGTGGTGGTGGCAGTAGTAGTTGTGATGATGGTAGTAGTAGTTAGAGAGATTTCTTACGATGATACATTGAAAAGTAGTAGTAGTAGTAATAGTAGTAGAAGTAGTAATAGTAGTGGTGGCAGTGGTAGTAGTAGCAGTAGCAGCAGCAGCAGCAGTGAGTAGTAGTGGTAATAATACCATAAATAATCCCTATTACTGCCACCATCATTCCTATTCAATGAAAACGTAATTTACTTGCAAGATTCATAAAGGGCAATAAACAACAACAACAAAACTGGTTTCCCTATAAAGTTGACTAAGGGGAGGTACCGTACGCCACCAACAAGAAGAAACAGAAATAGAGACACACCCGAAGGTGCTGGTAGGACCCAGAGAAGTACTATCCTCAACTGCCGAACAAACCCAGCTGGGAGCAATCCTGCACCACCCTTGGAAGCCTTCGCTGTGTTCACGTAGAGGTGCAGGCACGCACAGGGCGCTCCATCAAGACGTCATGAGACATAATTGCTCCCTGGCAGATGCCATTGCATAATGATGGTTAGATATGACACGACAGAACCTCCACGGAAGTGTGCCCATGGGTGAGCAGCCGATATGACGACAAAGCCCACCGGCGAAAACCGCCACCGTGAAGTAACTGCCATGTGCATCCCGCAGCCTCACTCGTTGCTGCTCCGCTGATGGGCGAAGGCAGTACCACTCTGGAAATGGCACAAAGTGCGACAAACAAAAAAACTGTCCCCTTTTACAAATTTGCTTTCAGAGAATTATTGTATGTCACCAACCAGCTGTACATACTGAAGTCTGGAAATGTTGTTTACAAAGTGTGGACGCAACGTACAGCCGCCCTTCAAGCTTCAGACCTTCAAACTTAAGGATGGTCAAAGCAAAGCATGTGGAAATGTTCACATGACGAAATGGGGCGCTGTAGAAAAATGTTCCGCAAACGTAACAAGTGCAAACGTTAGGGGGCCCCAACTCGCGCTCATCCCACTAGAAAGCCCTGCAGACTGACCACACCGACTACTTCACCACACACACTGACCACACACACTGACACAGACTAACACACTACCCTCACAGACTGACCACACACACAGATTGACCACACACACTGACCACGCAGACTGACCACACACGCTAACCACACACACTGACGACACACACTGATCACACACACACAAACTGACTACACACACAGACTGATTACACAGACTGACCCACACACACAGACTGACCACACAGACTGACCACACAGACTGACCACACACACACACTAACCACACACACACTGACCACGACACACTGACCACACACACACTGACCCACACACACTGACCACACATGCAAATGACCACACAGACTGACCACGACAGACTGACCACGCAGACTGACCACACACCAACTGACCACACACACACTGACCACCACACTGACCACACACACACTGACCACACACACACTGACAACACAACTGACCACACACCAGACTGACCACACAGACTGACCCACACACACACACTGACCACCTGACCACACACACACTGACCACGCCACCCACACACGACACCAACACACTGACCACACAGACACTGCCAACACACTGACCACAACACCACACTGACCACCACAGACTGCCACCACACAACAGACTGACCACACTGACCACAGACTGACCACACACAGACTGACCACAGGTGCAGGCCAAAGGCGTCCGCCGTGAAGTCTGCACGCCCGGCATGGACGTGGGCGTTGACCGTGACGGCGCTGTTCACACACCGTGACACCCCGGGACTGCTCGACCTCAGCTTCACCTCCGGGCGAACTCTGCATAAGTAGGAGAGCGTGCACACACACACACACTCACACACACACACACACACACACAACACGCTCACTCACTCACACACACACACACACACACACACACACACACACACACACACACACGTACTCACACACACACACACACACACACACACACACACACACACCACACACACACACACACACACACACACGTTGCAATGAAAACAACTCTTGTATTTCTTCTCCACCGTCTTTCCGTACGCCCCACCACTACCGTTTTCTCTCTCTCTCTCTCTCTCGGTCCCTCACTTTCAGTCTGTCAAATAACAAACTATGACAAGTTAGGGACGTGACGACACCATCCTCACTGACCTCCACTCCCTCCCCTCCCCCCCCCCCTTCCCCCTCTGCCTTTCCTATAAACCCCCCCCCCCCCCCCCCCCCCACCCCCCCTCCCCACTCTTTCTTTCTCTTGTTGAATAAGGCGCATTGAGGTAGCAGACGGTGGACGTGTTGTGTGTGCGTGAGTGTGTGTGTGTGTGTGTGTGTGTGAGTAGAGAGAGAGGAGAGAGAGAGAGAGAGAGAGAAGAGAGGAGAGAGAGAGAGAGAGAGAGAGAGAGAGAGAGAGAGATTCGAAATTGTTTTCTTTTTTTTTTTCCCCTTTTGAACAGCAGAAATCAGAAAACAGCAATACTTCAACATTGATATGCCTCACTGTCATTTTCACCAAAGCGGAAGTACTCACGTCACTTCCATTGGAGGAGACAACTCAATGTCCACATCCCGATAGTGCCAAGACAGAGCAGAGGTGAAAAACAGCTGCAAACGAAACAATCTCATCAAGATAAGCAGCAACAACGTTTATAATGATAACAGTAATAATAATAGTAACAATAGTCTAGTAATCATAGTAATATAGACAATCTCATTAGGTAAAGCAGCAACATATTAATGATAATGATAAGAATAATACTAATATGAGTCATGGCAATCGTATTATTCACATGATATCAGTAATAATGACACCAGATATTATATAAATAATAATTTTAATGGTAGTAATGAATATGAAAGTTTAAACACACACACACACACACACACACACACACACACACACACACACACACATACACACACACACACACACCAAACAACAAACGATAAAAGCCAGAAAAATGATAACATCAACATAAGAAATCATGGAGGTGAAAATCAAGTTTGAAGTAAAAGATAATGAAAGAAAGAAAGAAACAAAAAACAAACAAACAAACAAACAAAGACGCAGGAGACATACAGCTGGAAGATGACAATCTGACTATAACAAAACTACCCAACAACAAAAGAATCAAGGAGAAGAAATGGAGGGAACAAAATCAATTATCAACTGAAAATGCTATCTTTCCTGAAAGGAACAAAATAAATCTGTAAACTTAAAAAAAAAAAAAAAAGTCTCCCTTTATCCTCTCCCTTCACCACCCCCAGGCCCAGCAAACACATGAATTTAGCTCCATTTACACACACAGACACACAGACACACACACCTGTTGGTCTAATATCACGAATAGTGGTGGATAGACGTAAAATGAAGGAAACACACACACACACACACACACACACACACACACACACACACACACACACACACACACCTTTGCATGCCAATTTCTGAACACCCCACTCCCTAAAAAAAAAAAAAAAAAAAAAAAAAGGAAAGAAAAGAAAAGAAAAAAAAAGAAATGAAATGAAACAAACCCCATAAAAAAAATAACCCCCGCAGAGTTAAAAGTTATACCCTGAAACGGACACTTTATTAGTGTCAAATACACGGTACGTACGTGACAGGTTTATTCGTCTCTTCCCGAAAATTATAATTAACTCTCAGGTACGAAAGGGGAGATTACCCATGCTTCCTTCCAAAGTGAACACGTTCCATCCACCACATCACACGCCATCATCACTCCTCTACAACGCACAACGTGTTACCACCATCACTCCTCTACAACGCACAACGTGTTACCACCATCACTCCTCTACAACGCACAATGTGTCACCACCATCCCTCCTCTACAACGCACAATGTGTTACCACCATCCCTCCACTACAACGCACAATGTGTTACCACCATCCCTCCTCTACAACGCACAATGTGTCACCACCATCACTCCTCTACAACGCACAATGTGTTACCACCATCCCTCCACTACAACGCACAATTTTGTTACCACCATCCCTCCTCTACAACGCACAATGTGTCACCACCATCACTCCTCTACAACGCACAACGTGTTACCACCATCACTCCTCTACAACGCACAATGTGTCACCACCATCCCTCCTCTACAACGCACAATGTGTTACCACCATCACTCCTCTACAACGCACAATGTGTCACCACCATCACTCCTCTACAACGCACAATGTGTCACCACCATCACTCCTCTACAACGCACAATGTGTTACCACCATCACTCCTCTACAACGCACAATGTGTTACCACCATCACTCCTCTACAACGCACAATGTGTCACCACCATCACTCCTCTACAACGCACAATGTGTTACCACCATCACTACAACGCACAATGTGTTACCACCATCACTCCTCTACAACGCACAATGTGTCACCACCATCACTCCTCTACAACGCACAATGTGTTACCACCATCACTACAACGCACAATGTGTTACCACCATCACTCCTCTACAACGCACAATGTGTTACCACCATCACTCCTCTACAACGCACAATGTGTCACCACCATCACCTCTCTACAACGCACAATGTGTCACCACCATCACTCCACTACAACGCACAATGTGTTACCACCATCACTCCTCTACAACGCACAATGTATTACCACCATCACTCCTCTACAATGCACAATGTGTCACCACCATCACTCCTCTACAACGCACAATGTGTCACCACCATCACTCCGCTACAACGCACAATGTGTCACCACCATCACTCCACTACAATGCACAATGTGTCACCACCATCACTCCTCTACAACGCACTATGTGTTACCACCATCCCTCCACTACAACGCACAATGTGTCACCACCATCACTCCTCTACAACGCACAATGTGTTACCACCATCCCTCCACTACAACGCACAATGTGTTACCACCATCCCTCCACTACAACGCACAATGTGTCACCACCATCACTCCTCTACAACGCACAATGTGTTACCACCATCACTCCTCTACAACGCACAATGTGTTACCACCATCATTCCACTACAACGCACAATGTTTTACCACCATCACTCCTCTACAACGCACAATGTGTTTACCTGCTGGTACACGCTGAGGTCCACATGGGTTCGGTGCGGACTGCGCAGCTTCTGCTCCAGGGCGTGCACAGACCAGTCACGTGATGTTGCGTCACTTCCGAGGTTGGTCACCGGGTCAAACTGTTGCGCTGCGGAAGAGAATCATGACCACGACGTGTTGGCTTTGTGACACCCAGGGACGAGATGACGCACGCTTCAAGTGTCCTTCAGGACGCGTGTCCCTGTATTGTGGGCTCGTGCATGTATTACACATGCGTTTACAGCCACGTCAACTGCTAGAAAGTACCGAATATGCAGCAGTAAATCAACAAAAGACGATTGAATGACGTCTCAACCACATGATACTGGCCGTCACCTGAGGAATATGCAGCAGTATATGAACAAGTAAAAGACTATTGAAGTACCTCACAACGACCTGATACTGACCATCACCTGAGGAATATGCAGCAGTATATAAAAACACGTAAAAGACTACTGAAGTACCTCACAACGTCCTAATACTGACCATCACCTGAGGACTGCTGGAGCAGAAGCTCTGATATGATGCTTGGGGTGGGGGTGGGGGTGGTGGGGGGGGGCGGGCGGTGGGGGGGGGGGGGGGGAGAGCGGTATGGAAACAATGCCCAGAAAATGGGACAAATAAATACAGAGACATTAAAGGATAGAACAAAAATGTTGGAATG
>CM031621.1:39922502-39927502 GCA_018398815.1 Conus ventricosus
GTGAGACTACTTTGAGCTGTTCATGTTACTGCCGGCTGATGATGTGGCTCTGCTGGCTAAAACAGTCGTTGGTCTACAAAACCCACATCAATAGTTTTTGCATCGCGCAGCGTCAGGCTTACATTTCAAGGTGAATATGGATAAAAGTAACGTTGCTGTATTTAGGAAACGGGGGGGGGGGGGGGGGGGGCATTTATTTGCATGTGAAAAATGGACTCACCACGGTAAAAATACGCATCTTGTTAATGAACATAAGTACTTAGGAATCTGCCGTTCTACGAGACGGAGTTTTTGTTATGTATTTGCAAAACACTCTTTTAAGTTGAAAAAATAATTCCCTGCATACTTTTCTGAAACTGTTTAACGCACAGATTCAGCCGATTGTACAGTATGGTGCCGGTGCTGGGGGTTAGAAGAAGCAGCTGTACAATGCGAAAAGGTCCCATTATAAGGGCTCAAAGGATTTTCAGGAGATGACTGCAGGATGCACTAGGCTACATTTCCACACTGTGTGCCATTCTCTCTCCTCTCTCTCTCTCTCTCCCCTCTCCTCTCTCCCTCCTCTCTCTCCCCCTCTTTTCTCTCTCCTCTCTCTCTCTCTCCATCAGGAACTTGATTGGAGGCGAGAATCAAAAACAAGTTAGTACTTGGCCAGCCCCTCTCTCTCTCTCCTCTCTCTCTTCTCTCTCTCTCTCTCTCTCTCTCTCTCTCTCTCTTCTCTATCTCAATGATCACGTATAATTCTTGACAATTATCCCCATGCGAACACCTCAGCTCATAAAGAACTAAAACGATTCCCTTATCTAACATGATAGTGTGTCCATCACAACGTAGCTGTTGCTCTTACCTGGCTGATGTATCTGACATCCATCACAACGTAGCTGTTGCTCTTACCTGGTTGATGTATCTGACATCCATCACAACCCAGCTGTTGCTCTTACCTGGTTGATGTATCTGACATCCATCACAACAGAGCTGTGCTCTTACTGGTTGATGTATCTGACGTCCATCACAACCAGCTGTTGCTCTTACTGGTTGATGTATCTGACAATCTGTGGCTCCCCGTTGATGTTCTTTATCTCCAGATCACTGGAACACAAACGGATGAAAGAGTACAATTTTTATACATCATGCAATCATTTTTAGACATGTTTATGTTAAGGGGTTTCAGAACCAAAATCACATTAAAACAGCTGCCAGCATAAGCCTACAATTACGTACATTTAGTATTCTACATCACACGCACTTTTTTTTTTAAGAGTGATCACGTTCCAAATGAGAGTAATTATCATAGAGGAATTTGTCAAATCGCTACACTACCGTGGACGACAAACCCCTCTCTGCACTATTATAAGTTCTTACAGAGCTTGCAACTTCACGGCCCACACGTATTGTATGACGTCATGTTTACTACCAACGATTTGAAACGTACTGCAGCCACTGGAATTAGTGCTATATACATATTCGGCTCTCTCTCTCTCTCTCTCTCTCTCCTCTCTCTCTCTCTCTCTCTCTCTCTGAGAGAGACGACTTCAGCAACATAAAAATAAACGACAGTGTTATAGAAGAGGTTAACTGTCAAAACTGCTTGGTCTAACAATTGACAACAATCTTTCCTGGTCAGTACACATTTCTGCACTCACGCGTAAACTTTCTAAGAAATTATTTCAGTTTAACAGAATAAAACACTTTCTCGATTAACACACTAGAAAATGATTTTTCCATGCATATTTACAACCAGATTTCGACTATGCATCTACAATATGGGATATGGCTAGTAAAACTGTCTTAAACCCTTAAAAAGCATTTTACAGGCGTTCTATCAAACTTATACTTCTAAATGATCATTCCCTACTAATTCATGACTACAAAACATTACATATTCTTCCGTTTCAATTGAGATGTCAATTCAATAAAGCAGTATCTTTATACATAATAGTTAATGGACTTGCTCCATCATATCTCTCCGAAAAACTCCAAAAGACAAACTACGAGACAAAGAGAGAATACAACTTCCCCGTCTAGAACTAATCTGTATATATATATAGATATATAGATATTATGTCTTTATTTATATAATGTACTCTGCCCCTTTGTTTTTATTTTGTTTATTGCATCCCGATCCTTTCTTTATTAATATTATTTATTGTATTTTGATACCTGATATTATTGTTAACATACTCTTACTGCCCTTTCTTGGCCTTTGTTTAATTTGTGATGTGGTTTGCTTTGTTTTTGAGGACCTGATGAAAAAAAAAGTATTGAAATGCTTACTCAGTTATCCTCATTAAAGATTTCAGATTTCAGATTTCTCTTCTCTCTCTCTCTCTCTCTCTCTCTCTCTCTCTCTCTCTCTCTCTCTCTCTCTCTCTCCCACACACACACACACATAGAGGCGGTAGACTGTTGGAATGGCAGGTGTCTGAACCATGCATTTTTACCCTGCCAGAGTGAAGGAGGGGGTGAGGAGGGAGGCACGCGCAAAACGCCCAACAAAGCCCAACACAGCCACTCTATTTTGTACACCAATCGACCGATCTAAACAACCATGTTCATGTCTTTGAAATTCGATTCCTGTCCTCCCCGGTTTCCCACTGACTGGCTACATGTCGTTGTCTTTCCATCAGTATCGGCTACATTGACAAAAAAGAAAACAATCCTAGCCTTACCCATAATTATGTACTCAATACATAAGCATGCATGGTTCGCATGTTCAAACTACTCAAACAAATAAACAAATAAATACATTAAAAAAAAACCCGCTATTTTCTAATTCAAAAGACGAACAGTAGCAGTCCGGGGTGTTCTTGATACGGTCGATAAGGTAAAATCTGCTGTGACAAAGTGATTTCAAAAGATTGTCGACAAATTACAAAAGTCATGTAGTTGTTTGTTGTTGCTGTTGTTGTTATTGTTGTTGTTGTTGTTGTTGCTGTTTTACCTTCGGCAGGATAATAAGCTTTGGCATCAATTCATTACATCAGGAGTTTGTTACATTTCAGACGTAGGTGTGCTGGAAATGAACGTTGACGTTGAAGAAATGAACCAATCGCAAAGTGACACGTACACGGGCCATTCATACAGTACTCACAAGGTGTACGTTAATTCGCTGTTCCCGTTCAGGTTGTCCAGGTAGAGAACGAAATCGTCCTTGACCTCCGATGCATTCTGACCCCGGGTCAAGGACAAATTCGTCTGACCCCAACTCTTATGCAAGGCCAAGTTCATGGACTCAAGGTCGTTTTCAGACGTTCTGGTAGTTTGGAACATAACAAAGACATAGTTAAATGAATGATGTAAAGACATGAAAAAAAAGCAAGAGTAAGCAGTCTTCTTTAAGAGTTCAAACTCATCTTGTCCATCTTATAGCCATCTTACCCATCCTCGCCGCCCAGGCTAAAGGGAATGCTGGCTGACACGTTGGCCTGCCAGTCGATGTGGTTCAGGATGTTGGAGACCAGGTTCGACAGAGACGCGGCACGACGGACACGAGGCTTCTTCTTCTTCGTCGTTGGCTTGTCGCCCAATGAGGCGTCGGGAACATCCGGGTACCCGCGCGTCCTCGTCTTTTTGCCGGGATCGTAGTGGAAATGGATCCTGGCTTCTTCCAGCATGTCGAAGGGGCTGTTTTTTTTTTTTCGGGAGGGAGAAAACACTAAGTTATTACTAGGCGCCGTGCGGAGTGATACACAACTGAGAGAGAGAGAGAGAGAGAGAGAGAGAGAGAGAGAGAGAGAGAGAGAGAGAGAGAGAATTTCATTTTTAACAGTTAAAGTACCTAGTTCACTCTTATGAACCTAGATAAACTTTAGAGATTTTCTTTTTATTGTATGCTTAGAGCTATAAAGTAATTGTCTCACTTCATGAACTGGGACAAATCCAACAGCCATTTTTTCAAGATTATGAAGTGTAAAGCCACCCACACACACCCCACCGCACACTACCCACCACCCACCCAGCCACCCTCACAACCCACGACACCCACCACCCTGCCACACCCACCACCATCACACACCCACCCTATGCCACGCCCACCACCAGTCACAGCCGTCACCCCCACCACACCACACCACCACCCCCCAGCCACACCACCACATCTCCAACCACACCCCCCCACACAAACCCACCACCTGCTACCACCACCACCCAGCCAAAACACCACCCAGCACACACACATCACCCAGCCACACCACACCCACCCACCACACCACCCCCAGCACACACACCACCACCCAGCCACACACCCACCCACCACACACCACCACCACCCAGCCACACACCACCACCCAGCCACACACACATCACCACCACCACACCACCACACAGCCACACACACCACCCAGCCACACACACACCCACCACCACACCACCCACAGCACACCACCACCACACAACACCACCACCACCAGCCACACACACCCCCACCACACACCCACACCAACCCACCCAAAAATCCCACCACACCCACCACCACCCAACACACCACCAGCCACACAACCACCACCAGCACACACACCATCACCACCCAGCCAAAACCCACCACACCCCCACACACACCACCACCAACCCAAGCCACAACACACACCCCCACCCAGCACACACACACCACCACCCAGCCACAAACCACCACCCCCAGCCACACACACACCCGCCACACCACCACCACACCCAATTAACCACCCAGCCACACACCAAACCACCACCACCACCACCACACACACCCCCACCCAGCCACACACCCACACCAGCCACACCCACCTCCACACACCACCACCCAGCCACACACCCACCACCCAGCCACACACCCCCCACCCAGCCACACATCCAACCACCACCACCTACACACCCCCACCAGCCACACACACACCACCCAGCCCACACCCACCACCCAGCCACACACCCATCACCACTACCAACCCACACACCCACATACACATCACCACCCAGCCATACACCCACCACCACACCACCACCAAACCACACACCACCACCCACACACC
>CM031621.1:39932502-39960002 GCA_018398815.1 Conus ventricosus
AGACCAGACGACCAAGGGTGACCAGACCAGACCAAGGTGACCAGACCAGACAGGACCAGACCAGACAAGGGTGACAGACAGACCAGACCAGCACCAGACCAAGGGTGACCAGACCAGACCAGATCCAGCCAGACAGCCAAGGGTGACAGACCAGACCAGGACCAGACCAAGTACCAGTACCGACCAGACCAGACCAGACCAGACCAGGGTGACCAGACCAGACCAACCAGACTAAGGGTGACCAGACCAGACCAGACCAGACCAGACCAGACCAGACCAGACCAAGGGTGACCAGACCAGACCAGACCAGGTGACCCAGACCAGACCAGACTAAGGGTGACCAGACCAGACCAGACCAGACCAGACCAGACCAGACAACCAGGGTGACCAGACCAGACCAAGGGTGACGAGACCAGACCAAGGGTGACCAGACCAGACCAAGGGTGACCAGACCAGACCAGACCAGACCAAGGGTGACCAGACAGACCAGGGTGACCAGACCAGACCAAGGGTCCGACCAGACCAGACCAAGGGTGACCAGACCAGACCAAGGGTGACCAGACCAGACCAGACCAAGGGTGACCAGGACCAGACCAGACCAAGGGTGACCAGACCAGACCATGGGTGACAGGCCAGACCAGACCAAGGGTGACCAGACAGACCAGACCAAGGAGTGACCAGACCAGACCAAGGGTGACCAGACCAGACCAGGACCAGACCAGACCAAGGTGACCAGACCAGACCAGACCAGACCAGACCAAGGGTGACCAGACCAGACGGGGACCAGACCAGACAACCAGACCAGACCAAGGGTGACCAGACCAGACCAGACCAGACCAAGGGTGACCAGACCAGACCAGACCAGACCAGACCAGACCAAGGGTGACCAGACCAGACCAGACCAGACTAAGGGTGACCAGACCAGACCAGACCAGACCAGACCAGACCAGACTAAGGGTGACCAGACCAGACCAGACCAGACCAGACCAGACCAGACAAGGGTGACCAGAACAGACCAAGGGTGACCAGACCAGACCAAGGGTGACCAGACCAGACCAAGGGTACCAGACCAGACCAGACCAGACCAAGGGTGACCAGACCAGACCAGACCAGACCAGACCAAGGGTGACCAGACCAGACCAAGGGTGACCAGACCAGACCAAGGGTGACCAGAACGACCAGACCAGACCAGACCAGACCAGACCAAGGGTGACCAGACCAGACCAAGGGTGACCCAGACCAGACCAAGGGTGACCAGAACAGACCAGACCAGACCAAAGGGTGACCAGACCAGACCAGACCAGACCAGACCAAGGGTGACCAGACCAGACCAAGGGTGACCAGACCAGACCAAGGGTGACCAGAACAGACCAGACCAGACCAAGGGTGACCAGAACAGACCAGACCAGACCAAGGGTGACCAGAACAGACCAGGACCAAGGGTGACCAGAACAGACCAGACCAGACCAGACCAGACCAGACCAGACCAGACCAAGGGTGACCAGACCAGACCAAGGGTGACCAGAACAGACCAGACCAGACCAGACCAGACCAGACCAAGGGTGACCAGAACAGACCAGACCAGACCAAGGGTGACCAGACCAGACCAGAACAGACCAAGGGTGACAGACCAGACCAAGGGTGACCAGACCAGACAAGGGTGACCAGACCAGACCAGACCAAGGGTGACCAGACCAGACCAGACCAGACAGACCAAGGGTGACCAGACCAGACCAAGGGTGACCAGACCAGACCAAGGGGGACCAGACCAGACCAGACCAAGGGTGACCAGACCAGACCAAGAGTGACCAGACCAGACCAGACCAAGGGTGACCAGACCAGACCAAGGGTGACCAGACCAGACCAAGGGTGACCAGACAGACCAGACCAGACCAAGGTGACCAGACCAGACCAGACCAAGGGTGACC
Organism: Conus ventricosus; assembly: GCA_018398815.1. Classification (NCBI taxonomy): domain Eukaryota; kingdom Metazoa; phylum Mollusca; class Gastropoda; order Neogastropoda; family Conidae; genus Conus; species Conus ventricosus. The sequence continues at coordinate 39,934,431 of CM031621.1, forward strand.
AGACCAGACCAAGGGTGACCAGACCAGACCAAGGGTGACCAGACCAGACCAGACCAAGGGTGACCAGACCAGACCAAGGGTGACCAGACCAGACCATGGGTGACCAGACCAGACCAAGGGTGACCAGACCAGACCAAGGGTGACCAGATCAGACCATGGGTGACCAGACCAGACCTAGGATGACCAGACCAGACCAAGGATGACTAGACCAGACCAACAGTGACCAGACCAGACCAGACCAAGGATGACCAGACCAGACCAGACCAAGGGTGACCAGATCGAACCAAGGGTGACCAGATCAGACCATGGGTGACCAGACCAAACCAAGGGTGACCAGATCAGACCATGGGTGACCAGACCAGACCTAGGATGACCAGACCAGACCTAGGATGACCAGACCAGGCCAAGGGTGACCAGACCAGACCAGACCATGGGTGACCAGACCAGACCATGGGTGACCAGACCAGACCATGGGTGACCAGACCAGACCAGACCAAGGGTGACCAGACCAGATCATGGGTGACCAGACCAGACCACGAGTGACCAGACCAGACCATGGGTGACCAGACCAGACCAGACCGTGGGTGACCAGACCAGACCATGGGTGACCAGACCAGACCATGGGTGACCAGACCAGACCAGACAAAGGTGACCAGACCAGATCAAGGGTGACCAGACCAGACCAAGGGTGATCAGACCAGACCATGGGTGACCAGACCAGACCATGGGTGACCAGACCAGACCATACAGAACTAGAAGATTTCTACATTTAGAATATTCGTATACACTTTGTGACAAGTGTGCGAGTTCAATACATGTGAACGTCACCATATCAATGAATATCAACATCCTATCGTTCTCCCCAACACTCGCCCTTTAATTCGTGCGAGAGAGATTCGGATTCGGATTGAGATGAGTTTATTCACAATAGGCCACGGCCCCTTGAGCATGGGTGTGTGAACTTCATACAAGCAATGTGTCAAAAACATAAATAGGCACAAATTCATACATAAAACAAATCTCAACAAGTACCGATAATAATACATTGAAACAGAAACAGAGTAGGGACAAAAACAAAAGAATCATATCGCTAAGACGTTACTAATTCTCTAAACTTAAATGCCCGCGAGAGAGAGAGAGGGGGAGAGAGAGAGAGAGAGAGAGAGAGAGAGAGAGAGAGAGAGAGAGAGAGAGAGGAGACAGAGACAGACAGACAGACAGACAGAGACAGACAGACAGACAGAGAACCCATGGAAAGAAATGACTGGACTATCATTATGCCAGAGGGACGGCCACTTTGGGGGACATAACACAAGAGGTTTTCCATCCGAGAGAAACTGACATCCGAAACTGGCAACACGTTGACATCGAGTTCTGCACGAAAACCTTGTCTGATTTGTTAACAACGGACCAAATCGTGTTTAACTGTCAATTTGCATAGGTACTGGTGAACTGTTACGTTCTGTAACCAGACTAATACCAGTAGGAGCACTGAACGTTTGTGGCGCATGTACTACTAGAACTTGTTGTGTATTCAACCAATAGAAGTGTTAAAATAGAAGTCAACACGCGGACGGATTGGACCTTGCCAGAAATGATCATTCTAGCCCCCATGTCAGCAGAAGATCTGCTTTACATTTAGCAAAGAGCTTTCAATTCATGTTGCTTGTAGACCAGCTGGTCTTGAGAGGCTCGTTATCAGGGTTCATCTTGCAATCTCTCTCTTCTCTCTCTCTCTCTCTCTTCTCTCTCATCTCTCTCTCTCTCTCTTGGCCGTGAAGGATATGGATGCACAAGGGCGTTATAGCTACCGAAGGCTGCAAATCAACCACCTACAAATTTCAGCGAAATTATTAAAAAGCAGCCACAACAAAAACTAGACCAAATATCTCAAGTATTGAACTTATTGTAACAATCAATTTTATTCCAGCCAACTGCAACCCGTGTGAGAGAATGAACAAAACTTGTTCGACGGAACGAACGTTTCAAGGAGAATATGTTAAAAATTAAAAACACGAGATTCCCTTATAGTGATCCTCCGAAATGGAACCATTAAAGTCTCCCTGTGAGCCAACGAACTAGTGTGACTTGCTGTTAGTGACCATTTGCAAGAAGCTGATTACATTGTGGATTCGTTGTGCCTGCATATTAGTATAATTGCTAAAAAAAAAAAATTAAAAGAGGAAACATGACAATGACGCCAATTTGTAAATAAAAGAACAAAGAACACACCAATACGTAAACAAAGGGACAGTCAAAGAACGACCAATTGGCTGAATAAAGGAACAGACAGAACAGACCAATCAGTAAACAAAGAGAACAGTCAAAGAACAGACAATCTATAGGCTAAATAAGGGAACAGACAGAGAACAGACCAAATGTAAACAAAGAGAACAGTCAAAGAACAGACCAATCTATAGGCTAAATAAAGGGAACAGACAGAGAACAGACCAATCTGTAAACAAAGAGAACAGTCAAAGAACAGACCAATCTATAGGCTAAATAAAGGGAACGACAGAGAACAGACCAATCTGTAAACAAAGAGAACAGTCAAAGACAGACAATCTATAGGCTAATAAAGGGAACAGACAGAACAGACAATCTGTAAACAAAGAGAACAGTCAAGTACAGACCATTATAGGCTAAATAAAGGGAACAGTCAAAGAACAGCCCAATCTATAGGCTAAATAAAGGGAACAGTCAAAGAACAGACCAATCTATAGGCTAAATAAAGGGAACAGTCAAAGAACAGACCAATCTATAGCTAAATAAAGGGAACAGTCAAAGAACAGACCAATCTATAGGCTAAATAAAGGGAACAGTCAAAGAACAGACCAATCTATGGGCTAAATAAAGGGAACAGTCAAAGAACAGACCAATCTATAGGCTAAATAAAGGGAACAGTCAAAGAACAGACCAATCTATAGGCTAAATAAAGGGAACAGTCAAAGAACAGACCAATCTATAGGCTAAATAAAGGGAACAGTCAAAGAACAGACCAATCTATAGGCTAAATAAAGGGAACAGTCAAAGAACAGACCAATCTATAGGCTAAATAAAGGGAACAGTCAAGAACAGACCAATCTATAGGCTAAATAAAGGGAACAGTCAGAGAACAGACCAATCTATAGGCTAAATAAAGGGAACAGTCAAGAACAGACCAATCTATAGGCTAAATAAAGGGAACAGTCAAAGAACAGACCAATCTATAGGCTAAATAAAGGGAACAGTCAAAGAACAGACCAATCTATAGGCTAAATAAAGGGAACAGTCAAAGAACAGACCAATCTATAGGCTAAATAAAGGGAACAGTCAAAGAACAGACCAATCTATAGGCTAAATAAAGGGAACAGTCAAAGAACAGACCAATCTATAGGCTAAATAAAGGGAACAGTCAAAGAACAGACCAATCTATAGGCTAAATAAAGGGAACAGCAAGAACAGACCAATCTATAGGCTAAATAAAGGGAACAGTCAAAGAACAGACCAATCTATAGGCTAAATAAAGGGAACAGTCAAAGAACAGACCAATCTATAGGCTAAATAAAGGGAACAGTCAAGAACAGACCAATCAGCTAAATAAAGGGAACAGTCAAGAACAGACCAATCTATAGGCTAAATAAAGGGAACAGTCAAAGAACAGACCAATCTATAGGCTAAATAAAGGGAACAGTCAAGAACAGACCAATCAGCTAAATAAAGGGAACAGTCAAAGACAGACCAATCTATAGGCTAAATAAAGGGAACAGTCAAAGAACAGACCAATCTATAGGCTAAATAAAGGGAACAGTCAAAGAACAGACCAATCTATAGGCTAAAGAAAGGGAACAGACAGAGAACAGACCAATATGTAAACAAAAGAATAAAAGAAACAGTTAAAGAACAGACTCCAAACAGACTTCAGTCTTGAAACAAATTCACCAGGGGGGGGGGGGGGGGGGAGGGTAGGAAGGGAAGCCGTTTCTGGCAGTCCGACTCACCCTAGATTTTACCTCCGAACCTAATTTCTTTTTTTCTCACTCCTCTTTTTTTTTTTTACCTGTAACACACACACACACCACACACGCACACACACACACACACACACACGCACACGCACACAGCACACGACTATTGGGATCATCTTGCTCAGTCCCTCAAGTCCAGAAACTTGCTGCGTCTGAAGGTTCCATGAAGCGTCCTGAGCCAGTATGACGTTCAACTCACTGTCTACATGAAAACGAAAGGGGGGAGGGAGGGAAGGAGAAAAACAAAAAGAAAAAGAAAAAAAAAAGTTTTCAACAGTCCACTCACTTGTCGGATTTCCTTCCCTTTAAAATCTACTCCCTCGTGGATACAAATCAGATATAGTACCTGGAATAGCGGTTAGAAACTTGTAAAAAGGAAATCTTTTCCAACTTATGTACTATCATCAACCCCTCCTCCATTAACACCCCCCCCCCCCCCCCCCACAAGCCATGTATAAATCTCCTCATTTTACAGCAGTTGGAATTGATATCACCAATACTTAAATATTGGAAAGCGGTGACAAGTTGAAACACTGCTTACGGTGATAAGTTGAAACACTGCTCACGGTGATAAGTTGAAACACTGCTTACGGTGATATAAGTTGAAACACTGCTTACGGTGATAAGTTGAAACACTGCTTACGGTGATATAAGTTGAAACACTGCTTACAGTGATAAGTTGAAACACTGCTCACGGTGATAAGTTGAAACACTGCTTACGATGATATAAGTTGAAACACTGCTTACAGTGATAAGTTGAAACACTGCTTACGGTGATAAGTTGAAACACTGCTTACAGTGATAAGTTGAAACACTGCTTACGGTGATAAGTTGAAACACTGCTTACGGTGATAAGTTGAAACACTGCTTACAGTGATAAGTTGAAACACTGCTTACGGTGATAATGTGATAAGTTGAAACACTGCTTACGGTGATAAGTTGAAACACTGCTCACGGTGACAAGTTGAAACACTGCTTACGGTGATAAGTTGAAACACTATGAAACACTACTTGGGGTGATAAGTTGAAACACTACTTTCGGTGATAATTTGAAACACTGCTTAAGGTGATAAGTTGAAACACTGCTCACGGTGACAAGTTGAAACACTGCTTACGGTGATAAGTTGAAACACTATGAAACACTACTTGGGGTGATAAGTTGAAACACTACTTACGGTGATAATTTGAAACACTGCTTAAGGTGATAAGTTGAAACACTACTTAGGGTGATAAGTTGAAACACTACTTACGTGATAAGTTGAAACACTGCTTCCGGTGGTAAGTTGAAACACTGCTTATGGTGACAAGTTGAAACACTGCTTACGGTGATAAGTTGAAACACTACTTACGGTGATAAGTTGAAACACTACTTACGGTGATAAGTTGAAACACTGCTTACGGTGATAAGTTGAAACACTGCTTACGGTGATAAGTTGAAACACTGCTTACGGTGACAAGTTGAAACACGACTTACGACCATCCAGGCTTCGTCGCTAATACGAGGAGACCGTCAAACAGCTGTTACACCAAACCCAAAGTTGCAGTCCGCTATGCAATGATCACGACACGGAACTTCCTCTTCCCTGTCGCGCGCTTTGTCGCTTGCACTGTTCTGCTCTCGCGAGTGCACGCGCCCCCTCGCAACAAGCTCCGCCCCTCAGTCAAGTTGACAGGTGTAGATTTCATATCTGCATGTGTCAGTCAAACCAGGCGCAGAAATTGACAGACAGGTCGCAGCTGTCCTTTCCGAACTCGCTCTGCTGATAACATACGATAGCTCTGCCTCTTTGGGCAGGGGTTTTCGCTTCTCATAATTCGTTCCTCCACCCCCCTCCTCCCCCCCCCTACCTCCCCTACATCACATTCTTCTGTCTCGCTTGGAACCCGGATCTCACGCAATAATGAGATGTAGGTGTAGAGAGGGGAAAGTGTTCCTACAACACCAAGGACACTTAACCAGACACAGGCAGGCCATAAACGAACGTGAACTGACTTCCTCTTTCGACTCAGCGCACTTAACCGACTCCAAAATGTGTCACTCTGCATGTGCATGCTATTCGCTTGCAAGTATCATGAACGGGGTTTGACCTAGAGGCTTTTTTTTTCTTTTCTTTTCTTTTTATTCTTCCTTTCTGTTTTCTTTTTCTTTTTATGATTTTTCTTCTTCTTCTTCTTCTTTTTTTTAAAAGGCCGGGCCCGTGTCTCTACTGTGGACTTGGCACTACCGCTGAGTCCTTGACCACAGTCCGGCCACAAAAAAAAATCTCACAGTATAGTCACTGACACTGGCTCCCCCACTCGGTTTCCCACCCGACCCTTTCACCCCCTCCCCCCCCCCTCCGCCCCATCTTCGGTGCCATTTCTGTGCCATTGCCTCCCCTTCCAAAGCCACACCCTGACTGACCAGCCCCATCGCAGCCCAGGCAGCAGCAATAATGCACTATAGGGAGCGATCATCATCCAGTCGATAGAAGGCAACCCATCTGAGGAGACACTGCACTACTGTCAACACTCAACGGTGAAATTCAATGGTGCTCACTCTGAACCAACATACACAGGTCATGACCTTCCCTCCCCCCTCCCCCGCCCCCAACTCCCCTGCTTCTGACAATGATAATTACATAGGGCATGGAGCCAGCACGAGTGACCAGAAGGCGCCACCGTATCAGTCCAACGACGATGAATTTGCCCATACACTCAGACAACCTTGATACGAATTCACCAAATGCATAGAGGGGGATCCGGAATAGCTCAGTTGGTAGAGCGCCGGACTCGTAATCTTGGTGATCCTGGGGTTGCGGGTTCGAACCTCCGCCGGGGCGTTTCGGTACAGGGGGGATTTTTCCCTCGGAGTTAACATTGGTTCTCACTCCATTTCCCATACAGTCCTTCGAATAAGACTATAAACCGAGGTTCCGTGTGTGAACGCACGCATAACATCTTGCACACACGTAAAATCCCATCACCAACTTTCGGAAGAGTAGGCCAGTTTGGCCGTTGGTATGGATGACACGTTATACATAGCATACACCCTGCGTGAGAAATGGAAAGAATGAAGGCAGTAAGGAAAATGAGTGATCGATATTGAACGATACTGACTGGATGACACGGGAAACGACTGAATGAAGCGCCGGCTGGCAGCTCTTCAGTCGGCACTACCCAGGTAGGCAGCCCGTTGTGTAAACGAGTGTTGATTGTAAAGCGCTTAGAGCTTGGTCTCTAGCCGAGAATAGGCGCTATATAAGTATCCATTATTATTATTATTATTATTTATAGACGTAGAGAGGACATCAAAAGTGAGGTCAACTCGAGAGCAGGGTTTGTAGAGGCCACAGAATTTGAAACTGATTTTTTTTTTAAATGCGGAACGATGAGGTTGGTGGCATTTGATGCTAGAGATTTCCATTCTGGTGACAGACAGTATGCCAGAGTGTTGTAGTCTACTTTCATAACATGTCCCAGTATCAGCCAGGCCTGAGAGACACAGACACATGCAGTGTTGGTCAGAAAATATAAGTAACGCTATCAGGGGACGCGTCCATGATTGTGACGCTCGAGTGTGCGCTGTCAGTGTTCCCATGGAAGCCATAGCAAATTCAGCTCTGTGTAGGAGCCAGTCGTGGGCCCCCAAAAATCCAACAAATGAATGGCTCGGCTGAGAATAGAACGCACGAACCCCTGGCCCGGTTCCGCAACGCAAACCACCGCCCCACTGCGTTTGGTATCTATTCATATTTTAGTGTTGTGTTCTCTCTCGGCTTAAAACTGATTAGGTTTGAATCGGCTGGCTTTGGACATCGGCCAGATGGACGAGCAGAACGGTCAAAGCATTGAAGGGGAGGAGGTCAGGTGGGGAGGGGTAAAATGTTGAGGAGGGGGGGGTAGGGGTAGGGGTAGGGGGGGGGGCATGAGGGGTTAAGGTGACATTTGTTGAATGAGGAGAACATGCAACGATGTTAACGTGACCCGTGACCTGGAAAACAGGTCAATTAAACTTTCGCCCCACACACCTGCGTGTGTGTGTGTGTGTGTGTGTGTGTGGTGTGGTGTGTGTGTTGTGTGTGTCAGCGCGTCCGTGTGTGTATGAGAGAGAGAGAGAGAGAGAGAGAGATGAAGAGAGAGGAGAGAAGAAGGAGGAGGGACTGTGGGATGAAAGGGGTGTAGAGAGTGGGAGGGGAGGAGAGAGAGAGAGAGAGAGAGAGAGAGAGAGAGAGAGAGAGAGACTGTGGGAATGAAAGGGGTAGAGAGTGGGAAGGGTGATGGAGAGAGAGAGAGTAGAGGAGAGAGAGAGAGAGAGAGAGACGGAGAGAGAGAGAGAGAGAGAGAGAAGAGAGAGAGAGAGACGATGGGTAGTGAAAGGCGGAACAGAGAGAGGGGAGAGAGAGAGAGAGAGGGGGGTGGAGGAACGAAAGCAGAAAGAGACGGGGGAGGGGGGGGGGGGGAGCAATCTTCAAAGGGACCTTCAGAAAAAGGCCCTGTCGGTCGCTATCCACGCTGTGTATTGCATGAGCGCAGAGGGGAATGGAAGAGGAGGCGAGGGAAAATGGGGGGGGGGGGGGGGGGGGGAGAATGACACGTTGTGTGTGTGTTTTGTGTGTGTGTGTGTGGCGCATAACCTGCTGTTTGGGTGTGGGACAATTTCCTGATTTTATCTAGGGTGATCGGGTTTCTCCTCAGTGTTTTTTGGGTTCTGTTGTTTTGTTTTGAAACCGTAGTTGAGTGGATTCCGATCGTTTGTTCGTGTGCCCTGTTAGTTTTCATGAAACGTCGGGTAGAGAAGAGGGGCTGAAAGGGAGACCGGCAGAAGGGTACCTCCGGAATCCCGGGACGACAGGGGGGGAAAGGTGGAAGATGGGGACGGGTGGGGGGGGGGGCAGAGGAAGGATGACAGGGGAAAGAGTTATGATTAACGTATAAAAGACAGCAAATTCACTTGTCACCCCCAACAGACAGACAGACAGACAGCGGCGGAGGCAGGCAGGCAGGCAGACAGACAAACACGCCATATCTGTAAAATCACCTGTTTGATATAAAGAACGGCAGTACCGCTGCCCTTCAGCTGAATATTGATCTCAGGATCAGCTCCGGTGGTACAGGGTTTAGCGTCACGCATTATGCGCTGGGAGGTAAAAGGGGTAAAATTCCAGCGGGAATAGGGGTGGGGGGCGTCTTTTCAAATGAACACAGGCCAAAAGGTTGTTGGGGGGGGGGAGAGTAAGAGGTGGAAGAGGAAGAGGTTTGTGTATGTGTGTGTGTGGTGTGTGTGTGTGTGGTGTTTGTGTGTGTGTGTGTTAGGTTGTGTTGTGTTGGTGGTGTGGTGTGTGTTGTGTTTGTGTTGTGTTGTGTTTGTGGGGTTTTGTGTGTGTGTGTTGTGTGTGTGTGTGTGTGTGTGTGTGGGGTGTGCAGGGTGCATAATCTACTAAGTTTTGTGCAAACCTTTTCCTGATGTCGTGCTTTTCTACCGTTTTTATCTTGAACTACGCCGGTGAAGTCGATTTTAGGTTTGTTAATTTTCGGAAAGTTTGGGGAGGAGAGAGGCAGCAGAGGACGAGAAGCGAGGAGGTTTGGGATGAGGGGGGTGGGGGGGGGGGGTGGGGGGAGGCTGTGGAACCCAGAGGAACAAAGAAGGGCTCAGAAGGAGGGGGGGAGGGGAGGCGTTTCATGCCCTGATCTTGGAGTGGACTTATTTAAGAGTTCCTTCCCCACGTCTTTTGGGTGAGTTCCACTTGGCATTATTCAATGTCAGGAGAGGTTCATTAGGGAACGATCACTGTTCAATGTCAGTGAGGTCATTGGGAAACGATCATTGTTCAATGTCAGTGAGGTCATTGGGACGATCATTGTTCAATGTCATGAGGTCATGGATCGATCATTGTTCAATGTCAGTGAGGTCCATGGAACGATCATTGTTCAATGTCAGTGAGGTCATGGGAACGATCATTGTTCAATGTTAGTGAGGTCATGGGACGATCATTGTTCAATGCAGTGAGGTCATGAACGATCATTGTTCAATGTTAGTGAGGTCATGGGACGATCATTGTTCAAGGTAGTGAGGTCATGAACGATCATTGTTTAATGTCAGTGAGTTCATGGAACGATCATTGTTCAATGTCAGTGAGTTCATGGAACGATCATTGTTCAAGTCAGTGAGTCATGGGAACGATCATTGAATGGACGTGGGGTTGGTCTCCTGCCTTCGCACGAAGGTAGGAGGGGGAGGGGGGCAGGGAAAGGGGGGGGGTGAATGGATAAGGAGGCTGGGGGAGGAGATGGCAGCTAAAGAAAATAGTATCCTGTTAATGTTGACCACCGATCGTTGTGGAAGGGACACTCAGATTCCGCTGCACGTCCACACGTTCAGGACAGCTGTGGGTTGGGTGCGTGTGTTGGGAAAATGCACTCCGTTTTTTTTTCTCTTATTTTCTTCCGGTCCCAGCCATGCTAGATCCTGAATCCGGTCAGTAAGGCGAAGTCCACAGTCCACCGCAGAGTCCCCACCGGTCCGCACAGCTTTCTCTGGACTTCAACCGGACTGGCCACGTCTGGCGTCTCAAGCCTTCAAAGGAGGGGCAGGACTGTAAGTTGTGGGTGGGTGTCTGGAAGTCTGTGCCACAAGGGCACTGGTCAGAGATGGGATGAGAGATGGGAGAGGAGCTGGCATGTCCTGTTCGCAGCCTGAAGATGGTAACTTGAGGTGTTCTGTTGAGTTGATGGATGCTGTCTTCTCACTCCTAATGTCCAGGTGTTGGCTACCACGCTCTTCTGCAGTTGTTCCTTCCGGTTCTAAAACATCGACTTTTTGCAAGTGAAACAGAAAACTGATCGCGTTAAATCTAAAAAATATCTGGACGGATCTTACCGTGCCATTTTTGTCTGGCTCGACTCAGAAGGCAGCAATGAGAGACCTTTCCCCTACAGCAATGAGAGACCTTTCCTCCTACAGCAATGAGAGACCTTTCCTCCTACAGCAATGAGAGACCTTCCTCCTACAGCAATGAGAGACCTTTCCTCCTACAGCAATGAGAGACCTTTCCTCCTACAGCAATGAGAGACCTTTCCTCCTACAGCAATGAGAGACCTTTCCTCTACAGCAATGAGAGACCTTTCCTTCTACAGCAATGAGAGACCTTTCCTCCTACAGCAATGAGAGACCTTTCCTTCTACAGCAATGAGAGACCTTTCCTCTACAAAAAACCGACACAGGCAATAAATAATGCCTGAAGAATACAGACTATGCTTACGCTTAGATCTGTACAATAATGTTTCTCGGCCAAGAAGCCTCATCTTGTAGAACCTTTGTCAGAAGACAATTCTTCGAATGGTCTCTTTGTTCAGTCCATTCGTTCTAAGATGGGCCGCCTCTCACAGCAAAATTTCAATGACATAGCAACACCACCACACGCGCGAGCACACTCACCCTGACACAATGACACACTATGAAGCACTTCTCTATATTAAACCTTTTTGCCAATGGGCCTTTTTGAAAGCAAACTCATTTCTATCAGTTTCAAAGCGAGCGACACAGCGAAATGGAAACTAAATTTCAAAATGGAATTTAAAAGAGCTCCTCTAGTAACTATGGACACTCCAATACAAGACGAATGCACTCCTGCCAGCATGAAGCCATTCAGCCCGAAGCGACGAGGATTATATCACAGAAAAAAAAATGAAGACACGGCAAGGAACCATTTCACGAATAGAGTTTCCTTTTCATTAATCAAAGTATTCCCAATTTCGTGGATTTCGTACCAAAGTTTCTTCTCATATTTTTTTTAAGTCAGCAAACCAATAACAACAAACAAGAAGACTACACAGACAAACAATGAGAGACCCAAAACACAGAGATAGAGAACCAATACATAACACAGAAAGAGGAAGAGAAGAAAATGAAAGGGCGTGGGGTGGGGAGGGAGCGATAAGAAGAAGCTTGAAGAATAGAACTGCGTTTGAAGCAATGAAGAATCCAAGGAAGCCAACTTTTTACAGCACGACTAGGACCACTTTCCCCACACACATAACACCTCTCAGCTATAAATCAACAACCTATTCCTGCCACAGATTTAGACATTTCCTAGCACTAAACACGACAGCAATGAAACCTGTGCCTTCGTATGGCAAGAAACGTTCATATTACAGAACAAGCTGCAACGACATCACAACATAGTAGAAATTTTTACAGAGAACGCTGTCCTCCATCAATAGGTTTTCGTTTGCAAGAAAACGTTACATAGTTAAAGAGAATCCAAAGCAGCAATGATGTAACACATATAAGGAAATCGAGAAACCCTTCCTCCATGTGTGAATTTTTACAGAAGCTGAGAAGCAAATCCAAGCATGAACTCTAGATGAGAGCTTTTTGGACCAATGAGTGATTGTGACACATGACAGCGACAAAAGAGTTTTACCAAAGGGCTTGTCGTATAAAGTATGAAGAACTACCCCAACAATGTGTCACAATTCACCACAGAATGTGTCATGTTACACCTCTGAACCATTTTGAGTTTACATTGTGTAAAAATACCTCTAGCCTTTGTTTTATTTTTTGGTGGGCGAATTGTTTTTTTTTTTTTTTTCAGACTGGATCAATAGAATCTTAAATATACCAAGTTTAGTACCACATTCCCTGAATAGAAAAGTTTGAGAAATCCGTAACTTTCTTTTTAGTATCAAAGTTGACTGGAATGTCCTTCCGCAGTAACTTTTACCATGCAGATGTTGAATTTGTCAAAATCAAGTCATCGGTATATCTTTGAAAGATTGTAGAATAGATTTATAAATCAAAGATTGTAGAAGAAGTGCGTATTTTAAAAAGATTGTAGAATAGATTTATATATTAAAGATTGTAGAATATGTTTACATTTTAATGCAGGGCATAAAATGTATCTGTCGTTGGAAGAAAATAGGGTGTGTGGAAAAGACAGCCAAAGTGTATGGGAACATATTAACAACAACAAAACAAAAACAAAAAGTCGAGAGACCTTCCTTCTAAGCGGAAGGACGTTAACAGAATGGGACGAATCACGTGACCCGAAATATGCAAAGATGTTTATAGATAGCAGAGACAGTGATCACAAAGACGAAGCTTTGATAAATCTAGAAATCTGAATCAGCTTGTTTATGAGGCAGGGGACAGTGTAATAGTATATACTGTACAAGTAAGGTAACTCTTGCTCTCTTATTGAAACAAATCACTCGCCATCGACTCCAAACGAACGCTGCTTACACCTCCAGATTGCTAGGAGTTACCCTACGTGATCGTTTTTTTTTTTTTTTTTTTTTTTAAATCGTTTACTGGTCCCCTGGTCTCATTTAAGATTTACTTTCATATCAATCAAACGAAGGTTACCTGCATTTGCACTGTTCGTCCCTGTGCTTTTTTGACAACATTTAAGTCTTGAATACATGCTAGTGTGCGTTTGTATATTTCTCCACTTGTTGTTGCTGTATGAATGTGTCCGGTACAAGCTATAATACAAGGCAAGGCAAGGCAAATGGGTTATTGCGTAACGGCCTCTGGCCCGTTACAGCGAAGGGAGCGGCAAGCAACTGTTAAATTGAAGACGAGACAAACAACCTTCAACATTCACACATTGCCAGAAATCCCATATCAACCGCGCACCGCAATAATGGCAGCAAAATGTGTTCATAAAACAAAACTTGCTCTTCGTGTCAAAGCAAAAAAGAGGAATTTAGACAAATTCAGTTGGGTATTAAGATGTACTACTTAAAACCCTTGTACACTGTTCACGTTTAGTAAGGTTGGTCCTGCACTCTGAATACAACTCTTAGCTCTCAGGTCACTTTATTGTTGGCATTCGAATGATATCTGGATTTCGTCCTCATTGTCCGCCTAAGACTATAGTATAAAGGCAGAGTTGGAACATCCTTTTCCTTCCAATGTCTCCTGGTTTGTTCTGTGTGCTCTGTGTTGTCAGTGCTGCTAGGCTACTTTGGTGTTGCAAGCCACATTGGTTTGGAATTGTTTTGGCTTGCAATTATTTCATCAGGAGGAAGAGTTACCCTATTTGTTCGTAATTTACAGCTTCTTTCCGGTTAAAAAAAAAAAAATTGGTATGAACATAGGGAATGTTGTCGTAGAGGTCTAGGGATAAAAAAAATCTTTCAGAATTACAGTTCCGCCATTATTTGTGTCCACATGCACTAAACATAGTAACGTTCTCTGATTGGTAGACGGATCCCTCGGCATTCTCACTCTCCATGTCTGCAGTTACAGCTCCAGGGTATCAGCGTAGGTAGCGGACATTCCGTTGTCGTACACCGCCTGGATGATGACGTACAGCGTTGTCGAGGTGTCCGCAGCGTACCCTTGGTAGTGGGTCAGGGCGGTGGTCACGTGGTTGATGACGTTCCCATAGCCCTCCTCTGTGCCCGCGTAGACAGAGTAGGTGACGTCACGTGTCACGTCAAAGACGTGACGCCAGTCGAGGGACAGTTCACCGTCGTCCACGGATAATGTCGCCGTCTTTCCTATCAACACAAAAGGATGTGTATGATCTGTAATTCAGACAACGATGTTAATAGTAGCAGCCCGTAATGGGATTAGTAGTGGTCGTATTGATGATGATGGGAATGATGATGATGATATTGATGAATTAGTAGTCGTAGCGAGGGTGGTGATGATGATGGCGTTAACAATAATGTGAGGGTTATGTTAATCATAAGAAGATTATGATGACAATGATAACAACAACAACAACAACAACAACAACAACAACGGCGATGATAGTGATGACGACAATTATGACAACGACGACGACAATAATGATGATGACGATGACGACGACCACGATGACAATGATGATGATGACAATGAAGATGACGACGACGACGACGACGACGATGATGATGACGATGGTATTATTTCCATTATTGCTTTGCGTTTATTGTTTTATGGAATTCTTCTACAACAAGTCCCCCTCTCGAGATGATGATTATGAAGATCAGGACAACGGAAACTAGAACGCCCCTCGCAGGTAACAAGGCGGATCTCCAAGGTCGACCGATCCCCTTCACTTCAGTGAAGCCTACATCTGACATCAGATTCCACCCCGCAGCGTCCAACCTCCGTCAAACTCCGGTAGTTTCCGTCCAACCTCCGTCAAACTCCGGTAGTTTCCGTCCAACCTCCGTCAAACTCCGGTAGTTTCCGTCCAACCTCCATCAAACTCCGGTAGTTTCCGGTTCCTAGTTCACTTTGCCACGGTGCAGTGACAGAATAGATACCCCGCCCCCCTCCACCTCGACTTTCTCTCCTATGAATGTCATGTTGCTCATTCGTATTTTGAATCCACGTCCAGTCTTTACATGTCTTTAGATATCAGTGAACCTAAAAATAAAAATAAAAATTTTTTTTTAAAAAATTAAAAAATTAGATCCTTACAATGCATTTCCTCAGAATTTTGCGAAAATGTTGAAAAAAAAAAATCTTGATGTCAAAGCAAGTGAAAATAAAATTCCTCTGTGTGTATGGTGTGTGTGTGTGTGTGTGTGTGTGTGTGTGTGTGTGTGTGTGTGTGTGTGTGTGTAAATGAATGTACGTGTGCAGACGCATGTGCGTGTATCCTGCGTGTGTACCTGTCAGCCGTGGTTTCGTGTCGTCCAATGTCACGGTCAAGGACAAAGTCTCTGACGTCACATTTCTGCCATTGACCGCCTGTAGTTCAACTGTGACGTCACCGTGCCCGCTCTTTCCCCCCATTCTGCCCCAAACGGCCGTCGTCTTGTAGACGTCCAAGGGAGACCATTCAGTCAGGGCCTTGGTGTTGAGCAGGAAGCGGAAGTAGTACTGCATCACGGTAGGTCCTGGATTCCACGCCAGAAGAACTGTAGACTGGAATTGCCGGATCGGACTCGGGGCGTGGACCGATCGTACGGCGACATGAGGACGTAGTTGGAAAGAGAATCCAGGGTGACCTGAGAGAAGGATAGTGGAAAAGGAATGGTAAATGGATAGATTGTGCTCCATTTTATTTCTCCCCTCCCCCCCCCCCCCCCCCCCCCCCCCTCCCCTTTCCTTAACGTGGTATTAAAACATATGAAGAAACGTCAACAAGTTTCTCACGTGTGTGCACACCAAGAACCACATCCTTAACTCGCATACCGATACGCGCGCACGCACACACACACACACACACACACACACACACACACACACACACACTCACTCACATCTGCAACTGTGTCAATCTGCGTTAATAAATGTTGTTTTATCATTTTGAAAAAAATTTAATTTATAGATAAGGTTATGGAACAACGTTATCCCCTCCCCATCCACTTGTATTGTGGCCCAAGGCCGGTGTACATGAACCGTTCTGTGTTTTGAATCCATTTTCTCTGTCTCTATCTTTCTCTCTCTCTTTTCTAAGTCTCTCTCTCTTCTCTGTCTCCATCTCTCTCTTCTTACTCTCTTTCTTTTCTCTGTCTCCGTCTCTGTCTGTTTGCCTATCTGTCTCTCTCTGTCTCTGTCTTTATGTCTTTGTCTCTGTCTCTGTCTCTGTCTCTCTCTCTCTCTCCATCTCTCTCTCTCTCTCTCTCTCTCTCTCTCTCTCTCTCTCGCCACTTGTCACTGCAGCAACCTACCTCAGTCAGCGAGGGAGGAAGGAGAAGAACCCTGACAGGAAGTGAGGTCACGATAGTGCGCAGACCTGCCGTATTGTGACACGTGACAGACACCGTGACCTCTGACCCGTGCCGAGGGTCACCCAACGTCCACTGACAGTGACCATTCGTCGTCGTTGTTCCGCTTCTGCCCGGTGTCCACTGCTCTGTGGATCCCTCCACTTCTTGACCATCTGACAATGGACGCCAAGGTATGGAATTCAGTTCATTGTAGCGCTCAGCGCTTCGTCAGAAGCTCCATTTATCAAAGAGAATGTTAGACAATAAAGAATTCTGTTGAAATAATGCTACTGGTTTCAATAACTTTTATAAAGAACTCTGTTGAAATAATGCTACTGGTTTCAAAAACTTTTTTTTTCAATAAACAAATAACAGAATTGATTCACAGTCATCCGGAAAAATGAACAACAACAGCAACCCCTGTGCTCAAATATATTATTGACAATACGTTGGCGGTTTCATTATTTCCGATCTATCACACGTTTCACCACAGAGTTGGGATTTTTCTTTAAGGAACATCAAAAAGACAACAGAAGAAGAAAAATAAAATGAAATGAAAAGTAGAGGAAGATGATGCGAGAACAGTTCACGAACGAGAGAGAGAATTTCAGTGAAAAACTTAAAGCAAATCAAGGTAGTAACCAGGTTTTCCATAAATCATATGTTGAAGGCATACCAGGTAGTACAATCTATATTAACTTTTTTCCCTTTGTTCTTCTTTCCCCACTTTTCTTGTCCTCCTTTCCTTCTTTCAAAAGTTTCCTGCTATTGTTTTCGGCCCTTTTGACACCAGTCGTGCAAGAAGAAAAGAAATACTCGTGTTAAATTAACCAAGACGTTGGCCAGTCAGTCAGCAAACTGCGGTCGGCTAGGCTATAAGCAACAGTACCGTGCCTTAGGTGGCAAACAAATTATTTAGTGAACTATACCGTTGGCCACTCGACTAGTCAGTTAATCTCTTATCAGAAAAAAAGAAAAAGAAAAATGATCGTAAGCAATAAACAACGTCCAAACTATGTAGTGGTAGAAAGTAAAATATAAAAAAGGCAAGAATGGATAAGTGAGACAACAAAATATAAAATGATGCTATTGGAGTAGCGGCGGGGAGAGAGAGAGAGAGAGAGAGAGAGAGAGAGAGAGAGAGAGAGAGAGAGAGAGAGAGAGAGAGAGACAGACAGACAGACAGACAGACAGACAGACAGACAGACAGACAGGGGTGGGGGGGGGGAGGAGACAGAGAAAGGGAGAGAGAGAGAGGGGGGGATGGAGGGAGGCGGGGGGAATGGGTGAGTCTGGGTGGACACAGAAGGCAAGATAGCACAGGTGACACCACCACCAGCTATAATATAATATTGATAATGACAATGAACATTATCATCATTATCACAATGAACATTGCTATAAAAGCTACACTTCACACTCACCTGCAGAATGAAGAAGTTTCTAAACATAGCGAAGCCCTTTCTTTGTTCTGTACGACTAATGTCTGTTTCACATGCCTAGATGAGACTTAGGGGTCGAAACGCGTTACTTTCTGTTTGATCATTCGCTTGTCTCATTCTTTTGGTGGTCTACTAGTCTTTCCTTTATATCTCTAATGATAAAATCACACGCTATCTAAGTCACACCACACACACACGCGTGCGCTCACACACACACACACACACACACACACACACACACACACACACACACACACACTCATCAACGCTCACACACACACACACACACACACACACACACACACACACACACACACACACACATACACTCACTCAACACACACACACACACACACACACACAGAAAATTCCTTACCTAACCGGCACGAGCAGCCTTCCACGCCGCTCTCCGCATCGTGCGCCGACCATGACCCTTCCGCCCACACCGTCGTCGTGACCTGGCCCTGACCTTCACCTTCACCGTATCTCAAGGTCAGGGTCACCTCCGACACCACCGCCCCGTCTTGTCCAGACGACCGGCGCCGACAGGAAACGGGACCACTGGCCAGCGTGGTTCTGGGCCAGACCGCCGCGTACAAAGTCGTCGCGTGCTGCTGCGCGTGCACGTCCAAGCTCAGGTGACCGCTGTAGCCGACCCTGGTCCAGGGCTGAACCTGCAGGCCACCCAGGGTGGTTCCCAGGCCGACCATCAGAGTCTGCAGCCCCGACTCCTGGTCCCTGACGTGGCAGCAGACGGAGACGGTGGAGGGCGAGGTCTGTCGGAGGGTGAGGGCCGGCTGGGAGGAGGAGGCAGGCCGTGTGTGCTGGCAGCGAGAGAACTGAGCGCGCAGCGTGGCCCGGGCCGGTCCCTCCACCACCACCTGCAGGCCCAGCTGCCCGCTGTAGGGGCTCAGGAAGGTGTGCCGCGCCCTGGACACCCCGGCCTGGGAGGGCGAAGGGTGAAAGGACAGCGGCATTCGAGGTCCGCCGCGCGGAGGTAACCCGCCAGAGTGGCGTCCGCTCCCGTGGTTGCCGCCACGACCCTCCACCCGCATCACCTCCCCTGTCTCCGTGGCGACCAGCTCCCAGTCGGCCCGGTAGCTGTCTTCCAGGTGGAAGGGGTGAAGGAAGGGGTCAGGGTCACGTTCTCTGCCGCCTGAAACTGGGTGCAGGTGACGCCCTCTGGCGGCGTGACGTCGACCAAGATGGCGGTGGATTCCACCGCCTGGCTTTCCAACCCCGGGTGCGTCTGTCGCCTTTACTGCCACCTGGTAGCTATTGACACAGAGAGAGAGAGAGAGAGAGAGAGAGAGAGAGAGAGGGGAGAGGGAGGGAGAGAGAGAGAGAGAACAGAGAGAGAGAGGGAAGACAGACAGACAGAGGAGGGAGGGAACAGAAAGAGAGAGAGGGGGAGGGAGAGAGACAGTGAGGGAGGGAGAAAAGGAGAGAGAAAGGGAGAGGGAAGGAGGGAGGGGGAGCCCGACAGAGACGCGGGGTGGGGGGGGGGGGGGGGGAGGAGGAAGGGTAAGCAAGTGAGAAGGAACAGAAGAAAATAAAATCTGTGTTATTATTGGGTGCACAAAATGTGAATCGCTAAACATGTCCGCACATGAACGCGTGATGAAAACAAACCACAAGGCATGAATAGAATAAGCATATAACTCTGCCGAAGTGTTTCAACTACAACGAAAAGTATTGCTCTGACAGTTTCGAACAGATACAAAACTAAACGAAAGTGACCATTAAAAACTCAGAATCAAGCGTATCCACAAAAATGGAAACAACTCTGCTGTAGTGTTTTTATTTTCAACTTTGCCCAGTTGCTCTGACACTTCAAACTGATACATTATAATTGAATGGGAAAAAATAGAGATCAATACAAACTTTAGATCGTAAAACGTAAATTTAAAAATTCTATAAAACGAACACAAAAAAACATTGAAAGTACATATTTTAGGATACAAGAAAGGAAGAAGAAGAAGAAGAAGAAGAAGGAGAAGGAGAAGGAGGAGGAGGAGGAGGAGAACAACAACAACAAAGAAAACAGAAGAAAAAAGAATAGATCTTGAAAGATACAAAATTATCTGAGGATACAAATGGGGGGAGGGGGGGGGTGGGGGGGAGGAAGGGGAAAAACAATTTTGAAAGGTACCTATGTTACGATACGAGAGAGGACGAACACCTACCTGTGTCCATGCGTTAAGACAGATTGGTCAGGCGAACTCGAGTCTTCCTCCCCACATCCAGGAAGGTGTCCCGGCACTGAGCTGTTCTCTGCATCCACCACAGCCACCTGGTAGGACCTCACACCACACTGCCCGTCTCGAAAACCCGTGCCAGGAAGCGGAAAGGGCGGAAGCGGAGGACTGCGCATGCCTGTTGCTGTGGTGACCGGAAGCGAAGACCACCCCGGGCACGGGCGGATGACGTCCACCAGAAAGCCGTCGGACACCGCCGTCGCGTGCAGGCCGGCCCCGTTCCAGGCTCTCACTGTGACGTAATAGCGCGTGCCAGGCTCCAGGGGCCCCGTGGGGAAGGTCCAAGGGGTTGGAGGCCAGCGTCAGTCAGGGAAAGATGATTGGAAGCTGGGTAAAGGAGGGGGGAGGGGTGGGGTGGGTGGGGGTGGTGGTAGTGAGGGACGAGTCGTTATCATTATCACCACCAGTGCGTCGTCGTCGTCGTCGTCGCCCATCGTTGTTGCAATCATTGTCATCACCACATAAATCACCCACCATCATGACAATCATCATAAATCATCATCATCATCCACTTTCCATCATCATCATTGTCATCATCATTGTCATCATCATTTCATCAACATCATCATCATCACCATCATCATCATTGTCATCATCATTGTCATCACCATCATCATCACATCGCCACGATGACAATCATCACCGTCATCGTCGTCATCATCATTCATCACCATCATCATAACCACCACCACCACCAACCACCACCACCACCATTATTAGCGATCTATTTCGCCGTGGTCATCAAGTAGCTCATATTTGATACCGTACAATACATAATGCGAAGTAAATGGCTGTTCAAGTTATTTGAGGTGCGTACCTCTGGGATATACTCTCGACAATAGCAAGCAAAAAACTTTTGATCACCTTGCTTTGGGCGGGACTGGATAGCATACAACTGTTTTTGTTTTTAAACATTTTTAAATGTCAAAATTACTTCTTATTAAAACATAACCGGCATTTCTTTGATGTTGTGTTTAACGTGAGCAACCGCTCACACATACCTGGCTTAACCGCTGTTCTTGCAGGTTTATGAGCAGCTGTAGACATCCATGTGAAACCAAAATGCCCAAATTCTGTGACCCGATGCCACAGACCTCAATAGAATAGGACGATTGGCTCGCCTCAGTTTAAAAGGATGAAAGCAACATGGTTATGCACAACGACTGAGAGAAAGGGAGGGGGGAGGGGGAGACAAAGGGAGTAAGATAGGTAGAGGGGAGAGAGAGAGAGAGAGAAGAGAGAAGAGAGAGAGAGAGAAAACAGACAGACAGACAGACAGACAGACAGAGAGGGAAGGGGGTAAACAGAGAGACAGACAGACAGACAGACAGAGACAGAGACACAGAGAGAGAGAGGGGAGAGAGAGAGAGAGGGGAGGGGGGGGGACTATTGAACATGGCAACAGTTACTGTCCTAGCCCTCACCCTTGGGTGACGTTCCCATCCATATGTGGTACCTCACCACCAGACTCTGACTATCTTCAAAGAGGGCCCTTCCAGCACGCGTGACCTCCGACCTCTCTGTAGTGACGTAATCCACGTCATGGGAGCAGGTGCCGTCCGAGTCTAGCACCGCCCGGCCTCGCATTCACTGGGGGAGGGCTGGGATCGTGGGTGACCGGGGAGGTTAAAGGTCACGTGACGGTCACGCGACGTCCAAACGCGCACGTGCAGCACGTAGCGTGTCCTGCGGTCAGAGTCCGGTTCCCAGGGGCAAAGGGAGGCAGCGCCGTCATGTGACCACGCCCCACGTCATACCAGGCAGGCTCCGTCTGCGTGTTGATGACCCCTCTCCGGCGGACATGTTGGCGAGGCTGAAGCTGTACTCGAACCTTGAAAACGTTGACAGAGGGTGAGGCTGGGTCAATGACCAGTTTGGGCCCTTCCAAGCATTTGGGTGAGGTGAGGTACGTCGCTTCGTGTCTGGAATAAAGACGTTAGAGAGGGCTGAGAGTTCGTGCTCCAGCGAAGCCCCATCATGGAAGACTTGGAGTCCGGACAGCTCCACCCCGTGAGTTTAGTTCAGGCAAGGTTCCGCACTGCCTCTACAGACTGCCCCCCGCCGCGCACGGCATTCCCGAGTGCAGTAGAGGCATCGCAGGAAAGGGCGTATGAGCTCCAGAGTGCCCCTGAGGTTCCCTGGCGCTGTCCTAAGACAGTCAAGGGTGACCTGACCAGAGGACTGCCGGAGGTGAAGCGTGTTCTCCGGGCCCGGACGGCCAGGTGAGAACGTCCCCAGCCCGGAGCAGCTCTGGTGATCTGGAGTCTGTAGCGCTGAATTGGTGCTGTGCAGTCGTGAGGCAACTCACCTCCCCCCTGACAGCTCCTCCCGTTGTACTCCCTCCCCGCATCACCTCGTACCCGTCATGTCAGATTTGGCGTCGCTGAACCCACTCCATCGTACGTCAAGAACTGTTAGCGTGTCTTCCTCGGACTGAGCCGTTCCTTGTTTCCAAGTCAGCGGTGACTGGAAAGTTCCCCGTGACAGGGGGGGTGGAGTCGATGAGGATGAGGTCAGAGTGGCGACGACGCAGAGATGGGCACGTTGCAGGCGGACACGGACGCCCAGTGTTTGTCGCCGTCAGTGAGGAGAGACGTTCGTCCAGCGTCAGTGTCAGCTGCAACAGATACAGCATCAGGAGAGACCAGGACGGCTTGTGGTGAACTGAATAAATTAAAGGTGAAGAAACAAGGGCAGTTAACTAGGTTCAGCTCCATAACGACTTGGTAAAGTATGTGTACACAATGTAAGCAGAGCATGAACTGAAAGATTGAGATCTTTCATTGCTGTTGTTGATGTCTCATCTTCCATAGACCCTGTATGCATGGAGCCCTACAGCTCGTCCCGCAGTGCCTTACACAGCTCATCCAGCTCGTTCAGGCACAGTCCCAAAACCCCCTTCCAATTCGAGAAATAACGGCGTCCACTGGTTTTTTCTCTACGACCAGCTGTTGCACTTTGCTTCAGTCGGGAAAAACACTGTGACCCCCAGTCAGTTTATTTGAGGTCCAGGCAATAATGGTGATCGGCATACCATGATTTTACAGAAGCGTCACTTAGATTCACAACCGTTATTTTTTCTTTTTTAAAACAGACATCACACTTAGGGTTCAACCATGTTTTCAGACAGAGACATGGCACAGTATGTTTCCCTCATTAATGAACGAAGAAACACCGCTTATGGTCCAATCCATTGTATCAAAAACAAGATATACGGCGTTGTCTACCATGGTAATCAAACAGAAGAATATTCTACTTATGGTCCATCCATTGTATCAAAACAAGATATACGGCGTATGTATGTTCTACCATGGTATCAACAGAGATATTCTACTTATGGTCCATCTTGGTATCAAACAAGAGACTTACAGCTTTATGGTGTTCCGTGGTATCAATCAAAAGCATGCTGCAGTATTATGTTTCTAAAGTTTCCATCGTTTCGTTAGAGCTGAAAGAAGCATATATGTAGTGCTAGCGGTTACGATGCATCTGAACTTATTCAAAGCGTTGGTTCAACAAAAGGGGGTTAGACTTGTTACTCTATAAGACATAAAGAAATTCAATTCAGGTTCTCTTAGTTTTCTTTCTTTCTTCTTTCTTTCTTTCATAATAAAACTAAAGGTTCATCTTCCACAAAGACAATACGCATAGTTCAAGAAGTGGGGAACACACGATATTCAGAGAAAAGCACTAATTAATTTAACAGAACCAAAATACAGTTTAACGGTGAGCGAATTCAGCATAATTAGAGAGAAAATAAACGAACAGCTGAACAAAGTACAAAACGGCATATGAAAATGAATTAAAAAAAAAAATAACATGTACAAAAACAGCCTACAATGAACAAGAAATAAACAATAAAAGAAATGAAAAAAAAATGAAGAGAAATAATTTAACGTAGTGCAAATAAGCATACAGACGAAAATTAAAACAAGTGAACAAAGAATATAGCGAACAGAGAGAAAAGAAACAAACAGCTTATCACAGTACCTGTGTCTCTGGCCCTAGGATAATGGGGTCCACCACCTAACGTCCACTCAGCTGGCTGCGCACGTACACTGTGTGACTGACCACAGAGCTCTCCGGGTCACGGAACAGCCAGGTCACGTGCAGGACAGAGCGATTCCCATTGGCTGCTCACCGGACTTCCGTCACGCGGCGACAGGAACTGTGGCTTGGATACCACTTCCGGTGGTGTTGAATCCACTTGGAAGGAAGATGATTATAATGTATTTAATTTCTAATGCTTAAAACGATTCTTCTTACACGGCTGTAAGCATTTGTTTTCAAATAGGAACTTAAAAAATCGAAACGACTCCAAGCACTTGACGTGCAGTGCCATTTGTGTCAAATGTATACTTTGCATCCTTTTGGTTTTAATGTTTGTTCAGCAACAAACGACGGTGGAGATAAAACCAAGAACAATCAATCTGCACTGAACGCGAAAAACGACAAAACATGATTCGAATGAACAAAGTGAACGAGAACAAACAAAATCTGAACTCAAGTGTTCTCCTACCATAACAGTATGTGTAGTAAGTTTTTACTTTCTGTTCTCCATTTGCCTTTTTTTTGTGTCAGCAAGGCAGTTACATAAAGCAAATAAAAGTTGAACACCGCTGACGCACATACAGATAGTGTCATCACAGCAGCGGTTTAAGACCTGACCAAGATAAATCTTACTTCTAGCTAAATTATACGAAGACCACAACATATCTCAGTGTCCATATTGTTTTTGTTTGCCCTTCGCGGGCAAGATGACCGCGACTTCAGCTATCACTGGGTGACGGCGTGTATGAAGATGGTTGGTCAAGCCGATACTTGCATTGAATAGTCTGTTGCAGTGTGGACAGGGCAGACTCGAGGTGAGCCAGGCTGAAGGTGGTGCTTGCTCTGTTTTCTTACGGAATCGACGTTTTTGCTCCTATACCTCCATTCACCTCGTTTCAAACTTTCACCCCGGATTTGATCATGGTGCGCCACATTGGGCGACCTTGAGCAGCTTCTTCCCAGGAGGCAGAGCGATGCTACAGCACTTCAGCGAGGCCTTCAGTGGTGATAGAAGTGAAGTGACTTGCGCGTGAATTGGAGTGTAGCGAGGGAGAGTGCGCAGTCTCGTCAGCCTCACTCTCTCGTCCCTGCCCATCTAAACCCAGTGGCAAGACAAAGTCCAGACGGCCGGAGATGATGCAGTGGATGCCAGCAGTGTCCTTCGTGTCTCACTGA
>CM031621.1:39965002-39971112 GCA_018398815.1 Conus ventricosus
CATTCGCTCTCTCTCTCTTCTCCTGTCTGTTTCTGTCTCCTGTCTGTCTGTCTGTCTGTCTGTCTGTCTGTCTGTCTCTCTCTCTCTCTCTTCTCTCTTCTCTCTCTCTCTTCTAAACATTTACTTGAACAATAAATCTAACCTTTTGATCATAGTCTCAACGCCCTACTTTTATGCTTGCCTCTATATTAGCTGATGAAAATGTGTGTGTGTGTGTGTGTGTGTGTGTGTGTGTGTATGTGTGTGTGTGTGTGTGTGTGTGTGTGTGTGTGTGTGTGTGTGTGTGTGTGTGGTGTGGATGTGGGTATGCGCATGCGTGCGTGTATGTGTGGGCGTGTGCATGCATGTGAGCGCGCGCGCGTACGTGTCTGACTGTGTTTGTGTAATTTTGTAATGGTTTTTTTTAAAAATAATTATTATTCTTATTACTATTGTTATTGTTAATATTATAATGTTGCTATATTCTTCATTGTTTCTGTCATTATTAATATGTGCAGTCTGTTTAGTTGAATGTTGTAGAATAGCAAGGACAGATTGGAAGAATAGGCACTGCCTAAAATCTCTATCCTTGAGTAATAAAGTTTTTGAGTCTTGAGTCTTGAGTCTCTCTCTCTCTCCTCTCTCTCTCTCTCTCTCTCTCTCTCTCTCTCTCTCTCCTCTCTCGTGTAAATCGGTTAAGTGGTTTTTGCATACTTTGTCTAAACAGATCCTTAGCCCCTCTTCAGATCAAGATCCTTCGTCACACACGAATCCACATCACGGATCCGTTTCACCTACGGATCCACATATCCTTCCCGCCACAGGGTGATAAACATTTATAAAAACGCATAGTTTACGAATCTGCTGCGAGCGTTTCACAAAAGACACCCAGTCAAAATCATGCTTTCAGTCAGTCGTCTCACTGTTGAGTGTGCAAGTGCTTAACATTGGGAGCAAAAAGTAAGTTGTCTGTTTATTATTTGCCGTTCGTTTTCATTCCGTCTCATTTAAGACTTAATGCAGCAATTCTGTCAATGTTGGTGGATATTCTATTAAAACATCTCATTATTCAAGGGGGATATTAGAAGAACGTTGCCATAGTACTATTATGCATTATTAGAATCGACGTTGTTAATATGTTCCGCCCTATTTTGTACAATACATAGCAGTAATAAAAATACATCTAACAAAAGTACATGTCTATGCATGGTATCAACAGAAAATGCAAACCTCAAGAAACTTGTATATTTGTAGTGATACTGGTAGAAACAAAAAAACAAAATCTAGGCAAGTTCTTTTGGAAAGTAAAGAATTTAAAATGAAAAAAAAAGAAAGAAAATTTTGATGCTAGAATTAGATAGTGATTAGAAAATAGGATATTTACGGTAGTGTCGGTATCATTATGCCACAGGCGTCCGAGTGACGGCGGAGAGCTGTCAACAACAAATGGAGCAGAGGACTGGACAGTCGTCAGGCCTGCCTTGTTGGTGACCTGAAAAGACAGCAGCAATACTGTATGTATGTCTACAATTGTCGACAAAGTGTAATTGCTATCATTTTTTGAAAAATAAAAACAACTACTGTCAATGAAATACTAATCATCAATATGCGTCTAAGAGTCACGGAGTGCTTTGTAGAAACGATAACTACAACTTCCAAATGATAATCAGCCACTGCGTTTGAGGCCGACAATGCACCAGAAATTGCACCAGAAATTGTACCAGAAATTGCACCAGAAATTGCACCAGAAATTGCACCAGAAATTGCACCAAAACAAAAACAAAAAAGAAAGCTATCATCTGGCTTATGAACAATTATCAGTCTTATGATGCACATGAAAGGCCATATAAATCAAGACCTTTTTATGATGATCATTGATGAAGGGGTTAAAGAAGATACTACCCAGCAGTTCCATTCTCCTCTGAGACCACGTGACATGGCTATGATCTACGCTACCTTTTAAGATATATCTTCGGGCCATCAGACCCGAGAAACACAGACTCTTGAAATGTTGGTCAGGAAATCTGAGTACACACTCTCTGAGACCCAGATGATGAACATCGACTGTGTGGTTCTAGTCTTGTCTTTCGGACCGAGGACACACTGAACAACTATGGGTAGGACCCAGTCAGGACCAATAAATCCTCCATCATGTCTCTGACGACGTGATACGAACATGCCCCTGTCCAAGTGAAACCTTTGACACTAGCTTTGACCTCGTTGTGGTCAGAGACAAGCTACACCCCCCCTCCCCCTCTCCTCCGCCACACCACCCCTTCCCCTTCTCTCTCTCTCTCTCTCTCTCTCTCTCTCTCTTCCCCCTTTATCCACTATTTTGCTGTTCCGCTCTCGCCGATTTGACAAAACGACATGAAGAATTAAAGGCTGTTGAGATCTTCATGCGTGTCTCAGTCTCTCACGTCTCTCGTTCTCCACTCTCACCTTCAACAGCACAATGTAGTGGTGTCCATCCACGAGACCAGAGGTACTGGTCAACACGGCGCTGGTTCCTTGACAGCTCTGAAAGTCTACCACGGTGTCCCCGCCTCCTGGCTGAGCCACGCCCACCTGGAAAAGCATCGCTGTCAGGAACACATCCACTTTCACACAGTGCCACTGGTGTGTCCTCAATCTGTGAGAGCAAGGTCATCTTGGTGATGTATTAACCGTTTCATGCACGCATTCCCTTCCCACCCGTCAGCACCTCACCCCTCCATTCATCCTACTGATTGAAAATGCATTTCCGAAGACACATTTGTTGTGCAGTTAAATAGAAAACTACACACATCAATATGCACTGTTCAGCTAAACTTGCAAACTTTTGTCAGATTGCCGTTTCTTCAAGCAACAATGCTTGTTTGTAATAACGAAAAGTGTTCAAATTTTGTGAATTTTATATATATATATATATATATATATATATAATATATATATATATATATATATATATATATATAATATATATATATATAGGGGAGATACGCATTCATACCTGCAGGTATGAATGCCACTGCAGGTATGAATGCGTATCTCCCCCTATTTCTTCAATCTAAGACATAAGAGCAAGCTTTGTTTATAATTCAATATTTCTTGCAGTCATTGCAACACCAAGCTGCTCTGTAAGTTGCTGGAACGGTGCTCGGTACTTATCCTTGGAATTTATTAGTTTGTTGTATATATATATATATATATATATATATATATATATATAAAATTCAATATATATATATATATATATATATATAATATATATATATATATATATATATATATAATATATATCAAACCTTCCCTACCCCCTGTTGTCCCTATCCTCCGCCTACGTCCCCTACCCCCTCTCCCGCGCATTCCCCCATCCTCTCGTGGCCAAAGCCTTCGTAGCAAATCAGACAGTAGGAAGTCAGGACATTAAACCTGACGTCATCTCCATCACAAGCTGCCTTACCTCCATTCTGTCCACTCCTCTCTCCCTGTCCTCCACCCTTACCTCCATTCTGTCCACTCCTCTCTCTCCCTGTCCTCCACGCTTACCTCCATTCTGTCCACTCCGCTCTCCCTATCCTCCACCCTTACCTCCATTCTGTCCACTCCGCTCTCCCTGTCCTCCACCCTTACCTCCATTCTGTCCACTCCCGCTCTCCCTGTCCTCCACCCTTACCTCCATTCTGTCCACTCCGCTCTCCCTGTCCTCCACCCTTACCTCCATTCTGTCCACTCCTCTCTCCCTGTCCTCCACCCTTACCTCCATTCTGTCCACTCCACTCTCCCTGTCCTCCACCCTTACCTCCATTCTGTCCACTCCTCTCTCTCCCTGTCCTCCATCCTTACCTCCATTCTGTCCACTCCTCTCTCTCCTGTCCTCCACCCTTACCTCCATTCTGTCCACTCCGCTCTCCCTGTCCTCCACCCTTACCTCCATTCTGTCCACTCCGCTCTGCCTGTCCTCCACCCTTACCTCCATTCTGTCCACTCCGCTCCCCCTGTCCTCCACGCTTACCTCCATTCTGTCCACTCCTCTCTCTCCCTGTCCTCCACCCTTACCTCCATTCTGTCCACTCCTCTCTCTGCCTGTCCTCCACCCTTACCTCCATTCTGTCCACTCCTCTCTCTCCCTGTCCTCCACCCTTACCTCCATTCTGTCCACTCCGCTCTCTCCGTCCTCCACCCTTACCTCCATTCTGTCCACTCCGCTCTCCCTGTCCTCCACCCTTACCTCCATTCTGTCCACTCCGCTCTCTCCCTGTCCTCCACCCTTACCTCCATTCTGTCCACTCCTCTCTCCCTGTCCTCCACGCTTACCTCCATTCTGTCCACTCCGCTCTCCCTGTCCTCCACGCTTACCTCCATTCTGTCCACTCCGCTCTCCCCGTCCTCCACCCTTACCTCCATTCTGTCCACTCCGCTCTCCCTGTCCTCCACCCTTACCTCCATTCTGTCCACTCCTCTCTCTCCCTGTCCTCCACCCTTACCTCCATTCTGTCCACTCCGCTCTCCTTGTCCTCCACCCTTACCTCCATTCTGTCCACTCCTCTCTCTCCCTGTCCTCCACCCTTACCTCCATTCTGTCCACTCCGCTCTCTCCCTGTCCTCCACCCTTACCTCCATTCTGTCCACTCCTCTCTCCCTGTCCTCCACGCTTACCTCCATTCTGTCCACTCCTCTCTCCCTGTCCTCCACCCTTACCTCCATTCTGTCCACTCCGCTCTCCTTGTCCTCCACCCTTACCTCCATTCTGTCCACTCCTCTCTCTCCCTGTCCTCCACGCTTACCTCCATTCTGTCCACTCCTCTCTCCCTGTCCTCCACGCTTACCTCCATTCTGTCCACTCCGCTCTCCCTATCCTCCACCCTTACCTCCATTCTGTCCACTCCGCTCTCCTTGTCTTCCACGCTCGCCCAGTGAACAGGTAACTGGTGTCCAGGCACAGAGTACTCGGCAGTTGTCGGCCCGGCGGCAAGATGATGAATGACGGGAGGTGTCCTATCGTAAATTTTCTGATCGGAGCTCACCTCCGTCACGTGACCCGCTCGGTCTTGGGCTGTAGAGCAAAACAAAACCAAACAAAAAAAAAATGCGTTTGTTTAAAAACAGACTTCCCTGATGAAATAGGTCAGTGGTTAGAAAAAGCCTGCCGTTGGGGTATGAACAGCCTGGCCCTTGAGTCAAGAGGCCATGGATTCAGTGATATATATATAAACCAGTCGGAACTGTTCAGGAAAGTAAGTAGATTTATTAATGAAGAAACAACAAATAAAGGCATTTTGAAAGGGGAAGAGAAGGAGATAGGGCAAAGGTGTTGGAACAGTGGGGGCAGGGGACAAGGGTGCAGGGATGGGCTGTTTTGGGTAGGGGGAGGGAATTGCAAACAGATGGGATGCAGCTGAAAGAGTTGTCAGAAATTTCCATCTCTGTAATATCTCTAAGAAGACCTACAATGTATCCCAGTCCTCTAGTTTCTCCATTTGATGATTTGGAGCCTGTTTGACCACCTTGAATGAAACGTCAGACTCTTGTTCCAAAGGCGTGGGTTCCAATCCCATTTGAGCTAGCCAGGCCTGAAGAACATTTCTCATCGGAGTCTCCATGTCTGGAGGGTCCCACCTCCGCCTAATCCTTCCGGATGAGGCTGTATACCGATGTCCTGTGCGTATTCACATGCAACCATGCAACCTTGTGCAATCACGTTAAATCACATTCCATCTTTCGAAAGAAGGCAGACCATCGTGTGCCAAAGGGAGGAATACACGAACATGAACTTACAGTCACACTGTTACCGTCCTCAGGCATCATCCTGTCGACAAAGTGTCGCTACATTAATCGCAGGATTCAAAACGGGGACCATACAGCAAAAGTTGCTCCAATAGTGAATCTCGGAGTTTCAGCCAAGGGTCAATGAAAGAAAGAGAAATTCCAGATATAGAAATGCAGTTCCTGATTACCTCTGACAGTGGCAACACACGTGATACCCGATCTGAAGCTCAGGTGTCTGAAAGTCCACGATGTTCGCTGTCCCACCGGCACAAAGGGAGCCAGGTCTTCCGCACCCGGGTAGGTCCCTGAGCAAAAAACAGTGACATGTTACTGGGGGAGCCAGGCGGCAGGGAACATGGACAATTTATTGGGGAGCCCAG
>CM031621.1:39974836-40024988 GCA_018398815.1 Conus ventricosus
GTTACGTGATGGCAACATTTTGTTTGCATGTGATACGCACACAACCTCGGTTTACAGCCTATCGGAAGGATTAGGAGGGGTTTTGGCCCTCACAGATGTAGACTCCGATGAGAACTGTTCTTCAGGTCTGGCTGGCTCAAACGGGATTGGAACCCACGCCTTTGGGACAAGACTCTGACGTTTCATTATTCAGTTGGTCAAGCAGGCTTCTAATCATCAAATGGAGAAATTAGAGGACTGGATTACATTATAGTTTTCTTAGAGATATTACAGAGATGGAATCTCTGACAACTCTTTCAGCTGCATCCGTCTGTTTGCAATTCCCCCATACCCAAAAACAGCCCATCCCTGCCCCCCCCCCTCCCCCTTCCCCTTCCCCTCACTGTTCCAACACCTTCGCCTATCTCCTCTTCCCGTTTCAAAATTCTTTATTTGTTGTGTATTTATTAATAAATCTACGTATACGTACGAACCTGACCTTTTCCGACTGGTTTATATACATCACTGAATCCATGGTCTCTCTATACACAAGGGCCAGGATATTCATACCCCAACGGGCAGGATGTTTATAACCATTGACCTATTTCATCAGGAAAGTCTTTTTTTTCTAAACAAACGCACTTTTTTCGCTTTACAGCCCAAGACCGGGTGGGTCACGTGACGGAGGTGAGCTCAGGTCAGAAATTTACGATAGGACACCTCCGTCATTGATCACCTGGCCCCGGGTCGATAACTGCCGAGTATTGTGTGCCTGGACACCAGTTTACTGTTCACTGGGGGAGCGTGGAGGAAAGGAGAGCGGAGTGGACGAATGGAGGTAAGATAACTGCCGAGTATTGTGTGCCTGGACACCATTAGCCGTTCACTGGTGGGGGGGGGGGGGGGGGGGGGAGGGAACTGGGGGGACAAGGAGAGCGGAGTGGACAGAATGGAGGTAAGGCAGCTTGTGATGGAGATGACGTCAGTTTAGTGTCCTGACTTCTTACCGTCAGATGTGTTACGAAGGCTTTGGCACGAGAGGGAAGGGGGATGTGGGCGGAGAGGGGAAGGGACGGAGGCGGAGGATAGGGACAACAGAGGGTAGGGAAGGTTGATATATATATACTATATATATATATATATGTATTATATATTATATATATATATAAATTATATATATATATATATATATTATATATTATATATTATATATATAATATTTACAGTTATAAACAAAGCCTTGCTCTTATGTCTTAGATTGAAGAAATAGGGGGAAGATTATAATGTATATATAATTTCACAGGTAAGATTTCACTAAAACTCACATTGCGCCTGAACAAAACGACGTCAACAGGTGATTTGAATACAAATTAATATTTCAAGTCTTGACATAGGGCTTCATCAGAATTCATTCCTGATGAACCCATTGTGGCGAAAGCTTTGAAAAGATATTGTCCCAGTGGGAAAAGATGTTCAACTTGTTTTAAGTACCATTACATATATATAATAATAATAATATAAAATATATGTAACATGCATATAAGATAAGATAAGATAAATGTTGCTTATAGCCCAGCCGACCAAAGGGGCCACATCAGGGACTGTCACCACGTTAAATCATACATACACATGCATAATATATATTATATTATAATATATATATATATATAATTATATTTATATAAATATATATATAATATATATATCTATATATATATACATTGTGTGTATAGTGTGTGTGTGTGTGTGTGTGTGCGTGTGTGTGTGTGTTGTGATGTGTGTGTGTGTGTGGTGTGTGTGTGTGTGTGTGTGTGTGTATTTAACAATAATTTGAACACTTTCTGTTATTTTTTGCTTTAAGAAACGGCAATCTGACAAAAGTTTGCAAGTTTAGTGAACAGTGCATATTGATTTACTTTTTCTTTTTAACTGCACATCAACAAGTGTCTTCGAAAATGTATTTTCATTTATTAGGATGAATGGAGGGGTGAGGTGCTGACGGGTGGGAAGGGAATGTGTGTATAAAATGGTTAATACGTCAACAAGATCACCTTGCTATGACAGACTGAGGACACCACCAGTGGCACTGTATGAAAGTGGATGTGTTCCTGACAGCGATGCTATTGCAGGTGGGCGTGGCTCAACCAAGAGGCGGGGACACCGTGATAGAGTTTCAGAGCTGTCAAGGAACCAGCGCCGTGTTGACCAATACCTCTGGTCTCGTGGATGGACACCACTACGCTGTGCTGCTGAAGGTGAGAGTGGAGAACTAGAGACGTGAGAGACTGAGACACGCATGAAGATCTTGTCTTGTCTCTGACCACAACGAGCTCAAAGCTAGTGTCAAAGGTTTCTGTTAAGAGGTGGCATATTGGTATCATGTCAAAGACACGCTGAGGGGTTTGTTGGTCCTGGCTGGCTCCGACCAACAGTTGTTCAGTGTGTCATCGGTCCGAAAGAGAAGACTAGAACAACACGGTCTATGTTCATCCTCTGGGTCTCTGAGAGTGTTTGCTCAGATTTTCTGACTAACATTTCAAGAGTCTGTATTTCTCGGGTCTGATGGCGCGAAGATATATCTTAAAAGGTAGCATAGATTACATAACGTGTCGGGTAGTCTAGACCAGAATGGATTTCCATGGTAGCTTCTTCATTATCCTCCTCATCAATGATCATCATAAACAGTGTTGATTTGTAAGGTGTTTCATGTGCATCATAAGACTGATAATTGTTCATAAGCCTGATGAGAGGTTTGCTAGCTTTTGTGCAATTTCTGGTAGATTTCGGCTTCAAAAGCAGTGATAATTATTATTTTGAAGTCGTAGTTATCGTTTCTACATGCGCGCATTGACTTTTAACCACAAATCGATTATTAGTATTTCATTGACAATATTTCACAAAAATGATAGCAATTACACTTTTTTGACAATAGTGGACATACATACAATATTGTTGCTGTCCTTTCAGGTCACCAACAAGGCAGGCCTGACGACTGTCAAGTCCTCTGCTCCATTTGTTGTTGACAGCTCTCCGCCGTCACTCGGACGCCTGTGGCATAATGACTCCGACACTGCCGTAAATATCCTATTTTCTAATCACTATCTAATTTTAGCATCATTATTTTCTCTTTTTTCAGTTTGAGTTCTTTACTTTCCAAAAGATCTTGCCTAGATTTTGAAATATCTTTTTTTTTCTTCCAGTACCACTACAAATATAAAAGTTCCTTGAGGTGTGCATTTTCTATTGAAACCATGCATAGAGATGTTGTTTTTTTTGTTAGATATATTCTTGTTACTGTTATGTATTGTACAAAATAGGAGGGAAACGTATCAACAGCGTCGATTTTAATCATGCATAAATAGCACTATGGTAACGTTCTTCTTATATACCCCTCGAATGAATGAGATGTTTTAATAGAATATCCACGAACATTGACAGAATTGTTGCAAGAAGTCTTATATGAGAAGAAAGATAACGAACTGCAAATAATAAACAAGACAACCTGCTTTTTACTCCCATTGTTAAAGACGTGCACTTGCACACTCAAGAATGAGACGACTGACGGCATGCATGGTTTTTATTGTGTGTCTTTCGTGAAACGCTCGCAGCAGATTCGTAAAGAATGTTTTTTTTTTTTAATAAATGTTTATCACCCTGTGGGGGGGAGAATATGTGTACACCAGCTTCCGTTTGTTTATTTCCGTCCTTGTTTGTCTGTCAGTCCGTCTGTCTGTCAGTCTGTCTGTCTGTCAGTCTGTCAACAGGATGACGTAAAATGTACTGAACTGGTTTGAACAACACTTGGTGGGGAAATAGAATGTGTCCCAAGAACGAACTCATTAAAGTTTGGCGTGGATCCGTCAGTGAAACGGATCCGTGATGTGGATCCGTGATGTGGATCGGTGATGTGGATCCGTGATGTAGATTCGTGTGTGACGTGGATCTTGATCTGGGGGGGGGGGGGGGGTTAAGGATCTGAGAGAGAGAGAGAGAGAGAAGAGAGAGAGAGAGAGAGAGAGAGAGTGAGTGAGACAGACAGACAGAGACAGAGACACAACCAGAGACAGAGACCGAGAGCGGATGAGAAAGAGACAGACAGACAGAAAGACAAAACAGACAGACAGAGCGATGATACACAGAGAGAGCGATGATACAGAGAGAGAGGAGAGAGAGAGAGAGGAGAGAGAGAGAGAGAGAGAGAGAGAGAGAGAGAGACTCAAGACTCAAGACTCAAGACTCAAAATCTTTATTACTCAAGGATAGAGATTTTAGGCAGTGCCTATTCTTCCAATCTGTCCTTGCTATTCTACAACATTCAACTAAAACACACTGCACATATTAATAATGGTAGAAACAATGCAGAATATAGCAACATTATAAATAATGACAATAACAATAGTAATAAGAATAATAATTATTAAAAAAAAAAAAAAATTCCATTACAAAATTACACAAACATAATCAGAGACGTACGTGCGCGCTCACATGCGCGCACACGCCCACACATACACGCACGCACGCGTACACCCACACCCACACACCACACACCCCACGTCCACCCACCCACACATACATACATACACATTTTCATCAGCTAATATAGAGGCAAACATAAAAGTAGGGCGTTGAGACTATGATCAAAAGGTTAGATTTATTGTTCAAGTAAATGTTTATGTATTGCTGATTTGAAGGACGGCAGTGATTGACATGTTTTGGCAGACGGAGGAAGAGAGTTCCACACAGATGGACCAAAAAAATGCAAAACTAGGTTTGAACAAATCAATGCGGACACGTGGTAAAATGTAATTATTTGAATCAATATCGCGTTGTTGCCATTTGGATAAACTCAGCAAGATATGTTGGCGCCATGTTTGCATGGACTTTGAACATTAGTACTGCCTTATTATAGATCAGTTGGCTCTGCAGTGGTAGCATCATTAGTTTTGCGAATTTGCCCGTGGTTGATAGAAACTTGTCGGGAAGAATCAGCTTAATTCCCCGCCTATGCATAGAGTTGATCTTTTTTATGTGATTTTCACCGGCACCACTCCAGACAGTGGACGCATAGTTGATGTGAGAAAGGCAATGGGCTTCAAAAAAATAATTTCCGGATGTGTGGTTCAACATAATAACTGAGTTTATTGAGCAAAAAACAAATTGCGAGCAACTGTTTGCAAACATGATTTATATGTGATTGCCATTTAAAATTATCATCAATAATCACGCCTAAGACACGGTGTTCGGTAACCTGCTCGATCAAGGTTTCACTCATTTTTAGGCTCAACATAAGATGCTGTCGTTGATGTTTCTGTCTCGATGCTAGGACCATACATTTTGTTTTGTGCGGATTAAGGACCATTCGGTTTTGGTTGCACCATTCTAAGACATCATTTATACTTTGTTGTAACGATATTTGTACAGACATGATGTTTGTATCACTACGTGAAGAGAACTGTCGTCAGCGAACAGATCACAGATGACATCATTGTGAGATATGTGCATCGGTAGGTCATTTATAAAAATACAGAAGAGAAGAGGTCAAGGACAGAGCCCTGTGGAACACACAGCTCACTATTCCTTCAGAGGAATAAGTACGTTTAAGTAAACACGCTGGGTCCTGTTTTCAAGATATGACTGAAAGAAGGTGACTACTGCGGATTTTGAACATATGCAGTCATTTTTGTTTAATAATATGTTGTGGTCTACAAGATCAAAGGCTTTCTTAAAATCGTGGAAAACAGTTCCAGTGAGTTTTCTTTCGTTGATGGCTGATAGCCATGTATCACAGAGGCGTGTTAAGGCCGTGTGGCATGGTGATTTTGACGAAAGCCTGACTGAAATGGGTGGAACAGTTTGTGAGTTTCCATATGTTTAGTTAGGTGTTTGTGAACATGCATCTCAAGAGGTTGATACAGATACAACGGATATAAAAGAGATATTGGTTCTAAAATTGTTTAATTCAGTGAGATCTCTTGATTTGGGTAAGGGAATAACTTTTGCTGCCTTTAGACCACATGGGAAGACATTCTGATCAATACACAAATTATAAACATACGTAAGGGTATCAACAATGTAAGGCAGAGCAAGCTTGAGTATAGAAGCATTTAAGTTATCTGGACCCATTGCTTTTTTATTTTTTAAGTTTTGAAATTATGGAACCAACTTCATTAATAGCAAGCAAGGGGATGCTAAATGAATCTCTAGTATTCAATCGTTCTTGGCAAAACGATTGGAGAAACAGCTGGAGTCTCATATCGATTAAAGAATGTGACACTGGCAGCTGTTTGTACTGATTCAGTTTCCTGAAGGAATGATTGTTGAAAGTGTTAGCAGACCCACATAGTCGCAGTATTATCTGATTTCTTTCTCGACTTGTCAGTTATTTCATTAACAGACGCCATAATGATGCTGTATCCCTGTGTGCGTTTATCAGTTTCCTAAAATGCTCAGATTTTGATTTCTAACTAGATCTGATACTCTGTTTCTCTGCTTTTTATATTCATCTACTTTTTTTGAGAGAGAGAGAGAGAGAGAGAGATGAGAAGAGAGAGAGGAGAGAGAGAGAGAGAGAGAGCGCTGTGTAATTACGATGCTTATCAGCTCAGTCTATTGGTTTAAATGGCTGGATCCAAGATCAGACCACCGTTGGCAGAGAACTGGGCTCTCCCCGAGTTATTTTTTTGTAGTATGTTGTTATGCTCCATTCCTTGCACAGGTCGGGGGTGGACTACAGCACACACACGTGTGGGTGTACAGCGTGAGATGGACAGGGCTCTCTCTCTCTCTCTCTCTCTCTCTCTCTCTCTCTCTCTCTCTCTCTCCTCTTCTCTCTCTCTCTGTCTCTCTCTCTGTCTGTCTGTCTGTTGTCTGTCTGTCTGTCTGTCTGTTTCTTCTCTCTCTCTCTCTCTCTCTCTCTCTCTCTTCTCTCTCTCTGTTGTCTCTCTCCTCTGTCTGTCTGTCTCTCTCTCTCTCTCTCTGTCTCTCTCTCTGTCTGTCTGTCTGTCTGTCTCTCTCTCTCTCCTCTCTCTCTCTCTCTCTCTCTCTCTCTCTCTCCTCTCTCTCTCTCTCTCTCTCGGGTATCCTACTGTGTGCTGTCCTAAAAACGTCGTTTCTGGTCATCATGGTTATGCTCCAATCCCTGCACAGATCCTGGGTGGCTACAGCACACACGTGGGGGTGTACAGCGTGAGGTGGTCAGGGTTCACTGACCCCCACTCAGGCGTGGACCACTACAAGGTGGGCCTCGGGTCCAGTGCGGACAGACGGACGTCGTCCCCTTTGTCTACGTCGGCCGACAGACGAGTAAGTTGACCATTCTCTCTTCATTTCAGTTCGGATGTTTCTGTCTTGATGGGCGCATTGTTGTTGTTGTTTTTGTTGCTGTTATCGTTGTTGTTGTTTGTTGTTTTTGGCGTAGTTTTTTTTTATGTGCGTGTATGCGACGCATAGGTTTTTTTCACAAACAAAAATTATCCTGACTATGTATGGAAATATTTAATAGAATTCTCTCTCTCTCTCTCTCTCTCTCTCTCTTCTCTCTCTCTCTCTCTCTCTCTCTCCTCTCCTCTCTCTCTCTCCCCCCTTCGGTCTATCTGTCTGTCTGACTGTCTGCCTGTCTCTCTCTCTCTCTCTCTCTGTACTTCTCTCTCTCTCTCTCTCTCTCTCTCCTCTCTCTCTCTCCTCTCTCTGTATATTTAGGCCTGTTGTTCTTTTAGAGTTTAAACAGCCATTGCCTCCTCTATAACAGTTGTGTGTGTATGTGTGTGAGTGTGTGTGTGTGGAGTGTGTGTGTGGTGTGTGTTGTGTGTGTGTGTGTCTTGTGTCTGTCTGTCTGTCTGTCTGTGAATAATCTCTTATTTTTTTCACAAGCGTAAAATATCCTTTACTCTGCTGTTAGTTGCACAGCCTACACGTGGAAAACATGAATGGAGAGGGAACCCCAGTACTACGCCACACTACGGCCTGCAACGGCCGGGCTGTGCCGTGTGACGTCATCCGCAGTCTAGCTTCGACGACTCGCCCCCTACTTCCCGGTCACGTGATCGTGGGGTTGTATGGCCGCACGAGAAATTCTGGGACACAAGTGAGCCCCCAGTTTTTGTTTTGTATTATTGTAATGCCCGTGTGTCTTATTTTTTGTTAAGTTTCGTAATTTTTGTTGCTTATTTTTGTATCTTGTGTTTGTAATGTTTGTTTGCTTATTTAGTCCAGTGACATTCTCTATGTCAAGTAACGCTACACATGTGTGGTGAACCCATCACTGTTATCTAAGTCATCATTCACTGGTGTAGTAGCTTCATGACTAGAAAGGTCTTACAGACAGTGTTGTCTAAACATCTTCAAACTTCAGCCCAGTCAAAGTGGCGAGGGAAGGCAAGTAAGTTTTATGATAACAGAATGTAAGGCTAAGACATCCGTCATTAAGAAAAATTCAATCCCGTTAAAAAGAAATTTATCAACAGGTCTTTGTCGGGTCGGTCGGCCCATTCTGAAAACGAGTTGGGTCGTGCTACAGAGTGGGAGAAATAGTGTAAGAGTGTGGCAATCATGGTAGCCCACCAGAGAATGTTGGATCGTTTCGACGAGAATGTTGCGTAAGAGAGGTCATTCCACCAAGCGTTCCACTGTATTGATGCATGTTAAGGTGTGTGTTGTATGCTGTGCTGAATCAATGCCAGTTTTTACCATCATTCGTGTGCTGTAACTGTTGTCACAGCTTGCTGGCACATGATATTGGTAACACTGGAATGGACCACTGGTTTCAAATTTTGCATATTATTTTCTGATACTACAAAACAAATTATGCAGCCAGATGCTGTCTGCCTGTTCGATTAACCTGAGTTTCGAGTTAACATCACTGTTTTGAGATAATCAAAGACGTAAAGTTGACAGTGTGTTAGAAGAAAAGGAAAGAGTGTTTCCTAGGAGGGGTCTTTAGTGAAGGTTTCACTGTGTCTTCTGCCAGTTCCTCGCTGCCGTTCAGTGGACAGGTTCTCCGAACCCCCAGACTGGAATCCAGCACTTCACCTACTGCGTGGGATGGCGCAGCGCGCCTGTTGACGTCATCGCCAGCCCGCACTCTCTCCTGTCTCGTGCCGCGCCACGAGACGTCCGCCGTTACCTCTTCAGCCCACGTCCCTCTACGTCACCGTCACCGCGTCAACCCTGCGGGGATGGAGACCTAGATAGCGTGTCCGACAGCTTTGTCGGTGAGTACTGGGGTTCCCTAAAAACAATTCCTTTCCTTTCTCTCAGTTGATTTTGACTCTCATCTTGTTAATTTTCCCATGCCAACTTATTCCAACATATCCCCTCCCTATCCCCACCCCCCCCCACCCCCCCCACCTCCCTTACACATACAAGCCATACCCCAAGTTCGTCTTGTTAGCAGTCTCAGTTCCCGCAGGCCCATCCGGGGGAAATTAATATCAGGTTGTCATAAGAGGGACACCTTCCGAAAGAACTACTGCACTGCTGCTGGTCACCTTGTTGTGGTGGTGGTCAGCATGGCCTGTAAATACCAGCTGCTTTTGATCCCCACCTAGTAAGCCGTCTGCTGGCGACAGAAACTGCACAGCTGCGGAACAGTTATGGGGTGAGCGCGCTCTTCGAGGACGTCAATCGTTCATCTACGATGGTTTTCCCAGAAACTTTGCCCTCTGCTGACGACGGGAACAGCAAAGTTGCGGAACCAGTGTGATGTGGCGCTCTCTGCAGAGGGCCGCCACCACGTCCATCCAACAAAAGTTACCGTGAGCATGCCGATGCTGACGACATTGAGATTTACTCACTGAGTTATGGAAACCTGGCAGAAAAAGCTGGAACCGAGTTCACTACTGAGCACGGTATTGAAAGGTCACAGAATTTTGATACTTTGAGTTTCAAAGGAAATTCATCAAAACAAGAGATGTTGCAAATCGTCCATCAAAGAGGCACAACGAGCCTTATTGCCAAAGTCATGCCTTTGAGATGCATTACACTTACCTGTCTGCACAATGGTATACATAGAACAAGTTCTTTTCAAAAGCACACCACTAATGGTATTCCGATTCATAGCTTAGACATGATCGCTGACAGAAGAATAAATGAATAAATGGGAAGTAAACAAGCCAGTATGCCAACGTAGAAGGAAACGAAAAGATAATTAGACAGAGGGAGGGGACCCAACATATTATAACAGAAAATTGTGCGTTTTTTGAAAACAAAACTATCTAGATCGATAGTCATAGTTACCAGTGAAAGTTTTGCCCGCACAAACTACGGTTTGATTCAGTATAAATGTGTTGTACGGTTCAAAAATAAATGTGCTTCATCTACATGAAAATCTTAGGATTGCCTTTCATACGATATTTTCGTGATGATCAATCAGGATGCTTTGAATAAGAATGTTGAAGTCCATTCGAGTCATATATTACATATGTGACAAGGTTATTCCTCACTTCTTTTCACAAGTGTCATGCGTTCAGTCCAGCCCAAGGAAATACTGCTGGTGTTTGACGCAGTGACTGTTATCGGGAGACGTTAGACTTTTGTGTCTGTGAATGCTGTATCTACAAACGCGGCCACACCTCGGCAATGGATTCGAACCTGCTGGCTGAACTAGGTAAGGCAGCTGGACGGGCCTTTTCAACCCTCGAGTTGGAGTTAGGGCTTTTCTACCAATGTATGCGAGGACTGGTTTCGCAGACTGCGCGGAAGAGGCCACCAGATGTTCAAGGGTAGAAGACGGCTCCGCAGCAAAGCGTTGTGGGAGCCGAACAAGCTCGTGGAGACACGTATGGACACTGCTGGCCATCCACTGCATCTCGGCTCATCTCCTGCCGTCTGGACTATGTCTTGCCACTGGATTCAGATGGACAGGGCGAGAGGTGAGGCTGAGCGGGGGGACTCTGGCTAACTCTCTCTCTCACTATACTCCATTTACGCGCAAGTGACGACTTACCTTCTACGCACCACTGAAGGGCCTCACTGAGTGCTGTAGCATCGCTCCTGCCTCCTGGGAAAGAAGCTGCTCACGGGTCGTCAATGTGGCGCCACATGATCTCAAATTTGGAGTGGAAACCTTTGATGAAAAACGAGGTGAATGGAGGTATATGGAGAAAAAAGCACACGTCTATTTCGTAAAATCAGAGCATGCACACCTTTGAGCCTGGCTGACATCCAAGTCTTCCCTGTCCGCGCTGCAACCGTCTATTCAATGCAAGGATATCGGCTTGACCTGCTATCTTCTGTTCAACACCGTCACCCAGTGATAGCTGGAAGTCGTGGTCAATCTTGCCCGCGAAGGGCAAACAAAAACAATTTAGAACTGAGATATGTTGTGTTCTTCGTAAACTTCAG
Source organism: Conus ventricosus (assembly GCA_018398815.1). NCBI lineage: Eukaryota > Metazoa > Mollusca > Gastropoda > Neogastropoda > Conidae > Conus > Conus ventricosus. Next base: position 39,986,156 of record CM031621.1, read on the forward strand.
CTAGAGTGTGACGATGGGTATTTAGCTGAAAGGTCATTCATCTTGCTGGTTAGGTCTTAAACCGATGCTGCGTAGATACTACTGTATGTGCGTCGCGGTTGTTCAACATTTTATTTGCTTTATGTGACCTGCCTTGCTGAGCAAAAATATGGAAAATGGAGACCAGAAAGAAAAAGAGACTACGCATATAGATGGTAGCGAGAACACGAGTTTAGATTTTGTTGGTTATTTTCACGTTGTTCAATCCTAGTTTTGTCGTGTTACACCTTTCAGCGAGATTATTGTACTGGGTTTTATCTCCACCATCAAAAAAAAAAATTGTTTGTTGCGAACAATCATTTACACCAAAAGGATACAAAGCATACATTTGACACAAATGGCACTAAAACGTAAATGCTGGGAGTACGTTTCGATTTTTTAAGTTCCTATCTTGAAAATTTACATGCTTTAGAGCCGTGTAAGAAGAATCGTTTTAGTTGTTAGAAGTTAAAAAACATTATAATTATTCTTCCTTCCAAGTGGATCAACACCACCGGAAGTGGTATCCAAGCCACGTTCCTGTCGCCGCGTGACGGGAAGTCCGGTGAGCGCCAATGGGATCGCTCTGCTTATGCACGTGACCTGGCTGATTCGGACCCGGTGAGCTCTGTGGTCAGTCACACAGTGTACATGCGCAGCCAGTGAGAGGGACGTTGGTGGTGGACCCTATTATCCTAGGGCCGGAGACACAGGTCTGCGATAAGCTGTTTGCTTCTTTTCTCTCTGTTTCTTTCACTCTTGTTCGTTATAGTCTTTGTCAGTTCTTAAGTTTTGTCTATATGCTTATTGCACTGTGTTCAATTATTACTTTTTCACATTATGCTGTTTTTGAAACCATGGTTTTTTTTATTCCTTTTATTGTTATTTCTTGCCATGTAGGGGCTGTTTTTGCACCATGGTTTTTCTGTTCAATTTTCATATGCCGTTTTTGTACTTTGTCATGTTGTTTGTTACTTTTTCTCTTGATAATGCTGGAATTTGCACACTGTTAAACAGTATTTGGTTCTGTTTAATTGGTTAGTTACTTTTCTTGAAAATCGTGTGTTCTTCAATTTCTTGCACTAGGTTCTTTTCTTTGTGAAAGATGAACTATTAGTTTTATTATAACAGTAAGAAAGAAAAAAAGAAAACTAAGAGAACTTGAATTTAATTTCTTTATGTCTTCACTCCCTTCTTTGAGCTAAGCTTGGACTAAGTTCAAAATGCTCGTAACCGTCACCATGACAATATAGTTGTGCTTGAACTACTAAACATTCTTCTTTCAGCTCTAACGAAACGAACGAGAAAGCTTTAGCAACATAATTTACACCTACTTCTGATTGATACCACGCTGGACCACAAGCTGTAAGTCTCTGTTTGATACCAAGATGGACCGTAAGTAGAAAATCTCTGTTTGATACCATGGTGGACCATACGCGTATATCTTGTTTTTGATCCGATGGATGACCAATAAGCTGTATTTTTCCGTTTCAATTCAAATGGGGGAAACCATAACTGGGATGTCTCTGTCTGAAAACATGGGTTGAACCTAAGTGTGACAGCTCTGTTTAAAAGTAAAAAAAAGAGACACAGGTGAATCCTAAATGACAGCTTCTGTTAATGCTAAGGTGAAACGATCAACATCATTGCCGGACTCAACAATGAACTGACTTCGGGGGGTCAACAAATCCCCCCCACCCCCTTGAGAACAGTGCAACAGCTGGTTGAGAGAAAAGTCAGTGGGACGCCGTGTTTCTCAAGGAAGGTGTGGGGGGCTGTGACGAACGACCTGGATGGGAGCTGTGTAAGGCACTGGCAGGATGAGCTGTGAAGGAGCAGTGTCTATGGAAGATGAGACATCAACAACTACAACACATGAAAGATCTGACATTTTCATTCATCGCTCTCCGCTCTTGTTATGTGCACTAAATCTTACCAAGTCGTTATGGTGAAGCCTGAGCATAGTCAGTCCCATTGCCCTTGTTTCCTGTATAATTCATTCAGTTCCACCACCAAAGCCTTCCTGGTCACCCTGTAATGCTGTTTCTGTTGACCTTGATTTCATTCAGTTCCACCACCAACGCCTTCCTGGTTCTCTCCTGATTACTGTATCTGTTGCAGCTGACACTGACGCTGGATCAAACGTCTCTCCTTACTGACGGCGACAAACACTGGGTACGTCCGTCTGTCCGCCTGCAACGCCGCACCATCCTATGTGACATTTCCCGGGGGCCACTTCTGACGTCATCTCATCGACTCCACACCCCTGTCACCAGGACGTTCCAGTTACCGTGATTTGGAAACAGGAAATGGGCTCAGTCCGAGGAGAAGACGCGCTGACAGTTATTGAAGTCACGAATGGAGTGGGTTCAGCGACGCCGAATCTGACTTGGACAGACTACGAGGTGATCGCGGACGGAGGGGACAACGGGGGAGGAGTTGTCACGGGGGCGAGAGTAAGCGTGCTCACAACGCACAGCACCAATTCAGCGCTACAGACTCCAGATCAAGAGCAGCTCCGGGTTGGGGACGTCTTCACTGGCGTCCTGGGGAGAACACGCTTCACCTCCGCAGTCCCTCTGGTCAGGTCCGCTTTTGACTGCTTCAGGACACGCGCCAGCGGAACTCAGGCACTCTGAGTCATACGTCATTCCTGCGATGCCTCCTACTGCACTTGGAATGCACGTGCGCTGCGGATGGGGCAGGTCTGTAGAGGGGACTGTGCGGAACCTTGCCTTGAATCAACTCACGGAGCGTGGAGCTGTCCGGACCTCCAAGTCCTTCCCATGATGGGAGTTCGCTGGAAGCACAGAACTCCTCAGCCCTCCTCCACACGTCTTTATTCCAGACACGAAGCAAGGACGTTACCTTCACCTCCTCCAAATGGTTGGAAGGCCGCTGGTTCACGGGCCAGCCTCAGCCTCTGCTCCAACGTAGTCAAAGGTTCGGTACAGCTTCGCCTCATACGCCAACATGTCCGCCGGAGAGGGGGTCATCAACACGCAGACGGAGACTTTGTCTGGTTTGACCGTGGGGAGTGGTCACATGCGGGCCGTGCACTGCCTGCCTGGGAAAGGACTCTGACCGCAGGACACCGCTACGTGATTGCACGTGCGCGTTTGGACGTCGCGAGAACCTCAAATGACCTTTTACGTCCTCCCCGGTCCACCCACGAATCCAGCCCACTCGAGTGACGCGGGGCCGGCAGCGTTAGCAAGGGACTCGGAACGACACGTGCTCCATGACGATCGATTACGTCACGACAGAGAGGTCGGAGGTCACGCGGGCTGGACGAGCGTCTCTTTGAAGATCGTCAGAGTCTGATCGTGTGGTACCAGATATGGATGGGAAGTCCCCAAAGGTACGAGCTAGGACTGTAACTGTTGCCATGTTCATACTCTCTCTCTCTCTCTCTCTCTCTCTCTCTCTCTCTCTCTCTCTCTCTCTCTCTCTCTCTACTCTCTCTCTCTCTCTCTGTTTTAAACCATCTTTCTCCTTTGCCTCCTCTCCAATCTCTTTCTCTCAGCGTTGTGTATAACTATTTGCATCTCCTTTAAACTGAGGCGGAAGGCCTAGCGTCCTATACTCTTGTTGATGTGTTGTGGAGACGACCACCGAATTGGGCATTTTTAATTTCCATGGAGTCTACAGCTGTTTTCATAAACATGACAAAAGAAGAACAGCAGTTTAAGAAAACAGCAGTGAAGGAGGCAGTTAACTAAGCCAGTTATATGTGTGGAGTGTTTTGCTTTACGGTTGAAAAACAAACATCAAAGAAATATTGGTTTTATGTTTTTTTTAACTAAGTATTAATCTGTTTAAGATGAAAGACCAATTTAAAGAAAAGAAAGAAAACCCAGTTCTATGCTATCTAGTTCCGGCCAATGCAGGTAATCCAAATTATGTTTTTCTTGCTAACTTCTTATTGATAGCATTCCTAGACGCGTACCCCGTCTCAAAAATAACTTGAACAGCCATTTCTAATGCTAGCATTGTGTATTGTTTGCTCTCATATGATCTGCTACTTGATGAACGACGGCGAAATAGACCTAATATGGTGGTGCTGGTGGGTGGTGGGCTTTGATTGATGATTGATGATGCTGATGATTGTGATGACGACGATCGATGACGGTGATGATTGTTTATCGTGGCGGGATGATGATGATTGATGATAATGATGTGATGGCTGGTTGATTTTTGACTGACAATGATGATGATAATGATGATGATGATGATTTGATGATGATGATGATGATGATGTGATGAATGATAGGCAACAAACGATGACGACGGCGACGACGACAGCATGGTGATAATGATAAACGACTCGTCATCACTTACCATCACCCACCCCCCTCCCCTCCTGTACCCAGCTTCCAGTCATCATGCCCTTGATGAAACGCTGGCCTCAACACCTCTTGGGACCTTCCCCACGGGGGCCCCCTGGAGCCTGGCACGCGGGCTTATTACCGTTCACAGTGAGAGACTGGAACGGGGGGGAGCCGGCCTGTAAAGCGACCGGGCGGTTTGTCCGGGATCGGCTTTCTGGTGGACGTCACTCCGCCCGTTTGCTTGGCGGTGGTTCTTCGCTTCCGCGTTGGGGGGGGGGTTTCTTCACACAGCACCAGGCATCGCAGTCCTCAGCTTCCGCCGTTTCCTAGCGCATTCCTGGCACGGGTTGCGAGGACGGGCAGTGTGGTTGTGAGGTCTACCAGGTGGCTGTGATGGATGCAGAGAGCAGCTCAGTGCCAGACACCTTCCTGGATGTGGGGGACGAGGGAGACGACTCGAGTTTCGTCTGACCAACTGACCTTAACGCATGGACACAGGTAGGCCGTCTTACCTTTCTTGTATCGTAACATATATACCTTTCCAATTGTTTTTTCCTTTTTATTAACCCCCCCCCCCCCCCCATTTGTATTCTACAATATGTATCTTTCAAGATTTTTTTTTTTCTTCTGTATTTATTTTTTTCTTTGTTTCCTTTTTTTGTTGTTGTAGTTCTTTTCTTCCTATCTTGTATCCTAAATAATTATGTACTTTCATTTTTTTTTTTTTTTTTTTTTTTTTTTTTTTTTTCACATTTTTTATAGAATTGTTTATAAGTTGTTTTTTACGATTTATAAAGTTCGTAATATTGAATCTCTTTTTCCCCCCCTCAATTATATATCGGTTTTGGAAAATGTAAGAGCAAACTCGGGCAAGGTTTTGTTTTTGTGGTTTTTGAAATTGAAAAACTAAAAAACACCTACATACAGAGTTATGTTTCAATTTTGGTGATACATTTGGTTACGAGTTTTTAATGGTCAATTTTTTTAGTTTTATCTATGTTTGACTGTCAGAGCAACAATTTTTTGTAACTGAACAACTTTGGCAGAGTTTTACATAATTCTATTCATGTCTTGTGGTTTGTTTCATCACGGTTTCATGTGCGGACATTTTTAGTGATTGATTAATTTTGTGAACCCTGTAATATATAGATAGATCTTTTTTCTTCTGTTTCCTTCTTACTTGCTTACCCTTCCTTTCCTTCTCTCTTCTCTCATCTCTCTCCTCTCTCTCCTCTCTCCTCTCTCTTCTCTCTCTCTCTCTCTCTCTTCTCTCTCCCTCCTCTCTCCCCTTTTCCACCCCTCTCTCTCTTCTCTCCCTCCCTCACCGTCTCTTGCTTCTCTCTGTCCCTCTTTTGTATCCCTCCCTCCCTCCCCCCCCCCCCCTCTCTGTCTGTTTGTCTGTCTGTCTGTCTGTCTCTCTCTCTCTCTCTCTCTCTCTCTCTCTCTTACTCTCTCTCTCTCTCTCATTCTCTCTCTCTCTCTCTCTCTCTTTTCTCTCTACTCTCTCTCTCTCTCTCGCTCTCTCTCTCATTATTCCTCTGTCACCAGCTACAGGTGGCAGAGAAGGCAACAGACGCAGCACGGGTTGGAAGCCAGGTCGGTGGACATCCGCCGCCATCTTGGTTGACGTCACGTCACAGGGGAGGGCGGCACCTGCACCCAGTTTCAGGCGGCAGAGGAACGTGACCCTGACCCCTCCTCCACCCCTTCCACCTGGAAGAAAGCTACCGGGCCCTCCGACGGGGCGCTGGTTCGCCAGGAGACAGGGGAGGTGATCCAGGTGGAGGTCACGGCGGTAAACCTCGGGAGCGGACGCCACTCTGGCGGGTTCCCTCGCGCGGCGACCCGACTGCGCTGTCTTTCACCTTCGGCCGCCCATGCCGGGGTGTCCAGGGCGCGGCACACCTTCCTGAGCCCTACAGCGGGCAGGTGGGCCTGGCAGGTGGTGGGTGAGGGACCGGCCCGGGCCACGCTGCGGGCTCAGTTCTCTCGCTGTCGCACACACGGCCTGCCTCCTTCTCCCAGCCGGCTCGCCCTCGACAGACCTCGCCCGCCAACCGTCTCGTCTGCTTTGCCTCGTCAGGGAGGGACCAGGAGTCGGGGCTGCAGGGCTCTGATAGTCGGCCGCCGGGAACCACCCGGGTTTGGCCTGAAGGTTCGGCCCTGGACCAGGTGTCGCTTACAGCGGTCACGTGAGCCTGGACGTGCACACGCAAGCAGCACGCGACGACCTTGTTACGCGGCGGCCCTGGCCCAGAACACGCCGGCCAGTGGTCCCGTTTCCCGTCGGCGCCGGTCGTCCTGGACAAGACGGGGCGGATGGTGTCGGAGGTCGACCCTGACCTTGAGATATGATGGAGGTCAAGGACAGGGCCAGTTCACGGCGACGGTGTAGGGCGGAAGGTCTGGTTTCGGCGACGCGATGCGGCAGAGCGGCGTGGAAAAGGCTGCTCGTGCCGTTTAGGTCAGGAACTGTGTTGTGTGTGTGTGTGTGTGGTGTGTGTGTCTGTATGTGGTGTGTGTGTGTGCTGTGTGTGTGAGCGCGCGTGTGTGTGGTGTGACTTAGACAGCGTAATGAGCAATGTTCACAATGATTGTGATGATAATGTTATTATCATTATCTGTATTATTTTGTTGTTGTCGTTGTTGGTGTCACCTGTGCGATCTTATCTTCTGTGTCCACCCAGACTCACCCATTCCTCCTCTGCCTCCTCCTCTCCTCTCTCTCTCTCTCTCTCTTTCTCTCTCTCTCTCTCTCTCTCTCTTCTTCTCTCTCTCTCCCGCGTGTCACTCCAATAGATCATTAATGTTTTGTTGTCTCAATTATCCATTCTTGCCTTTGTATATTTACTTTCTACGCTACTTAGTTTGGTCGTTGTTTATTGGTTATGTTTATTTTTTAGTTTAGTAAATAAGAGGATTAACTGACTAGTGTAGTCGATTGGCCAGCTAACGTTCAGTAATAGTTGTTTGCAGGAAATGTAAGGTCCTGTTGCTTATTTGTTTATTGAACAAAAAGTTATCAAAACCAACAGCATTATTCCAAGAGAGCATAGTGTTTTTGTTGTTCATTTATCCTGATGACAGTGAATTTATTCTGTTTAAATGTTTATTGATCAAAGTTTTGAAACAGCTAGCAGTATTTCAAACAGACTTCTTTTATAGTCTAACATCTCCTATGTCACATGGAGCTTCTTACGAAGCGCTGAGCGCTACACTGAACTGAATTCATACCTGGGACGTTCATTTTGCCAGATGAGTCAAGAGGTGGAGGGGTTCCACTGAGCAGTGGGGACAACGACGACGAGTGGTCACTGTCAGTCGGACGTTGAGGTGACCCTCGGCACGGGGTCAGAGGTTACGTTGTCTGTCACGTGTCACAAACACGGCCGGTCTGCGCACTATCGTGACCTCCACTTCCTGACATGGTTCTTCTCCTTCCTCCCGCGCTGCAGAGGTAGGCTGCACAGTGACAAGTTTATCTGGACTGCTTAGGAGAAAGGGTGGGGCGAGAGAGAGAGAGAGAGAAGAGAGCGAGGAGAGGAAGAGAGAGAGAGAGAGAGACGAGAGAGAGAAGAGAGAGAGAGAGGGAGGAGAGAGAGAGCGAGATTCAGAGACACCAGCATAAACAGAGAGATAGAGACAGATAGGCACAGAGAGAGACAGACAGGCAACAGAGACAGAGAAAAGAGAGAGAGAGGTACGAAGAGAGTAGACAGAGACAGAGAAGAGAGCGAGATTTAGAAAAGAGAGAGGGACAGACAGACAGAGACAGAGAAAAAATGATTCAAAACACAGAACGGTTAATGTTCACTGGCTTAGGACCACAAGACAAGTATGTGGGGAGGGGGAAACGTTGTTCCGTATCTTATCTACAATTAAATGGGGAAAAAAATATGATACAACATTTACTGAGCAGACTGACACCGTTGCAGATATATGTTGTATTGTGAGTGTGGGTGTATGTGTGTGTGTGTGTGTGTTGTGTGTGTGTGTGTGTGAGTGTGTGTGCGATGTTAAGATTGTTGGTTCTTGGTGTGCACACACGTGAGAAACTTTTCGACCTTTCTTCTATATTTTGATACCACGTAAGGAGGGGGAGGAGGGGGGGGGGGGGGGGACGATTTAAAGAAAAAAAAAAGAAAAAAGAAAAGAACTGGTGCGCAATCTAACGAATTACAGTACCTTTTCCATTATTCCTTCTCTCAGGTCACCCTGGATTCTTTTTCCATTATCCTTCTCTCAGGTCACCCTGGAATATCTTTCCAACTACGTGCTCATGTCGCCGTTCCGATACGGTCCACGCCGAGTCCGGTCCGGCAATTCCGGTCTACAGTTCTTCTGGCGTGGGAGTCCAGACCAACCGTGCTAGCAAGTACTACTCCGCTTCTGTTCAATGCCAAGGCCTGACTGAATGGTTCTCCTTGGACGTCTACAAGACGACGGCCATTGGGAGCGAATGGAGGAAAAAGAGCGGGAACGGTGACGTCACAGATGAACTACAAGGCGGTCAACGGCAGAAAGAATGTGACGTCAGAGACTTTGTCCTAGACCGTGGACATTGACGACACGAAACCACTGCTGAAGGTAAACCCTGCAGGAACACGCATATGCATCTACACACGACATTCTTTACCCACGACACACACACACGCACTCACGCACGCACGGCACACACGCATGCACGCAGCACGCACACACACACACACACACACACAAACACACACACACACACACACAACACAGAAGGAATTTTGTTTCACTTTCTTTGACAGTAAAGATTTCTTACCTTTTTTATTTCATATTTTTGTAAAATGGTATGAGGAAAATGCCTTGTAAGCCATCTCATTGTGCTATACCTTTTTTTAAACAAATAGGATATAATGATATACAAAGACTTCAAGATGGATGAGGATTTAGAATACAATATGTAGCACATGACATCTCATGAGATGAAAGTCGAGGTGGGGGGGGGGGGGGGGGAGGAGGTGGAAGCAGAGGGGAAGGGATGGGTAGGGTATTTATTCAATCACTACACAGTGCAAAGTTGAACTAGGAATCGGGAACCTACCAGAGTTTGACAGTGTGTGGATATTGCAAGGTGGACTGTGAGATCAAGTGTGGCCTTACGGGAAAGCGACAAAGAAATTTGAAAAAATAATTGATAAGGCCCCGCCGAAAAATCGTAGACAAACGAATCACAAGGCAAAACACGACGCGTTTCGGACCTCTCAGGTCTTTTTCAGGCAAGATACACAACACTCAGGAACTACGACATTTGAACGAGCAATCAATTCCCTTCATCCAGTCGGCGCAAATGATGGGTGTTTTGATTCAATCGTTGATTCTTGGCTCGCGATCAAACTGGATGAAAGGAAGTGATTAGCGTTCATTTTCGTTGTCTGAGTGTGTGTATCGTGCCTGACGAAGGCTAAGAGGTCGAAACGCGTCGTGTTTTATCTTATGATTCGTTTGTTTTTAACGTTTAGCGGCGAAACCTTGTCATAATTTTTCTCAATTTTTTTTTTTAGATTTCGCCCGCCAGTTCGTCTCACTTTGCCACTGGAAGTGAGAGGATGTCGACCTTGTTGTTACCAGCACTGGAAGTGATGAGGATTGGTCGACCATGTTGTTACCTGCCACTGGAAGTGAAGAGGATTGGTCGACCTTGTTGTTACCTGCCATGAAGTGAAGAGGATTGGTCGACTAGTTTTTACCTGCCACTGGAAGTGAAGAGGACTTGGGTCAAACCTTGTTGTTACCTGCCACTGGAAGTGAAGAGGGATTGGTCGACCTTGTTGTTACTGCACTGGAAGTGAAGAGGATTGGTCGACCTTAGTTGTTACCTGCCATAGGAAGTGAAGAGGATTGGTCGACCTTGTTGTTACCTGCCACTGGAAGTGAAGAGGAATCTGGTCGGACCTTGAGTTAACTGCCACTGGAAGTGACGAGGATTGGTCGCCCTAGTTGAACCTGCCACTGGAAGAGAGAGGATTGGTCGACCTTGTTTGTTACCTGCCATGGAATGTGAAGAGGATTGGTCGACCTGTTGTTACCTGCACTGGAAGTGAAGGAGGATTGGTCGGACCTTGGTGTTACCTGCCACAGCGAAGTGAGAGGATTGGTCGGACTTGTTGTTACCTGCCACTGGAAGTGAAGAGGATTGGTCGACCTTGTTGTTACCTGCCTGGAAGTGAAGAGGATGGGTCCTCGACCTTGTTGTTACCTGGCCACTGGCTGTGAAGAGGAATTGGTCGGAACCTCGTTCTTACCTGCACTGGAAGTGAAGAGGATTGGTCGACCTAGTGGTTACCTGCCACTGGAAGTGAGGAAGTGACGAGGATTGGTCGACCTGTTGTTTAACCTGCCACTGGAAGTGAAGGGATTGGTACGACCTTGTTGTTACTGCCACTGGAAGGAAGAGGATGGTCCGCACCTTGTTGTTACCTGCCACTGGAGTGAAGAGGATGGTCGACTCGTTGTTACTGCACTGGAAGTGAAAGAGGATTGGTCGTCGACCTTGTTGTTACTGCCACTGGACGTGAGAGGATTGGTCGACATTGTTGTTACCTGCCACTGGAACGTAAGGAGGAGGATTGGTCGACCTTGTTGTTACCTGTGAGTGCCGTTCTAGATTCCGATGTCCTTATCTCTCACATCGAACATCGCTCGAGGGGGACCTGGTGTTAGAAGCATTCCATAAACCCAATAACCAGCACACAAGAACGTAAAATAACATCAACCTCCACATCATCATCATCATCATCATCATCATTCGTCGTCGTCGTCGTCGGTCGTCTTCGTCGTCGTCGTCGTCGTCGTCGTCAACATCGTCTTCTTCAACGTCTCATCATCATTGTCACCGACGTCGTCGTTATTGTCATATCATTATTGTCGTCGTCGATGTCGACGTCGTTATAAATGTTTCATCTCATTATCATCGTTCGCCGCCGTTGTTGTTATCATTTATAATCATGATCTTCTTATGATTGATATCACCTACACTATTGTTAAACACCATCACCATCTCGTTTTGACTGTTAAATCCTTCAATATCCTCATCATCACCACCCATCGTCATGGATTCGACGCTACTAAACCCATTAAGGGTTGCTATTATGAACATCGTTATCTGAATTACAGATCATGCACATTCTTTCGTGTTGATAGGAAAGACGGCGACATTATCCTTGAACGACAGTGAACTGTCCCTCGAATTGGCGTCAGTGTTTGACGTCACAACGTGACGTCACCTACTCCTACTATGTGGGCAAAGAGGAGGGCTATGGTAACGTCATCAACCACGTGACACCGCCTGACCCACTACCAAGGGTACGCTGCGGACACCTCGACAACGCTGTACGTCATCATCAGGCGGTTGGACGACAACGGGAAAGTCCGCTCCCTACACTGATACCTGGAGCCGTAACTGCAGACGTGGAGAGTGAGAATGCCGAGGGAACCCTTCTACCAATCCGAGGACGTTACTATGTTTAGTACATGAGAACCAAAATAATGGCGGAACGTTAATTCTGAAAGATTTCTTCTTTGATCCTTAGGACATCTGCGACAAACATGTCTGTGTTAATACCGAAGTTAGTTGCTTTCTGTTTATAACGTAGAGGAGCTGTAACTTAGAACAAATTAGGTAACTTCTTGATCCCTGATGAAAAAAATGCAAGCCAAAACAATGTTCTGACCAAATCAATGTGGCTTACAACATAAAATAGACTAGCAGTACTGACAATACAGAGCAACATGAGAATAAACCGGAGCACTGGAAGAACAGGATGTTGCAACTCTGCCTTTTTCTACTGTAGCCTTAGGCGGTGACCGGATGGTGACGAATTCCATACATTTATTCGAATGCCAACAATTATAGTGACCTGAGAGCTAAGTATTACATTCAAAGTGCAGGGACCTACCTACCAAACGTACACCGTGTACAGGATTTCAATCTACTTGATCCCAATGAATTTGTCTAAAATCTCTTTTTGCTTGAAACGTAGAGCACGTTTTGTTTAAGAAACGTTTTGGCGTTATTGCGGATGAGATTGGACCCTCAGTCCATGTGAGAAGTTAGTTTGTCTCGTCTTCACTTCAACAGTTGCTTGCGTTCCTTCACCGTCTAACGAGCAGAGGCCTTTGCACACTCAACCATTTGTCTTGCTTGTTTTCTATAGCATGTGCCAGGAACATTTACACAGCAATATCAAGTGGAGACAATAAGAAACAAAATTAGATTCATTCAAGACTTAAAAAAAAAAATGTTGTCAAAACAAGCCACACGGACGGAACAGTGCAAACCCGTACCCTTCGTTTGATTAATATGAAATGTAAATCTTTGAATGAGGGCTGGAGGGACCGTACACCGTAAGAAACGATTCAGGAAGACCCAGCGTTCAACAGATCTCCAACTGCTGCCACCATCCCCTGTCCATACAGTGAAGCTCTGTCCGGCGCATATCGGCCTGACCAGCCATCTACGCACTCACCCCGATCCAGGATGACAGATGGTCTCGTCGTCTCGAGGAATACAAACAAAAACAACGATCACGTAGGGGTTAGGGTGGTAAGTCGTCGTACAGGATTTGGCGGTTGTAAGCAGCACCGCCACCGCCGACGTCCCGCACGTCTCGTTCGTCCGCCGCCCTCACGCGAACCCACTCGTCACCGTCGCCCCCGTTCTCCCCCGCCCGCGCGACCCCCCCCCCGTCTACGCCCGCGACCCGCGTTCGTTAGGAGGGTTGATGGCGAGTGATTTATTTCAATAAGAGAGCAAGAGCTACCTTACGTGTACAGCATGTACATGTTACATGTTCCTGCCTCATTTCAGATTTCTTTTGAAAAGACAAGAAGTGATTCAGACTTGGAGATTTATTTAAAATTGTTTAGTTTGTGATCTCTGTCTTCGTATATATTAACATCTTTGCTTATTTCGCGTCAGTGATTCGTCCCATTCTATGCAACTTCCTTCCGCTTAGAAGAAAGGTCTCTCGGGTTTTTTTCGTTATAGTTTGTTGTTACTATATTCCCATAAAAACACTTTGCTGTTTTTGCACATGCCCTGTTTTCTTCCAAAGACAGATCCTTTTTGCTCTGCATTAAAATGTCAAGCATACTTATTCTACAATCTTTAAATATAAAATCTATTCTACAATCTTTTAAAATATGCACTTCTTCTACAATTTTGATATTAATCTATGCTGCAATCTTTCAACCTATATATGATGACTTGATTTTGGACAAATGCAACATCTGCATGGTAAAGTTGCTGTGGGAAAAAAGAAGATACAGTCAGCTTTGATGCTGAAAAGAAAGGTATTGATTTCTCAAACGTAACTATTCAGGGAAACGTGGTATTAAAAACTCAGGCATATTTCAGATAGCAGTTGATCCAGTTCGAACCAAAATTTTCGCCACACAAAAAAAGCATAAGAGGTATTTGTAGACAATGTTGCCTATGTTCTCTTGTCTGTCTGTCTGCCTGTCTGTCTGTTTTCTTGTTTGTTTTATTTTCTTTATTGGCTTCTTTTAAAAAAGAAACATTTGAACGAAGTGCTCTAAAATTTTAGTACTTTAAATGATGAAAAGCGCATATCTTGGACATATAATCTCAACCGTGTCTTCACTTTTTCTTTTACATTCTCTTCATTGTATACTTATCCCTCGGTCGATACTGGCTGAACGGCTGCGTTGCAGAGTGTTTCGTCTTGTAATTTGCTTGTCCATGTTAACTGGCGAAGCTCTTTTAAATTCCTTTTGAAATTTGTTTCCATTTCCGCCTGTAGTCGCGTCACTTTGAAACTGACAGAAATTAGTTTGCTTTCAAAACAAGCCCACTGGCAAAAGATTAATAAACGGAGTCCATCATAATGTGTCGTTGTGTCAGTGTGTGTGTGCGCGCGCGCGTGTGCGTGTGTGTTAGCAATGTTAATGAAATGATGCCATGAAAAGTCAGCCCACATCTAGACGATTGGACAGAACAAAGAGACTATTCCGATTTGTCTTCTTGCAAAGATTCTACAACGACTTAAGCTTCTTTGGCAGACGACACATTATTGTACAGCTCTACCGTAACAGCATGTCTGTCCGTTCATTCATTATTTCTTCCTTTGTTCGGTATTTTGTTAGAAGGAAAGGTCTCTCATTGCTGCCTTCTGAGTCAAGCCAGCTAAAAATAGCACGGTGAGATCCGTCCAGATATGCTTAAATTTAAGCGCGATCAGTTTTCTGTTTCACTTGCAAAAAGTCGATGTTCTAGAACCGAAACCTAGACATAAGGAGTGAAGAGGACAGCATCCACCAACTCGACAGAACAGCTCAAGTTACCATCTTCAGGCTCCGAACAGGACACTGCCAGCTCCTCTCCCATCTCTCACGCCTCAAACACTCTCATACTGACCACTGCCCTTATGGTACAGGCTCCAAAACTCATCTTTGAAGCCTTAAGAGGCCAGACGTGGCCCAGTCCGGTTGAGGTCCAGAAGAAGCTGTGGGGACCGGTGGGGTCTCTGCAGTGGACTGTGGACTTCGCCTTGCTAACCGGATTGAGGATCTAGCATGGCCAGGACTGCGAAAGAAAGAAAGAAAGAAAAAACCCGAAGTACATTTCCCCGCCACACGCCAACCCACAGCTGTCCTGAACGTTGTGGACGTGCAGCCGAATCTGAGTGTCCCTCCCACAACGATCTGTGGTGAATATTAACGGGATACTATTTCTTTAGCCGCCATCCCCTCCCCCAGCCTCCTTATCCATTCACTCATCCTTCCCTGCCCCCCCCCCCCCCCCCCTCCCTCCCTACTCCCTGCGAAGGCAGGAAGACCAACCCCACGTCCACCTAATGATCGTCCCATGACCTCACTGACGTTGAACAATGATCGTTCCCATGACCTCTCTGACATTGAACAATGATCTTTTCCCATGACCTCTCTGACATTGAACAATGATCGTTCCCATGACCTCACTGACATTGAACAATGATCGTTCCCGTGACCTCTCTGACATTGAACAATGATCGTTCCCATGAACTCACTGACATTGAACAATGATCGTTCCCATGAACCCACTGACATTGAACAATGATAGTTGCCATGACCTCACTGACATCGAATAATGCCAAGTGAACTCACCAAATGGACATGGGGGAAGGAACTCGAAAATAAGTCCACCCACAAGATCAGGACATAATATAGCCCCCCCCCCCCCCCCTCCTCCTTCTAACCCTCCTCACCTTTGTCCTCCGGGATTCCAGAGCCCCCCCCCCCCCCCCACTCCTCCCACACATCCTCAGTTCCTCCTCCTCCTCTCCCTTCTCTCTTCTCAACATTTTCGAAAAATAACAAATCTAAATTCGACTTAACCGGCGTAGTTAAAGTTAAAAAAAATTGTAGAAAATCACATCAGGAGAAGGTCGAAAAAAAATTAGTAGATTATGCACCACGCACACATACGCACACACACACGCGTGCGCGCGCGCGCCTGCGCGCGCACGCACGTACGCACACACGCACGCACGCACGCACTCACGCACACACGCACGCACACCACACCACAACACAACACACACACGCACACGCACACACACACACACACACACACACACACCACAACACAATACACACACACACATACACACAACACAAAACAACACACACACACACACACACACACACACACACACACACACAAATACACACACACACACACACACACACACACACCACACACACACACACACACAAACGCACGCACGCACACACATACACACACACACACAAACACACACACACACACGCACGCGCGAACGCACACACACACACACACACACACACACACACACACACACACACACACACACACCACACACATACACACAAATACACACACACGCGCGCGCACACACACACACACATACACACGCACACGCACACACACACACACACACACACACACACACACACACACACACACACACAACATACACGAACACACATATCCAATAATAAAGTTGAGGAAGTCAGTTCACACAAAACACTAGGTGTCATTATTGACAAAGATTTATCTTGGACTGAACATACAACATTCTTAGCAAAACGCCTTTCCAAAAAAATATTTCAGTTGTCTCGGATAAAAAACTTCCTTGATGGCCACTCTCGAAAACTTTTTTTCTGTGCACATATTTTATCATTAGTTGATTATGCATCAACCCTTTGGGACAACTGTAGTGAACATAATTTAAAATTAATTCATCGTCTTTACAAACGAGCATTGAAATTAGTATTGTTAAAATCGAGCTCCCTAACTGATGAAGATTACAAACAACTCAAAATATTAACCTTCCCAAACAGACTCTTTTTCAATAAAGCCTTTGTATGCATAACGTTATTAATGGAACAGCTCCCCAAAAGATTACAGAAACATTTAGAGTCAATTGCCATAGACATAATCATTTATTGTCCATTCCTAGACCACGCAACAATTTATACAAATCCAGTTTCGTATATTCAGGTGGAAATCTGTGGAATAAACTGACAAAGCCCTTAAAAATACAAAAAATAAAAACACATTTAAGAAAAAATTGAAAGATTATCTCATGAATCGTTAACCACATATGATACTGAAAAAATGTCCATCCTGTGCAGAAAAGAAATACACTGGTAAAGATATGCACTTCGTGAATGTAACCATAGGACGGCAATGAGCATTGATACCTTTTACGTGAATGGAAGTGAGTGGGTAAAGGGGAGGAGATGGGAGGGGGTAAGACGGTATGTTTATTCCTCTTTTGATGAATGGCCTTGTACACGATTTGATTTTCTTTTCTATTTCTCTCTTTTTTCATAGATGGCTTGATGTAAAAAAGCAGATATGTTGCTTATTCAATGTTTCCATCTCTAAAATAAATTTTGACTTTGACTTTGACTTTGACACACACCACACACACACACACACACACACACACACACACACACACACACACACACACACACACACACACGAACGTCTTCCTCTTCCACCTCTTACTCTCCCTCTCCCCAACAACCTTTTGGCGTGTGTTCATTTGAAAAGACACCCCCACCCTCTCTTCCCCTGGAATTTGACCCTTCTACCTCCCGGCACATAATGCGTGACGCTAAACCCTGCACCACTCGGAGCTGATCCTGAGATCGAAATCAGCTAGAGGGGAAGTGGTACTGCCACGTGTTCATATCAATCAGGTGATCTACTAGATATGGCGTGTTTGTCTGTCTGCCTGTCTGTCTCTCTGTCTGCCTGTCTGTATTCTTGCTTCTAGTACAAGTCCACATTTTTCATCTGCTGTTCTCCAAATGTGACGTAAGGTACTAATGAGAATACTGGGGAGGTCAAAGGCGAACCACTTTTGTGCTAGACAATCGCATTTTTGATATATGGTAAGATAGCGAAGTGAAGTGATGTCAGGATTTAAAGCGGGTTCTAAGAGAAATAACTGTGATCAGACCCGATGACAACACTGTCCATCGCCCTTCTCGCTCGCTCCCTACCCCCTTTCACTTCCCACCGTCTCTCTCTCTCTCCTCTCTCTCTCTCTCTCTCTCTCCTCTCTCTCTCTCTCTCTCTCTCTCTGTGTCTCTCTCTCTCCCCTTCCCACTCCCTACCTCTTTCACTTACCACCGTCTCTCTCTTTCTCTTTCTCTTTCTCTCTCTCTCTCTCTCTCTCTCTCTCTCTCTCTCTCATACACACAGGAGCGCGCTGGCGCATACACACACACACACACACACACACACACACACACACACACACACGTCATTCTTCCCCGCCCCTTCCTCCCTCCCCTCCTCTTCCATTCCCTTCTGCCTTCATGCGCGCACGAGGCGTCTGTGGGAAGAGGGAGACAGGAGACGAAAGGTTGATTGACCTGTTCTCCAGGTCACGGGGTCACTTTAACATCATTGCATGTTCTCCTCATTCAATAAATGCCACCTGAACCCCAGCTCATGCCTACCCCCCTACCCCACCCCCATCCCTTCTCAACATTTTATCCACCCCAGCCTGTACCTCCCTCCCCTTAAATGCTTTCACTACAGCCCCCCACCCCAACCCCCACTCCCCTTCCCGTTCTGCTCTCTGGGTGATTTTCCAAGGCCAGCCGATTCAAACGTAACTTTCTGTCGGTTCTAAGCCAGTCCCACTGTAATTTGAGAGAGAGAGAGAGAGAGAGAGAGAGAGAGAGAGGGAGAGAGAGAGAGCACAACACAAAAATATGAATAAATACCAAACGCAGTGGGGCGGTGGTTAGCGTTGCGGAACCGGCCGGGGGTTTGTGGGTTCTATTCTCAACAGAGCCATACATTTGGTGGATGTTTCGGGCCCCAACTGGCTCCTACACAGAGCTGTTTGCTACGGCTTCCAAGGGAGCACTGACAGTGCACAGTCGAGCTTCACAATCATGGATGTGTGTCCATCATAGCGTTACTTATATTTTCTGACCAACACGGCATGTGACAGTGCCTCTCGGGCCTGGCTGACACTGGGATGTATTATGAAAGTAGACTACAACCCCCTGACATGCTGTCTGTGACCAGAATGGATTCCCTGGCATCATTATTCCATCAACCTCATCGATCCGCATAAAAAAAAAAAGTTTCAAATTCTGTAGCTTCTACAAAACCCTGCTCTCGAGTTGACCTTACCTTTGATGCCCTCTCTACGTCTCTGCCTTCGGTGAATTCGTGTCAAGGTTGTCTGAGTGTATGGGCAAATTCATCGTCGTTGGACTGATTCGGTGTCGCCTTCTGACCACTCACGCTGGCTCCCCGCCCTATGTATTATCATTGTCAGAAGCGGTGGTGGGGGTGGGGTGGGGTGGGGTTGGGGGGGGGGTGCAAGGGAAGGTCATGTCATGTGTATGTTGGTTCAGGGTGTAGGCACCACTGAATTTGACAGTAGAGTCTCGACAGCAGTGCAGTGTCTCCTCAGATGGGTTTCCTCCTATCGACTGGATGATGATCGCTCCTTGTAGTGCATTATTGCCGCTGCCTGGCTGCGGTGGGGCTAGTCAGTCAGGGTGTGGCTGTGGATGGGGAGGGAAATGGCACAGAAATGGCACCGTAGATGGGGAGATGGGGTGGGGTGAGGGGGTTTGGCGGGGAAGGGAGGGGGGAGCCAGTGTCAGTGACCATGCTGTGAGACATTTTTGTGGTCGAAGAGTAAGGACTGAGCGGTGGTGGCAATTCCACAGTGGAGACACGGACAGACACGGCCTTTAAAAAAAAAAAAAAGGGGAAAAAAGAAAAGACAAAAACAGAAAAAGAAAAGGGAAAAAAGAAAGAAAAGAAAAACGACCAAAAAAAAAGAAGAAAAGAAAAAATAAATCCTCTTGACAAAACCCGTTCATTATAAGCTTACTTGCAGCAAATAGCATGCACATGCAGAGTGACACATTTTCAAGTCGGTCAAGTGGGCTCAGTCGAAAGAGGAAGTTGGTTCACGAAAGAGGAAGTTGGTTCACGTTCGTTTATGGCCTGTCTGTGTCCGGATGACTGTCCATGGTGTTGTAGGCACACTTCCCCCCCCCCCCCCCCCCCACCACACACACACACACACACACACACACACATAATTATATCTCATTATTGCGTGAGATCCGGGTTCCAAACGAGTCAGAAGAAGAGGGGGGAAGGTGATGAAGGGGAGGAAGGATGGGGGGTGGGGGGTGGGGGAGGAACGAATATACGAAGGGAAACCCCCTTCCGGCCGACGTGGCAGAGCTGTCGCATGATTATTATTGTTATCAGCAGAGGAATTCGGAAGGGACAGCAGCGACCTGTCAGTCAGTTTCTGCGCCGGTTTGAATGACACACGCAGACATGAAATCTACACCTGTCAACTTGACTTAGGGGCGGAGCTTGTTGCAAGGGGGCGCGTGCGCACGCGAAAGCAGAACAGTGCAAGCGACGAAGCGCGCGACAGGCAAGATACGAGAGGAGAGCCCTGTGTCGTGATGATTGCACAGCGGACTGCAACTTCGGGTTTTACGTGACAGCTGCTTGACAGTGTCATACTTGTAGTGGCGACGAAGTCTGCATGGTCGTAAGTAGTGTTTCAACTTAATCGCCGCTTTTGAATATTTAGTTATTAGATATATTAATTCCAGCAGCTGTAAACTGAGGAGGTTTATAAGCATTTTGTAGGCAAATCAGATGGTGTTACTATTTGATTGTGCGTTGGAATTGGGTAATGATGGGATGCGGGGGAGGGGGGGGGGTTGATGGAGGAGGGGGTGATGGTAGTACATCAGCAGGAAAAGATTTCCTATTTTTCGAGTTTCTAACCAGAGATTCCAGATACTTTATCTGATTTATATCCACGATGGAGTAGATTTTTTAAAGGGAAGGAAAGCAATTTTTAAAGGGAAGGAAAGCCAACAAGGTGACTGGACTGTTGAAAACTTTTCTTTTTTTCTTTTCATGCAGACGGTGAGTTGAACATTGTTCTAGCCCAAGACACTTTATGGAACCCTCAGACGCAGCAGGTTTCTGGGCTTGAGGGGCTGAATGTGTGTGTGTGTGTGTGTGTGTGTGTGTGTGTGAAGCAAAAAAAAAAAAAAAAGGGAGAGGGGGGGAGGGTTGATGAAAAAAAAATTGGGTTCGGAGGCAAATCTAGGGTGAGTCGAACTGCCGGAAACGCCTTCTCCTCCTCCTCCTGCCCCCCCCTCTCTCTCTCTCTCTCCTCTCTCTCTCTCTCTCTCTCTCTCTCTCTCTCTCTCCCAGTGAAGTTTGTATCCAGACCGAA
The DNA here is from genome assembly GCA_018398815.1 of Conus ventricosus. Lineage (NCBI taxonomy): Eukaryota > Metazoa > Mollusca > Gastropoda > Neogastropoda > Conidae > Conus > Conus ventricosus. Next base: position 40,007,283 of record CM031621.1, read on the forward strand.
ATCCGTTTGGAGTCTGTTCTTCAACTGTTTCTTTTATTTACATAATTGTCTGTTCTCTTCGGTTCCCTTAATTTAGCCTACATATTGGTCTGTTCTTGGACTGTTCTCTGTATTCAAGCATTGGTCTGTTCTTGGACTGTTCTCTTTATTCAAGCATTGGTCTGTTCTTGGACTGTTCTCTTTATTCAAGCATTGGTCTGTTCTTGGACTGTTCTCTTTATTCAAGCATTGGTCTGTTCTTTGTTTTCTTTTATTTACAAATTGGTCTGTTCTTTGTCTATTTCCTTTATTTACATAGTTAGCCTAATATGGCAGGCCACATGATCCGCCAAAAGTAATCAGTTGTCTTGCGATTGGTGCATTAAACTAGCAAGTCACAACTGGGTTCGTTTGGCTCAACAGAGAGACCTGTCGAGTTCGCATTCGAGAGGAATCAGTATAAAGGGAGAAGACTCGTGTAGTTTAACTTGTAGAGGGCTAGCAGTATTCTCCCTTGAACGTTGGCGTTCCGTCAAACATTTTGTTCATTCTCAGCTCGGGGTTGTCTATCTGGACTAAAATTAATTATACCACATTTCTGTAAGATATTTATCTGGTTTTTGTTTGTTGGCCTTTTATTATAATGGTTTCGCTGAAGTTTGTAGGTGGTTGTTTACAGCCTTTTGGTGCCCACTAACTGCCCTTATGCATCTTACTCCTTCACGGCGAAGAGAGAGAGACTCGAGACTCCAGACTCAAGACTCAAAAACTTTATTACTCCAGATAGAGATTTTAGGCAGTGCCTATTCTTCCAATCTGTCCTTGCTATTCTACAACATTCAACTAAACACACTGCACATATTAATAATGGCAGAAACAATGAAGAAATAGCAACATTATAATAATAACAATAACATAGTAATAAGAATAATAATGATTTTAAAAAAATTTTTAATTCCATTACAAAATTACACAAACATAATCAGAGACGTACGCACGCGCTCACATGCACGCACACGCCCACACATACACGCACGCACGCGTACACCACACCCACACACCACCCACCCCACACACATACATACATACACATTTTCATCAGCTAATATAGAGGCAAGCATACAAGTAGGGCGTTCATACTATGATCAAAAGGTTAGATTTATTGTTCAGTAAATGTTTATGTATTGCTGATTTGAAGGACGGCAGTGATTGACATGTTTTGGCAGACGGAGGAAGAGAGTTCCACACAGATGGACCAAAAAATGCAAAACTAGATTTGAACAAATCAATGCGGACACGTGGTAAAATGTAATTATCTGAATCATATCGCGTTGTTGCCATTTGGATAAACTCAGCAAGATATGTTGGCGCATGTTTGCATGGACTTTAAACATTAGTACTGCCTTATTATAGGTCAGTTGGCTCTGCAGTGGTAACATCATTAGTTTTGCGAATTTGCCCGTGGTTGATAGAAACTTGTCGGGAAGAATCAGCTTAATTTCCCCGTCTATGCATAGAGTTGATCTTTTTTATGTGATTTTCACCGGCACCACTCCAGACAGTGGACGCATAGTTGATGTGAGAAAGGCAATGGGCTTCAAAAAATAATTTCCGGATGTGTGGTTCAACATAATAACTGACTTTATTGAGTAAAAACAAATTGCGAGCCAACGTTTTGCAAACATGATTTATGTGTGATTGCCATTTAAAATTATCATCAATAATCACGCCTAAAGACACGGTGTTCGGTAACCTGCTCGATCAAGGTTTCACTCATTTTTAGGCTCAACATAAGATGCTGTCGTTGATGTTTCTGTCTCGATGCTAGGACCATACATTTTTGTTTTGTGCGGATTAAGGATCATTCGGTTTTGGTTGCACCATTTCTAAGACATCAGTTATACTTTGTTGTAACGATTATTTGTACAGACATGATGTTTGTATCACTACAGTGAAGAGAACTATCGTCAGCGAACAGATCACAGATAACATCATTGTGAGATATGTGCATCGGTAGGTCATTTATAAAAATACAGAAGAGAGAGGTCCAAGGACAACGCCTTGTGGAACGCCACAGCTCACTATTCCTTCAGAGGAATAAGTACCGTTTAAGTAAACACGCTGGGTCCTGTTTTCAAGATATGACTGAAAGAAGGTGACTACTGCCGGATTTTGAACATATGCAGTCATTTTGTTTAATAATATGTTGTGGTCTACAAGATCAAAGGCTTTCTTAAAATCGAGGAAAACAGTTCCAGTGAGTTTTCTTTCGTTGATGGCTGATAGCCATGTATCACAGAGGCGTGTTTAAGCCGTGTGGCATGAGTGATTTCGACGAAAGCCTGACTGAAATGGGTGGAACAGTTTGTGATGTTCCATATGTTTAGTTAGGTGTTTGTGAACATGCATCTCAAGAGGTTTCGATACAACGGATAAAAGAGATATTGGTCTAAAATTGTTTAAATCAGTGAGATCTCTTGATTTGGGTAAGGGAATGACTTTTGCTGCTTTTAGACCACATGGGAAGACATTCTGATCAATACACAAATTATAAACATACGTAAGGGTATCAACAATGTAAGGAAGAGCAAGCTTGAGTATAGAAGCATTTACGTTATCTGGACCCATTGCTTTTTTATTTTTAAGTTTTGAAATTAAGGAACCAACTTCATAATAGCAAGCAAGGGGATGCTAAATGAATCTCTAGTATTTAATCGTTCTTGACAACACGATTGGAGAAGTTACCTGAAGGAATTGATTGTTGAAAGTGTTAGCAGACCACATAGTCGCAGTATTATCTGATTTCTTTCTCGACTTGTCAGTTGTTTCATTAACAGCACGCCATAATGATGCTGTATCCCTGTTTGCGTTTTATTAGTTTCCTAAAATGCTCAGATTTTGATTTTCTAACTAGATCTGATACTCTGTTTCTCTGCTTTTTATATTCATCTACTTTTTTTGCGGTTTTAAATGCATCCTTAGTGCCATTTCTATAATAATGTCTTTTGTCAGCCAGCTGGGAAGTACTCTGTGTTTTACCCTTTTTCTTCTAAGTGGGGCATGTTTATCAACGATTGAGAGAAAGATATTATACCAGGTATTATACGCTTCATTTGGATCTGTGTAATTGAGTACACTGTAGAAAGGAGCTAAGCTTAAGTCGAGGAAAAATTCATCCTTACTGAAATTTTTGAAGCAGCGATATTGAATGGTTGTGTGGCCCTTATTCTGTTGCTTTGGAAGTTTACAAGACCAAGTACACAAAATGAGACAGTGGTCGCTGATGCTTTTGTTGCCCACTGTTATATTGGATACCATGGCTTTGTTGTTCGTGTAGATATGATCCAGCAATGTAGAAGATGTCTTTGCGATTCTAGTTGGATTATGAATAAGCTGATGCAAGCCAAAGAGTATGGTGGTCGCATCCCAGGCAGGCTGCCGTTTTAAACAGATCAATGTTAAAATCACCGAGAAGAATGACATTTGGAGAGCTCTTATATACATCATCCATCATGTGTACAAAGCTGTCATACCAAAAGGAAAGTGGCAGCGGGATTCCTGTACACATATCCAACTAGAAGAGGGGCTGAGTTGGAGGGTTTGACCTGCAGCCACATGCATTCAACATTATCAGGCTCAAGGTCACGCCGCCTTTTGTACAGTGAGCGATGCTTTGATGAATATATATTCCAAGTCCTGTTTCACCAGAGTGATGTGCATCGCGTCGGACAAGTTATAGTTAGTTATGGATAAAGCTGTATCAGTGAAACGGGAGTCAAGGCGAGTTTCACTAAGACCAATCAGATGAATAGAAGGGGATTCGTTTAGAAGAAAACAGACATCATGAATCTTATTTGGCAGATGATAAACATTTAGGTGACCAATGCGTAATCCAGTATCATTATTAATTACATTACAATGGTCCATTGTATTAATTCTAGAGCAAAGTCTGAGCAATAAAACAAAATAGATATACTGTTACAACAACAATTAAAAATATAAGATCAGCAATTATAAAATATCCAAGAACACACAAAATCCAAAAAAGCAGGGCAATGAAGTTCAGTCCAAAGGACAATTCAAGTATGTGTACTGATGTGATGGTTATAGGAGACGACGATTTTGCACGTTAACTGTCGTTAAGATTTGTATAGTCAAGGAACACGATAAAAGCACATAAAAGAGAGGGAATATGGAGCTGGTTTACACACCGTAACAACTTTAGGAAACTAGAAGCGAATGAGAAGACAATAAAATCTTCACAGAATATGCCCGTAAGCTCCTCGGTCAGATAGTATACTTATAGAAACACTTTTCTGAAATGAAAAGATACACACAAAGGAAGTACTTCTAAAGCAAAATTACAGAAGAGAGATATAGAAAAAAAAAGTAAAATGAAACTTAAGAAAAAGCAAAGAACCAACAACCCAAAATGAAAACAAGTGGGGGGAAAAAAACCACTCGCATACAAATACACAAGTCACGTATAGTCGCACTTGTAACTACGAGTTGGCAATGCACAATATTGCCTCGCTCGCAGTAAATAGTTATTGCAGAAGTCTCCTGCTGCAGAGGATTTGTTCAGTCTCTTTTCTATAAGGATTTTTTTTCTCTTTGTTTTACTTAAATACAAACACAAATGTGTCCGTATAGTACACACACAACAGAACAATCTTCAATGCAAAATGATAATGAAGTGAGAAAACAAACAAAAGTTAAAGTTACAAACAATTGTGCAACAACATATACAAAAAAGGTAAACAATGTTCAAAGGAAAAAATAATGAGTATTGGTCTATGATGATGACTCGTATAGTCTCTCAATACGAGCACGCGTCACACTCCCAGTATCAGCACATTTTGTTCTGTCTTTTTAACCACTGAGTGGCAGCACTTCGATGACAACGCACCAGCTTTGTTTGTCTACAACAATCCCAACGTCAGCACATTTTGCTCTGTCTTTTTAGCCACTGAGTGGCAGCACTTCGATGTCGACGCACCAGTTTTTTGTTTGTCAGCAACACCATAAAACGCACTTCTTGAGATAAAAGTAACAAGTCGTGCAATACATCTGACAGGCACCCGACAGACTGCAGCAGGCCAGACAAGGAAACGAACAAACAAATACACATAGATTCACATATATACACACACGCGCGCGCGTGCGCGCGCGCACACACACACACACACACACACACACTCACACACACACACACACACACGCACGTACGCACACTCACATACACACACACACACGTGTATGCGCCCACACACCACGCATGTAGAAAACTATTAGATATGCGCTCAAAACAATTAGATATGCGCACGCATACATAGCACATGGATGATGAAAATTAATAGCATATCGCACTACATACCTGTGTGATATGAAGTGGATATAAACATTATGCACGCTCACAACCATTAGATATGCGCACACATACATAGCACATGGATGATGAAATAGCATATCGAACTACATACCATGTGACATGAAGTGGATATAAGCATATGCAGAGACGGTGATGAAGCAATAATATACGAATATAGGGATGCATACAGTGACAAATTAATTCAATTCAATGAGGACATGGGGAGAGGAGCTGGTTGGTGTTGCTGTGACAGGAACTGAGCAGTCATTGTGTTCAGCAACTGAACAGCAAGTGGATGTAGTGGGCTAGGGGGGTGTACTGACTGCTGTGGGATGCGTGTGATGGTGGGGGTTGGAAGTGTAATGTGTTGGGTGGTGGCAGGAGTGTTGTATTGTGAAGTGTACGGTGGGCATTGTTTGGAGTTGGTGGATTGTATGGGGTATTAGAGGGTGGTAGTTGTGCTGTGCTGGGAAATTGTAGCCAAGATGTGTTGTGAGGTTGCAGCTGAGATGTGTTTGGAGATGGGGTGTGTGTTGGTTGCTGCTAGTGTGTGGTTTGGACATGGCAGGGGTGATGTGCTATGTGGGTGGAGGGTGCAGGTCACGTTTCTGTACTCTTTACATTGCTGTTTGTCATTTCTATTCACTGGGGAAGAAAAGGAATCCATGTGGGTAGGGGACTGTAGAAGGGGTTTGCTTTGTAGGGCGTTGATGCCGACCTAGTATACTATACACACTGCGAGAGTTGGGATTTTGGGGAGTGTTCGCTGGGAAATCACTTTCATAGTTATAACTAGGTGGACTGTAAGTGGTCACTGGGGCGTCTTGTGTTGCAAGACGGTCCCTTCTTGCTCTGTGTGTGGTGGGCCTGATGTAGTTGGAGGGTTGGTTCCTGTGGTTACTAGTGGGACAGATGTTGGAGGCAAGGACTTTGCAGCCATATGAACTGGGATGCAGTCTGTCTCGGTACATGGCTTTCTTTGGCGCCCCAGATCGGCGAGGAAGGAAGGGGTGTTATCTAGGTAACTGATCCCCTCTTGACGGCAGGAGAGGCGAAGATTGGCCGTGGATCGTGACGCCCATGTCCTTAAGGGGGTGTTGACCAAGGGGAGGAAGAATGGAGGAGGCCTGCAGTGAAGCACTGGGGAACGCTTGCCTGAGTAGGTGGATTAATGATTTCAGCCATTGACACAGGTGATGGACTGTCAGACCAGGCACTGACAGATTTTTCACCCTGTATGCGCTCTGTTGACATTTCCTTCTCATCTACCCCCTATAACACAGAGTCTCCTAATAGCAGCATGTTACACGTTTCTGGGATTGTCTTTTGTCGTAGGATAGCTAAAGGAGGTGGGGGGTTCGGATTCTGTTTGTTGATGGCAGTGGGGATTTCTGTCATTGTGTTTGTGTTTGGTTTGTTCCTGTTGTGTAGAGATTTTGTTGAGGGAACAGACGAGCCTGTGTTTTGCTCTGTGGAACTGTCTGACAGCACACTGTATGTATTTGATGTTTCCACTGCATATTCAATCTGTGTAGATGATGTAGATGAAGTGTCACTGTGTATCTGGACTGCTTGGGTGTCTGATTGTTGTGTTTGATTAATTGGTTTGAGGCATGCACTTGTTTCCTAATGTCAGTGTTGATGTGTTTTGACTGTCTTTGAATGACTGCAGTCTGCTTGTGCTATCTTTCATCTGACGTTGTGATGTGTGTGTTCATCCTGTACTTGTTTGATTTGTTGTGAAAGATCTGATTTAATGACTTAATGGAATTTTTTCACCCTAATCTCCATATCACCCGTGTTCTGAGTGTTCCGTTCAACTTGCTGGGATGTGTGTTCAAGCTGATTTTTCAGTGTTTGTATGTCTTGCTGCATGTTGGAGATAGTGCGTGTGGCTGAGATAAGCTGTTTTTGAAGGTGTGTGACAACGGCCATGCTTGCTAGTTGAGAGAGTGTGGGGGGAAATCCGATGCTGAGAGCTGGTGCTCTGGGGGGTCAGTGTGTTGACAGAATGGGTGGCAGACAGAGGGTCAGTACTGGTGGGGAGGGTGACAACACTCGCTGTTCTAAAACACACGGGGTAGGCGTGGGAGGATCAGATGGGGGATCAGTATTTTGCTGGGTGGAGGAAGGGACTGAGGATGTGAGAACATCAACAGGGGATGAAGGACTGTCGATGGCTGGAGACTGGAGGGGTGCAGGTGGCGATTCCATGCTCTCTGGGACGGATGAGGGAGGGGGTGTGGCATGGGACGTGTTGGAGCTGGCAGGCAATTGGGATTCCTGAGTTAGTAAGGGGTTGAGGCAGTGTTGGTGGAGGGGTGGAATCACCTGACTTGAGCAGTTTTCCACAACATCATTTGTCTGTGCATCACAGATGGCCAGTGGAGTTGGAGGAAACGAGTCTGTGACATTGTCAAGGGCATCTGCAATTGACAATATCGAAACATCTGGTGCAGAAAAATGGGAAGCAATTTCTCTTAGTTTTCCAAACTCCTGCTGTACCCACTCTTGGCAGACATGTCCTTGCACTAAGATTTTTCCTGTTGTGTAATAGACGTGAATTGTCAAAAGTTTGTGTTCACCGTTCAGAACAATTTGGAAGGATGAGTGCCATAACTCACTGGGCAGTAGGGTTCACAAAGCTCGGCGTCAAATCCAAAAGAGTCTTGTTATTTTTGTATGTATTCTTTCAAAACAAGAGGCATATGACGGACGATATTTACCACAGTACCTTTCACATGAACAAATCTCCTACAGGCAGGTTTAGTGAGGGGAGAATCAATACGTCACTTGGCAGGGGTCTTTGGTGAGTTTAATTGTCTCGTTGGGAAATATTTGGGCTCATAGAGCGCGTGGTGAGAGGCATTATTGATTTGTATTATGAGCAATTATTTGTGGTGTTTACCAGAGAAGAAAGAAAAACAAAAAAGCAGAAACTTACATTTACAGATACACTAGACTACACCATAATGCTGGCCGCTGCAGTGTGTGCCATGGCGGTTAGCCGTCACAGCACACCCCGCCACATCTTGTCTTGGAGGAGACCCCTTTCCGGACACGCAGCGTAACAGGATAGCACCAAATACACTTCACTTCACTCTGTCCCCACAGCCAGAGGATCGTTTCCCGCCATGGAAACCAAATGGCGCCCAAATGGGGCCACTTATCGGCCACACCATCGGGAAGAGGAGGTCGGAGGATTAGCGTCTCAACATCTGGAGGCCATGGCATGTGATTGACACTGGCCCAGCTTGGTCGGCGGCCTAGCACAGCACTGAGAGGGGTTGTCTGATATAATGAGTTTACACATACCCCCCCCCCCCCCCCCCACCAAAACAACCAACACCACCGTCCAACACGGAATCCTTTCTATATGCACATCGTGTAAGCATCACAAACCTCCTTGCAAAATTACACCAGCAGCACTGAATCACACGTACAGAAACTGATTCTTGGTAGAGCGAAGTGAACACGTCCAAACAGCGCTGACAAAATGACTGCCACTCTCTGAAGGCTACCCTGACTAGTAGCAAACGTTTCATAACGACTGATGTACGCATCAATCGAAATCTGATCCTTCAGGAATTTTTGCAACTTTGGTCGGGGGCATAAACTGCGCCAGGTCACTGGAAACTGGACTACCATCATCGGGTGGTCTCCCTCCGTATTCTCACCTCTCTAACTCTAATTGAATCCTTATCTTTCGGTTTCCCTGCGTTACGTTAGCCTGAATCCTTATTCTTTCTGTTTCCTGCGTTTCTGCTGCGACACGGCGTCTTTCCGCTACTCATCTCTTTTCATCTTTGTTGGTTTCAACGAATGCTCCAACTTCTCTCCCGAGTGCCTAAATCCACGAGCGACGCTCACAATTGTTCGATAGGGGTGTTCTTTTCGTCCGCCATTATATCCTTTTTCTTTTCTTTTTTTAAACAAGATTTATTACTACGACAGCCAAACTGGTGGTTACCGCACGAGTGACGTAATAGCACAATCCTATGAATGATAATATTAGCTTGGGACTCTGCAGACTCTGTATGGTGCTAATGCTTCAACTCGGTTCTCTTCACTCCTTCCCTCATCTCTCTGCTTCCTTTTCGTGCAGAGCCTACTCCCCGAACCTGTCTCTCCTGTCTCTTCTTTTCTTCTCCTCTTCTCTCACTCCCCTAGTTTTCTTCTTCTGTTCCTCCCTGTCAAAAGGAGTGAGTACCATTGGTCAGTATTTTTCCCGCCTTGTCCGGGTTACCTCCCCTCTATTTCATTGGCCATGCAAATCATCAACGTCACATCTACCGGCCTAAGCTCTCTGTGGTGGCCAATTTGGTCATTTAATTAACTTGTTTCACCCCCACTACTTTTTGAAGTTCAAGGAAAGAGAGAATGTTTTATTTTGTTTGACTCCATGCGCATTGATGGTTTTTTCCCATGATTAGTGTAGTAAAGTTATACCTTTACTAGTGGTTTGATTTGACGAATGCATGATATATGAATGAGATTGTAAGCAGCTGTATGTGTTTGGGCTGTGCGCTAGTCCTTCCTCGCCTGGACGTACCCCGAGGTAGACAATTTAGAGAGAGAGAGAGAGAGGAGAGAGAGATTTTGCAAGATGAAACCCATGATAAGGCCTCTGGAGACAGCTGGTCTACAAGCAACATGAATTGATAACTTTTGTAGAGCAGATCGTCAGGTGACGCGGGGAGCTAGAATGATCATTTCTGGCAAGATCCAATACGTCCGGTGTTGACTTCTACTGTAACCATTTTAATGGTTAATTGCACAGCAAGGTCTGGTGGAACATGTGCCCAAAAGTTCAGTGTTCCTACTGGTATTAACTCTGGTTTACAAACGTAGCAATTCACCAATACTGTTGAGAAATTGACAGTTAAACACGATTTGTTCTGTTCAGATGAGGTTTTCGGCAGAAGTCGATGTAAACGTGTTGCCAATTTCGGAGTTCAATTTCTCTCAGGGTGGAAACCTCTTGTGTCATGTCCCGAAGTGGCCCGCCCTCTATTTGTAATTATAGTCCAGCCTTTCTTTCTATCGGTTCCCGTTCTTTCTCCGCCCCCCCCCCCTCTCTCTCTCTCTCTCTGTCGCACGAATTAAGGCGGATTGGGGAGAACGATGTTGGTTGACATCCATTGATGCAGTGACATTCAAACGTATTTTACTTACCATTTGTCACAGAGTGTACACGAATCTTCTAAATGTAGAAACCTTTCTGCGTGGTCTGGTCTGGTCACCATGGTCTGGTCTGGTCACCCATGGTCTGGTCTGGTCACCCATGGTCTGGTTTGGTCTGGTCACCCATGGTCTGTTCGGTCATCCTTGTCTGGTCTGGCGTACACCATGGTCTGGTCGGTCTGGTCACCCGTGGTCATGGTCTGGTCACCCATGGTCTGGTCTGGTCACCCATGGTCTGGTCTGGTCTGGTCACCCATGGTCTGGTCTGGTCACCCATGGTCTGGTCTGGTCACCCTTTTCCAAGATCCCTGTCCTTCCAACCCTCAGCCCCCCTCTCTCTCTCTTTTTCTCTCATACTCTTTTACGCTCGAGCGCGTGCGCGCGCGTGCACACACAAACACACACACACACACACACACACACACACACACACACACACACACACACACACACGTCTTCTCTTGTCAGTTGTCTGTCTGTCTGTCTGTCTCTCTCTCTCTCTCTCTCTCTCTCTTCTCTCTCTCTCTCTCTCTCTCTCTCTCTCTCCTCTCTCTCCCTTCCTCTCTCTCTCTCCTCTCGCTTGCTCCCTGTCTCGCTCTCTCCCCTGTCCAATTCTCTCACCCTTTTATCTCCCTCTCCCTCTCACCACACACTACACACACACACACACACACACACACACACACACACACACACACACACACACACACACGTGTGCGCATGCGCGCACGCACTTAATCTTCCAATCTCTCTGTGTCTGTTTGTCTGTTTGTCTGTCTGTCTGTCTCTCTCTCTCTCTCCTCTCTCTCTCTCTCTCTCTCTCTCTCTCTCTCTCTCTCTCCTCTCTCCTTTCCCCCTCCCTCCCTTCCCTCTCTCTCTCTCCCTCTCTCTCTCTCTCTCTGATACCCCTCTATCTCTCTCTCTGTCGCTCTCTCTCTCTTTCTCTCTCCCTCTCTCCTCTCACCGACCACCCCCTCCCTCTCCATCCCTCTCTGTCTTCCTCTCTCTCACACACACACACACACACACACACACACACACACACACACACACACGCACGCAACCACGTGCGCGCGCGCACACACACACAGACACACACACGCACATACATGCACAAATCTGTCTCTCTCTCACTCTTTCTCTCTCCTCTCTCTCTCTCTCTCATCTCTCTCTTCTCTCTGGTCTCCTCTCTCTCTCTCGCCCCTCTTCCCTCCGTCCCTCCCTCTCTCTTTGTGTCTTTCGTTTTCTCTGTTTACCACACGTGCTCGCACGCGTGCACACACACACACAGCGCACACGACACTCACAACAACACACACACGCGCGCGCGCGCGCACGCACAGCACATACACACAACAACACACAACATACACACACACACACGCACCACACACACAACACACACACGACACACACCCACAACACAACACACAACACATACACACACGCACACGCACTTTCCTGGATTTTTGGTTTTGTTTTAGTAACAACCTCTGATCTGAACCAGACGACTACAATCCAGCCAATCGAATCTTCTACCACCACAGCAGACCTACAGCATCTCCAAACTCAAACGAGCAAGCCTACGCATCCTGCCCAAGGATGTGAACTCCTCCACAGGGAAACGAGGGTCTCCCTCGTCTTCCAGCTGCTGCTGCTGCTGATGGATGATGATGATGGTGCGATGACGGTTAGCCCAGTGGCCCGGTGGACGCATCCACGGCCAAGGAGAAGCGGTTCAAAGACGATGTGGACGTGCAGGATCCTGAACGGGGGAAGCGCTGGACCTGCACAGCGAGGGCCGGGTGCCCAGATGGTAGAGCGGATCTGTTCACTGAGGTGAAGGTGAGTAGGTCAAGGAATACAATGTGGTCCGATTATTGTGAGGAAAGAGTCAATGAGATGAACATTTATGTTCTGTTGGCGCAAAGACCAATAAAGGCCTTTCTGAAATGAGAAGGTCAAGAAATTCCGTATTGGTAATTTCTACAGAAAGACCCAAAGGCCTTTCTGAAATCACAGGGTCAGGAAACACAATGTGTTGGTAATTCTACAGAAAGACCCATAAAAGGCCTTTCTGAAATCACAGTGTCAAGAAATACATATGTTGGTAATTCTACAGAAAGACCCATAAAGGCCTTTCTGAAATGAGAGCCTTTCTGAAATGAGAGGGTCAGGAAATACATGTGTTGGTAATTCTAGAAAGAATGGACCCATAAAGCCTTTCTGAAATGACAGGGTAAAAAGAATACATGTGTTGGTATTCTACAGAAAGACCCATAAAGGCCTTTTTGAAATAAGAGGGTCAAGAAATACATGTATTGGTAATTCTAAAGAAAGACATAAAGGCCATTTTGAAATAAAGGGTCAAGAAATACATGTATTGGCAATTTCTAAAAAAGACCCATACAGGCCATTTTGAAATAAGAGGGTCAAGAAATACATGTATTGATAATTCTAAAAAAGAAGACAAAAATGAGTTCCAACATAGTGTTCTGTTGGCCGAAAACCTTAGGGCCTTTTCTTAAATTGAACGAATTCCGCTTGATTTCTCGGTCCAAAATATGAAAAGAAAGAAAATCTATAAATTAAAAAAAAAAGAAATAATAAATAAATAAATAATTGGCCAAAAGGCTATTAGAGGCCGTTAATTGAATTGAACGAATTCGCTTGATTCTCGGTCCAAATATGAAAAAAAGAAAATCCATTAAAACATAGATAATAAAGTGAATGGTCAAAGACGTTTGGAGGCCGTTTCTTGAATTGAACGAATTCGCTTGATTCCCAGTCTCATATGAGAAAAAGAAATCTGCAAAGTTGCTGGTCAAATATTTTAATGAAATATGAATGTATGTAAAGCTTAGGGAAAAAAAACAACACTGAAGTGATAGACAGCTGTTGTCCTCCCTATAACGTTGTGTACAATCGTCACTGCCTAGTCGCCACATTACGACAGATAAGCTGGCATGTCATACATGTAGACACAGTTATGGTGTAAAATAATGTTCAGTACAAAGACGGTCAAGAAATATATAATATCACTAGTTTGGTGAAAGAAGACGGTTAGGTTACAATAACGTCTGTTGGCCAAAGACCTTTTGAGGCCTTTCTTAAATTGAATTAATTCCGCTTGATTTATCGGTTACAAATATGACCAAAAAAGATATGGATGAAAACGATTGGATGAACATTTTTTGATGTTGTTGTTGTTGTTGTTGTTGTACCCTGGCTAAAAGACTCCAGGATCATCGAACAGCTGAAAGTACTTAAACACATGGTACAAATGCATCAGCTAGCGATAGAACATTTTTTTTAAAATAAAATACAGAATACATAAATAGCCTTAAGGGAAACACACTGAAGAATAGACCGCTATTGTCCATTTTTGGACAGTGTGTACAGTTGTCATTCCTAGTCTTCAGAATACAGTAAAAAAAAAAAAAAAAAAAAAAAAAAAAAACACTAGCTTTTCATGAATTGTGACAAGACAATAGTGAGGAAAATTTCCGTAGCAAAGACAGGAAAAAATAATATACAAAGCAAAACAACTGAAGACTAGAGTAAACGAGTTAAATAGAGTCCGGCACATGTGACTGGCTTGTGATGATCTGAAGCCTTATGGGTATATAAAGAGAAAGCTGGTAGAACTAAGGAAGTAGGGCGAGAGACGAGTCGATTCAAACACGTACACACACACACACACACCACACACACCACACACCACACACACACACAAATATGCGCGCGCGCGCGCGCAAAAATGTAACGATGTGTAGGAGAAAGCACTGAGAGTAAGTCATTTACTAATGCATTGTCCAAGAGCAAAGGAACTGTACTGCAAAAGTGGTGTATGTATTTCAGCCGAGGGATCCACTAAAAATGTTCACCGGAATGTTTAACGATTATTCTCTTCTTTCTTCTATTTGCAAAAAAATTAATTGAGTCCAGTGGGTTTCTGTCTTTGATGATATCCACAGTAATCATTGTTTGCAATTTTGTTCATATGTTTCTTGTTCGATAAACCTGTTCTCTGAGAGTCACACACAGTACACACGCACACACACACACACAAAACACACACACACACAACCACACATATATTATATATATATATATATATAATTATCATATATATATATATAATATATATAATATATATCACACACGTCCGCACGCACGCACACACTTTCGCTCATATATGTGTGTACACACACACACACACACACACACACACACAGCACACACACACACACACACACACACACAATCATATTGTGTGATATCACTTTTAGTGGAAGGACACGTTAAACGGAAGAAACAACACAATACACACACGCGCGCGCGCTCGCGCTCGCGCTCACGCCTACACACACACACACACACACACACCACACAAAAACACACAGGGAAAGAAATACCTGAAGCATCGAAACTTAATCTTTTAAAAAATAAATGAAATGGTTAACAAATGAACTTACAAAAGAAGAATACATACTTTTTCGTTTTGTGCTCGGAGAACTTTCATTTTTCATTTAATGAATGAAATATAGTTGCAAAGTGAGGCGACTGCAGGCGGAAATCTAAACACATTTTAAGTGTCATAATAGCGAACCGCCAGAAACGCAGACAAACGAATCACAAGAGGCGTTTCGACCTCTTAGGTCTTCTTCAGGCAAGATGCTAAACACTCAGGACAACGAAAATGAACGACAGTCGCTTATCTTTATTCACTTCGGAATAAAATGGTTAAGAAATGAACAAAGAGAGGAAGAATACGGGTAGACTTTTTCCGTTGCATGTTCGGGGTCTACTCCAGCGCGTGGCCTGTGTGGGGACCGCCTGATCCTGAAGATGACCGACCCCCCCCCCTCCCGAGGCTGGAGGGTGGGGCAGGTGGTGGTGGGGGGGGCCGGAGTGGGGGTGCAAACGCCACGCGGCACAACGGGTCCGGGCGCAGGCCATCTACGTCAAGCTGGTCAAGGTGACCTTCCCCTGGACACTGAGGTCGTCCTCCACATGTACCGGCCGGGTGGTGTGTGTGGCTGGGTAGTGGGTATTTGGCTAGGTGGTGGGGTGGTGGTGGTGATGGATTTGTGTGTGGTTGGGTGGTGTGTGTGTGTGTGTGGCTGGGTGGTGTGTATGTGGTTGAAAGGTGGGTTTGTGTGTGGCTGGGAGGTGGGTGTGTGGGTGGGTGGTGGGTTTGTGTGTGGTTGGGTGGTGGGTGTGTGGCTGGGTGGTGGAGGTGTGGGTGGGTAGTGGTGGGTGTGTGGCTGGGTGGTGGATTTGGTGTGGCTGGATGGTGGGTTTGTGTGTGGCTGCGTAGTGGGTGTGTGGCTGAGTGGTGGTGGGTGTTTGGCTGGGTGGTGGGAGTGTGGCTGGGTAGTGGTGGGTGTGTGGCTGGGTGGTGGGTTTGGGTGTGGCTGGGTGGTGGGTTTGTGTGTGGCTGGGTAGTGGGTGTGTGGCTGAGTGGTGGTGGGTGTTTGGCTGGGTGGTGGGAGTGTGGCTGGGTAGTGGTGGGTGTGTGGCTGGGTGGTGGGTTTGGGTGTGGCTGGGTGGTGGGTTTCTGTGTGGCTGGGTAGTGGGTGTGTGGGTGAGTGGTGGTGGGTGTTTGGCTGGGTGGCGGATGTGTGGCTGGGTGGTTGGCGTGTGGCTGGGTGGTGGGGTGGGTGTGGGTGGGTGGGTAGGTGGTGGTGTGTGTGACTGGATGGTGTTTGTGTGTGGCTGGGGAGTGGGTGGTGGGTGGCTGGGTGGTTGGTGGGGTGTTTGGGTGAGTGGTGGGTGTATGGCTGAATGGTGGTGGGTGTGGGTGGGTGGTGGTGGGTGTGACTGGGTAGTAGGTGTGTGGCAGGGTGGTGGGTGGGTGGTGGGTTTGTGGTGGCGGGTATGTGGCTGTGTGGTGGTGTGTGGTTTGGTTGTGGGGGGTGTGTGGCTGGGTGGTGGGTGGGTGGCTGGCTGGTGGGTTTGTGGTGGTGGGTGGGTGGCTGGGTGGTTGTGTGTGGCTGAATGGATGGATGTGGGTAGTGTGTGACTGGGTGTGGGTGTGTGGCTGGGTGGTGGGATGTTTGTTGGTGATGGGTGTGGTTGGGTGGTGCGTGTGGCTGGGGGGTGGATGTGTGGCTGGGTGGTGGGTGCTGGGTGGGCGGAGGTGTGGCTTGATGGTGGTGGGTGTGGGTGGGTGGCTGGTGGATGGTGGGTGAGTGGCTGGGTGGTGGGTTTGTGGTGGTGGGTGTGTGGCTTGGTGGTGGGTGGGTGGCTGGATGGTGGGTGTGTGGTTGGGAGGTGGTGTGTGGCTGGGTGGTGGGTGTGTGGCTGGGTGGTGGGTGGGTGGTGGGTGTGTGCTGGGTGGTGGGTATGTGGCTTGGTGGTGGGTGTGTGGCTGGATGGTAGGTGCGTGGCTGGGTGGTGGGTGTGTGGCTGGGTGGTGGTGAATGTGTGGCTGGGTGGTGTGTGTGTGTGGCTTGGTAGTATGTGTGTGGCTGGGTGGTGGGTGTGTGGCTGGGTGGTGGGTGCGTGGCTGGGTGGTGGGTGTGTGGCTGGGTGATGGATGTGTGGGGCTGGATGGTGGGTGTGTGGCTGGGTGGTGGTGGGTGTGTGGCTGGGTGGTGGGTGTTGTTGCTGGGTGATGGATGTGTGTGGCTGGATGGTGGGTGTGTGGGCTGGGTGGTGGTGGGTGTGTTGCTTGGTGGTGGGTGTGTGGCTGGATGATAGGTGTGTGACTGGGTGGTAAGCGTGTAGGTGTGTGGGTGGATGAATGTGTGAGTTGCTTGGTGTGCGTGTCGATGGGTGGTTGGTGTGTCCCGGGTGTATTCGTGCTTTCATCTTCTTGATCTTGAAGAAAATGTCGTTGAATTTGACCAAGTTCATAAAAGGGAACAAAGTTTGCTAATAACTTTAAACACACAGATGAAAAAATCTCTCTCTCTCTCTCTCTCCTCTCTCTCTCTCTCTCTCTTCTCTCTCTCTCTCTCTCTCTCTCAAGTCTAAATTTCATAAAGTGACTAAGTACTTTAATTTTATTAACAGTGAAATAATCTCTGTGTTGTGTGTGTGTGTGGTTGTGTGTGTGTGTGTGTGTGTCTCCCCCCCCCCAAGTCAAGTTGTGCCTCACTAAAAACCCCACCCAAACTACCGGTTTTTTCCCCCTCAAAAAAAAAACGCCCCTTCGACATCGG
>CM031621.1:40025988-40030988 GCA_018398815.1 Conus ventricosus
GGCAAAGTGAACTAGATCGAACCTACCAGAGTGACGGGGTGTGATATTGCAAGGTGGACTGTGAGATCAAGTGTCGGCCTTACGGAAGCGAAAAAATTTGAAAAATTATGATAAGGCCCCGCCGAAAATCGTAGACAAGAATCACAAGGCAAAACACGACGCGTTTCGACTCTAGTCTTTTTCAGGCAAGATACACAACACTCAGGACAACGACTTGAACGAGCAATCAATTACCTCATCCAGTTCGGCGCAAAATGGGTGTTGATTCAACGTTGATTTTGCGCCGATCAAACTGATGAAAGGAGTGATTACCCGTTCATTTTCGTTGTCCTGAGTGTTGTGTATCGTGCCTGAGAAGCCTAAGAGGTCGAAACGCGTCATGTTTTATCTTATGATTCGTTTTGTTAACGTTTTGCGGCAAAACCTTGTCAATAATTTTTCAATTTTTTTTTTAGATTTCCGCCCGCAGTCGTCTCACTTTGCCACTGGAAGTGAAGTGGATTGGTCGACCTTGTTGTTACCTGCCACTGGAAGTGAAGAGGATTGGTCGACCTTGTTGTTACCTGCCACTGGAAGTGAAGAGGATTGGTCGACCTTGTTGTTACCTGCCACTGGAAGTGAAGAGGATTGGTCGACCTTGTTGTTACCTGCCACTGGAAGTGAAGAGGATTGGTCAACCTTGTTGTTACCTGCCACTGGAAGTGAAGAGGATTGGTCGACCTTGTTGTTACCTGCCACTGGAAGTGAAGAGGATTGGTCGACCTTGTTGTTACCTGCCACTGGAAGTGAAGAGGATTGGTCGACCTTGTTGTTACCTGCCACTGGAAGTGAAGAGGATTGGTCGACCTTGTTGTTACCTGCCACTGGAAGTGAAGAGGATTGGTCGACCTGTTGTTACCTGCCACTGGAAGTGAAGAGGATTGGTCGACCTTGTTGTTACCTGCCACTGGAAGTGAAGAGGATTGGTCGACCTTGTTGTTACCTGCCACTGGAAGTGAAGAGGATTGGTCGACCTCGTTGTTACCTGCCACTGGAAGTGAAGAGGATTGGTCGACCTTGTTGTTACCTGCCACTGGAAGTGAAGAGGATTGGTCGACCTTGTTGTTACCTGCCACTGGAAGTGAAGAGGATTGGTCGACCTTGTTGTTACCTGCCACTGGAAGTGAAGAGGATTGGTCGACCTTGTTGTTACCTGCCACTGGAAGTGAGAGGATTGGTCGACCTCGTTGTTACCTGCCACTGGAAGTGAAGAGGATTGGTCGACCTTGTTGTTACCTGCCACTGGAAGTGAAGAGGATTGGTCGACCTTGTTGTTACCTGCCACTGGAAGTGAAGAGGATTGGTCGACCTTGTTGTTACCTGTGAGTGCCGTTCTAGTTTCCGTTGTCCTTATCTTCATAATCGTCATCGCTAGAGGGGGACCTGGTGTAGAAGCATTCCATAAACAATAAACAGAAAACAAGAACGTAAAAAACATCAACATCAACATCATCATCATCATCATCATCATCATCGTCGTCGTCGTCGTCGTCGTCTTCGTCGTCGTCGTCGTCGTCGTCGTCATCATCGTCATCTTCATCGTCATCATCATCATTGTCATCGACGTCGTCGTTATTGTCATCATCATTATTGTCGTCGTCGATGTCGACGTCGTTATAAAATGTCATCATCATTATCATCGTCGCCGCCGTTGTTGTTATCATTATCATCATGATCTTCTTATGATTGATATCACCCTCACATTATTGTTAACACCATCACCATCCTCGTTATGACTGTTAAATCATCAATATCATCATCATCACACCATCGTCATGGATGCGACGACTACTAATCCCATTAAGGGTTGCTATTATGAACATCGTTATCTGAATTACAGATCATGCACATTCTTTCGTGTTGATAGGAAAGACGGCGACATTATCCTTGAACGACAGTGAACTGTCCCTCGATTGGCGTCACGTGTTTGACGTCACACGTGACGTCACCTACTCCGTCTATGTGGGCACAGAGGAGGGCTATGGTAACGTCATCAACCACGTGACCACGCCCTGACCCACTACCAAGGGTACGCTGCGGACACCTCGACAACGCTGTACGTCATCATCCAGGCGGTGTACGACAACGGAAAGTCCGCTACCTACACTGATACCCTGGAGCCGTAACTGCAGACGTGGAGAGTGAGAATGCCGAGGGAACCTTCTACCAATCAGAGGACGTTACTATGTTTAGTACATGAGAACAAAAATAATGGCGGAACGTAATTCTGAAAGATTTCTTCTTTGATCCTTAGACATCTGCGACAACATTTCTTGTGTTAATACCGAAGTTTGTTTCTTTCTGTTTTAACGGAGAGGAGCTGTAAATTACGAACAAATAGGGTAACTCTTGCTCCCTGATGAAAAAAATGCAAGCCAAAACAATTCCAAATCAATGTGGCTTACAACACTAAAATAGCCTAGCAGTACTGACAATACAGAGCACACAGAGAATAAACCAGGAGACACTGGAAGGAACAGGATGTTGCAACTCTGCCTTTATACTGTAGCCTTAGGCGGACGATGGTGACGAATTCCATACATTATTCGAATGCCAACAATATAGTGACCTGAGAGCTAAGTATTACATTCAAAGTGCAGGGACCTACCTTACCAAACGTACACAGTGTACAAGGATTTTCAATAGTACCCTTGATACCCAACTGAATTTGTCTAAATTCCTCTTTTTGGCTTTGAAAACGTAGAGCAAGTTTTGTTTTATGAACACGTTTTGCTGCGATTATTGCGATTGAGATTGGACCTCAGGCAATGTGAGAATGTTAAGTTTGTCTCGTCTTCACTTCAACAGTTGCTTGCCGTTCCCTTCACCGTAACGAGCCAGAGGCCTTTGCACAATAAACCATTTGTCTTGCCTGTTTTATATAGCATGTGCCGGACACATTTACACAGCAATATCAAGTGGAGAAATAAAGAAACACAAATTAGCATTCATTCAAGACTTAAATGTTGTCAAACAAGCACACGGACGAACAGTGCAAACAAAGGTAACCTTCGTTTGATTAATATGAAAGTAAATCTTGAATGAGGCTGAGGGACCAGTAAACAGTAAAGAACGATCAGGAAGACCAGCGTCAACAGATCTCCAACTGCTGCCACCATCCCCTGTCCATACTGTGACAGATCTTTCCGGGCGCATATCGGCCTGACCAGCCATCTACGCACTCACCCCCGATCCCAGGATGACTAGATGGTCTTCGTCGTCTCGACGGACAAACAACAACAAACAACGATCACGTAGGGTGGTAAGTCGTACAGATTTGGAGTTGTAAGCAGCGTTCGTTTGGAGTGATGGCGAGTGATTTATTTCAATAAGAGAGCAAGAGCTACCTTACTTGTACAGCATGTACTGTTACACTGTTCCCTGCCTCATTTCAGATTTCCTTTTGAAAAGAAGCTGATTCAGACTTGGAGATTTATTAAAATTTCGTCTTTGTTTGTGATCTCTGTCTCTCGTATATATTAACATCTTTGCATATTTCGAGTCACGTGATTCGTCCCATTCTATCAACTTCCTTCCGCTTAGAAGAAAGGTCTCTCGGGTTTTTTTCGTTTTGTTTGTTGTTACTATATTCCCATACACTTTGGCTGTCTTTTGCACATGCCCTGTTTTCTTCCAAAGACAGATACCTTTTATGCTCTGCATTAAAATGTAGCATACTTATTCTACAATCTTTAATATATAAATCTATTCTACAATCTTTTTAAAATATGCACTTCTTCTACAATCTTTGATATATAAATCTATGCTGCAATCTTTCAAATATATACTGATGACTTGATTTTGACAAATGCAACATCTGCATGGTAAAAGTTGCTGTGAAGAATATACCAGTCAGCTTTGATGCTGAAAGAAAGGTACTGATTTCTCAAACGTCACTATTCAGGGAACGTGGTATTAAACTTGGCATATTTCAGATTGCATTGATCCAGTTCGAACAAAATTTTCGCCCACACAAAAAAAGCTAGAGAGGTATTTTTAGACAATGTGCCTATGTCTCTCTTGTCTGTCTGTCTGCCTGTCTGTCTGTTTTCTTGTTTGTTTTATTTCTTTATTGGCTTCTTTTAAAAAAGAAACATTTTGAACGAAGTGCTCTAAAATTTTAGTACTTTAAATGATGAAAAGCGCATATCTTGGACATATATCTCAACCGTGTCTTCACTTTTTCTTTTACATTCTTTTCATTGTATACTTATCCCTCGGTCGATACTGGCTGAACGGCTGCGTTGCAGAGTGTTTCGTCTTGTAATTTGCTTGTCCATGTTAACTGGCGAAGCTCTTTTAAATTCCTTTTGAAATTTGTTTCCATTTCCGCCTGTAGTCGCGTCACTTTGAAACTGACAGAAATTAGTTTGCTTTCAAAACAAGCCCACTGGCAAAAGATTAATAAACGGAGTCCATCATAAATGTGTCGTTGTGTCAGTGTGTGTGTGCGCGCGCGCGTGTGCGTGTGTGTTAGCAATGTTAATGAAATGATGCCATGAAAAGTCAGCCCACATCTAGACGATTGGACAGAACAAAGAGACTATTCCGATTTGTCTTCTTGCAAAGATTCTACAACGACTTAAG
This sequence comes from Conus ventricosus, assembly GCA_018398815.1. Lineage (NCBI taxonomy): Eukaryota > Metazoa > Mollusca > Gastropoda > Neogastropoda > Conidae > Conus > Conus ventricosus. The sequence goes on from CM031621.1 coordinate 40,030,615, forward strand.
CTTCTTTGGCAGACGACACATTATTGTACAGCTCTACCGTAACAGCATGTCTGTCCGTTCATTCATTATTTCTTCCTTTGTTCGGTATTTTGTAGAAGGAAAGGTCTCTCATTGCTGCCTTCTGAGTCAAGCCAGCTAAAAATAGCACGGTGAGATCCGTCCAGATATGCTTAAATTTAAGCGCGATCAGTTTTCTGTTTCACTTGCAAAAAGTCGATGTTCTAGAACCGAAACCTAGACATAAGGAGTGAAGAGGACAGCATCCACCAACTCGACAGAACAGCTCAAGTTACCATCTTCAGGCTCCGAACAGGACACTGCAGCTCCTCTCCCATCTCTCACGCCTCAAACACTCTCATACTGACCACTGCCCT
>CM031621.1:40035988-40045988 GCA_018398815.1 Conus ventricosus
CATGCAGAGTGGACACATTTTCAAGTCGGTCAAGTGGGCTCAGTCGAAAGAGGAAGTTGGTTCACGAAAGAGGAAGTTGTTCACGTTCGTTTATGGCCTGTCTGTGTCCGGATGACTGTCCATGGTGTTGTAGGCACACACTTCCCCCCCCCCCCCCCCCCCCCCACCACACACCCCACACACACACACACACACACACATAATTATATCTCATTATTGCGTGAGATCCGGGTTCCAAACGAGTCAGAAGAAGAGGGGGGAAGGTGATGAAGGGGAGGGAAAGGATGGGGGGTGGGGGTGGGGGGAGGAACGAATATACGAAGGGAAACCCCCTTCCGGCCGACGTGCAGAGCTGTCGCATGATTATTATTGTTATCAGCAGAGGAATTCGGAAGGACAGCAGCGACCTGTCAGTCAGTTTCTGCGCCGGTTTGAATGACACACGCAGACATGAAATCTACACCCGTCAACTTGACTTAGGGGGGGAGCTTGTTGCAAGGGGGCGCGTGCGCACGCGAAAGCAGAACAGTGCAAGCGACGAAGCGCGCGACAGGCAAGATACGAGAGGAGAGCCCTGTGTCGTGATGATTGCACAGCGGACTGCAACTTCGGGTTTTACGTGACAGCTGCTTGACAGTGTCCATACTTGTAGTGGCGACGAAGTCTGCATGGTCGTAAGTAGTGTTTCAACTTAATCGCCGCTTTTGAATATTTAGTTATTAGATATATTAATTCCAGCAGCTGTAAACTGAGGAGGTTTATAAGCATTTTGTAGGCAAATCAGATGGTGTTACTATTTGATTGTGCGTTGGAATTGGGTAATGATGGGATGGGGGGGGAGGGGGGGGGTTGATGGAGGAGGGGTGATGGTAGTACATCAGCAGGAAAAGATTTCCTATTTTTCGAGTTTCTAACCAGAGATTCCAGATACTTTATCTGATTTATATCCACGATGGAGTAGATTTTTTAAAGGGAAGGAAAGCCAATTTTTTTAAAAGGGGAAGGAAAGCCAACAAGGTGACTGGACTGTTGAAAACTTTTCTTTTTTTCTTTTCATGCAGACGGTGAGTTGAACATTGTTCTAGCCCAAGACACTTTATGGAACCCTCAGACGCAGCAGGTTTCTGGCTTGAGGGCTGAATGTGTGTGTGTGGTGTGTGTGTGTGTGTGTGTGAAGCAAAAAAAAAAAAAAAGGGAGAGGGGGGAGGGTTGATGAAAAAAAAATTGGGTTCGGAGGCAAATCTAGGGTGAGTCGAACTGCCGGAAACGCCTTCTCCTCCTCCTCCTGCCCCCCCTCTCTCTCTCTCTCTCTCTCTCTCTCTCTCTCTCTCTCTCTCTCTCTCTCTCTCTCTCCAGTGAAGTTTGTATCCAGACCGAAATCCGTTTGGAGTCTGTTCTTCAACTGTTTCTTTTATTTACATAATTGTCTGTTCTCTTCGGTTCCCTTAATTTAGCCTACATATTGGTCTGTTCTTGGACTGTTCTCTGTATTCAAGCATTGGTCTGTTCTTGGACTGTTCTCTTTATTCAAGCATTGGTCTGTTCTTGGACTGTTCTCTTTATTCAAGCATTGGTCTGTTCTTGGACTGTTCTCTTTATTCAAGCATTGGTCTGTTCTTTGTTTTCTTTTATTTACAAATTGGTCTGTTCTTTGTCTATTTCCTTTATTTACATAGTTAGCCTAATATGGCAGGCCACATGATCCGCCAAAAGTAATCAGTTGTCTTGCGATTGGTGCATTAAACTAGCAAGTCACAACTGGGTTCGTTTGGCTCAACAGAGAGGACCTGTCGAGTTCGCATTCGAGAGGAATCAGTATAAAGGGAGAAGACTCGTGTAGTTTAACTTGTAGAGGGCTAGCAGTATTCTCCCTTGAACGTGGCGTTCCGTCAAACATTTTGTTCATTCTCAGCTCGGGGTTGTCTATCTGGACTAAAATAATTATACCACATTTCTGTAAGATATTTATCTGGTTTTTGTTTGTTGGCCTTTTATTTAATGGTTTTCGCTGAAGTTTGTAGGTGGTTGTTTACAGCCTTTTGGTAGCCCACTAACTGCCCTTATGCATCTTACTCCTTCACGGCGAAGAGAGAGAGATCGAGACTCCAGACTCAAGACTCAAAAACTTTATTACTCCAGATAGAGATTTTAGGCAGTGCCTATTCTTCAATCTGTCCTTGCTATTCTACAACATTCAACTAAACACACTGCACATATTAATAATGGCAGAAACAATGAAGAATATAGCAACATTATAATAATAACAATAACAATAGTAATAAGAATAATAATGATTTTAAAAAAATTTTTAATTCCATTACAAAATTACACAAACATAATCAGAGACGTACGCACGCGCTCACATGCACGCACACGCCCACACATACACGCACGCACGCGTACACCCACACCCACACACCACCCCACCCCACACACATACATACATACACATTTTCATCAGCTAATAGAGGCAAGCATACAAGTAGGGCGTTCATACTATGATCAAAAAGGGTTTGAAAAAATTGTTCAAGTAAATGTATTAAGTATTGCCTGATTTTAAGGGCCGGCCTTTATTGACAGGTTTTGGCAACGGAGGAAGAAGTTCCACACAAAGGGCCCCAAAAAAAGAAAACTGATTTGAACAAATCAATGCGGACACGTTTTTAAAAATTAATTTCTTAATCAAATCGCGTTGTTTCCAATTTTGGGAAAAAACAACAAGAAAAGATGGGGCCATGTTTGATGGACTTTAAAAATTAGTACGCCCCTTTTTTAACGGCAGTTGGCCTTTCAGTGGAAAAAATCAATTTTAATTTTTGCGAATTTGCCCGTTGGGTTTAAAGAAACCTTTCGGGAAGGGAAACACTTAAATTCCCCCTCCTATGCATAGAGTTACTTTTTTATGTGATTTTTCCCCCGGGACCACTCCAACAGTTTTACGCATAGTTTTAAAAAGAGAAAGGCAATGGGCACAAAAAAAAAATTTTCCCCCATTTGGGGGTTTTTAAAATAATAACTAATATATTGATTTTTAAAAAAATTGCGACCAACGTTTTGCAAACATGGGTTTATGTTTTGGGGTTTGCCAATAAAAATTTAAAAAACAATAATCAAAGCCTAAGAACGGGTGTTCGGTTTAAACCCGCTCGATCAAGGGTTTCCCCTCATTTTTAGGTCAAAAAAAGATGCTTCGTTGATGTTTCCCGTCTCGATGCTAGGACCAAACATTTTGTTTTTTGCGGATTTAAAGGGTCAAACCGGGTTTTTTGGGTTGCAAACCCTTCAAAGGGGACCTTAACCTTTTTTAAACGATATTTTTTTTCCAAAAAGAAGTTTGTATCACTCCCTTTAAGAGAAAAACCGACAGCGAACCCGTTTAAAAGATCCCCTCAAATTTGGAATTTTCAACGTTGGGCCAAAATTTAAAAAATACCAAAGAGAAAAAGGTTCCCCAAGGGCAACGCCCTTTTTTTAAGCCACACCACTATTCCAACAGAGGAAAAGTACCGTTTAAAATAAAACCCCGGGCCTTTTTTCCCAAAAATGACTTAAAAAGGGGACTACTTCCGGAAATTTTTTCACATATGCAGTCAAAATTTTTTTTAAAATTGTTTGGGCAACCCAAATCAAAGGCTTTCTTAAAACGAGGAAAAAATTCCATTTTGGGGGTTTTCTAACGTTAAGGCGATAGCCATTATCACAGAGGCGGAAAAAACCCTGGGCCCAAAAAGTGATTTCGGGCAAAGCCTGACAGAAAGGTGGGAAAAGTTTTTTGGGGTTTTCCCTAGATAAGTTAGGTGTTTGTGAACAAGCAACACAAAAGGTTTTGATACAAACGGGTAAAATAAAAAAGGTCAAAAAAATTGTTTAATTCAGTGAAAATCCTTTAAAATTGGGTTTAAGGAAAAACCCTTTTTCGCTTTTGACCACAATGGGAAACAAACGATTCCCAAACACAAATAAAAAAACCTCCAAAGGGTTAAACCCCAAAAGAGGAAGGCAAGCTTGAGGGAAAAGAAGCAAATTTTCTTTTAAAAAGGACCCATTGCATTTTTTAAATTTTTTGAAAAGAAAATTTAAGGGAAACCAAATTCAATTTAAAAACAACAAGGGGGGCTAAAAAAAATCACTATTAAAAATCGTTCTTGACAAACCCCCATTGGGGAAATTTCCCTTAAGGGAAAGGATTGGTTGAAAATTGGGTTAAACAACCACAAAGTCGCATAAATTACAAAATACTTTTCGACCCTTTTCAGTTTTTTTCAAAACAGCACGCCCAAAAAGAAGCCCGAAACCCCTGTTTTCGTTTAAAATTTTGGTTCCTAAAAAAGGGTCAATTTGATTTTCTAACCAGAACTGAAACACTGTTTCACGCTTTTAAAAAATTTTCAAAATTTTTTGCGGTTTTTTTAAATGCAACCCCAATTTCCATTTTTTTTAAAAAATGTCTTTTGACCCCAGCCCGGGAATTTCCTGTGTTTTCCCCCTTTTTTTTTTTAAGGGGGCATGTTTTTTTCAAAGATTTTAGAGGGAAAAAAATTATAAAAAGGATTAAAACGCTTTATTTGGATCTGGTTAAATTTAGGAAAACCCGTAAAAGTAAAAGGGTTAAAATCGAGGAAAAATTTATCCTTTCTGAAATTTTTGGAAAAAGCATTTGAATTTGGTTTTTTTGGCCCTTATTATTGCTTGGAAAATTTACAAGACCCCAATTTCCAAAATGAGACCGTGGCGCTGTTCTTTTGGTTTTCCCCCTGTTAAATGGATCCCAAAGGTTTGTTGTTTGGTTAAAAAATTTACCAGCAATGTAGAAGAGTCTTTTCCCATTCAAATTTTGGGTTAAAGAATAAGCAGATGCAAGCCAAAAAAATGGGGGCGCTCCCACGGCAGTGCCGTTTTAACAGATCAATGTTAAAAACACCGAAAGAAAGGCCCTTTGGGGAAACTCTTAAATTTTCATCAACCCCCAAGTTTACAAAGCTGTCATACCAAAAGGAAAAATGGCACGGGAATTTTCCCGAACACAAATCCAACAAAAGAGGGGGTGGTTGGGGGGTTTGACCTGCACCCCAAAGGGATTCCCCATAATCAGGCCCCAAGGGCACGCCGGGCCCTTTTTTAACAATGACGATGCTTTGATGAATATATAAACCAAGGTCCTTTTCACCCAAAATGAAGGGATCGCGTCGAACAAGTTTTAGTTTTGATATGGAAAACGTTTTATCCTGAAACGGGAGCAAGGCGATTTCCCCTAAGACCAATCGAAAATAAAAAGGGGGGTTTTGTTTAAAAAGAAAAAAAACATCATGAAAACTTTTTTGGCAGATGAAAACATTTAGGTGGCCCAAAGCTTAAACCCAAAACAAATTTTTAATTACATTCCCTTTTGGCCCCTTGGGATTAATACCCAGAGCAAAGGTTTCCCGAGCAATAAAACAAAATAATAAACTGTTACAACCCCAATTTAAAAAAATAAGAATCGAAATAAAATATCCAAAACCCCAAAATCCAAAAAGCAGGGGAATGAAGTTTCAGTCCAAAAGACAATTCAAGGGATGTGTTGAAATGTGAAGGTAAAGGGGAGGGAAAGATAATTTCACGTTTAACGTTTGTTAAAAAAAATTTTTAAAAAGTCAAGGGAAAACCCCAAAAAAACACATAAAAGGAAAGGGGAAATTGGACTGGTTTACACACCGAACAACTTTTGGAAACTAGAAGCGAATGAGAAGACAAAAAAAACCCACAGAAATGGGGGCCCAACCCTCGGCAGATAGTATACTTAAAAACACTTTCGAAATGAAAGATAAAAACACAAAGGAAGAAATCTAAACAAAATTTCAGGGAAAAAGATTAGAAAAAAAAGTAAAAAAAACTTAAGAAAAAGCAAAGAACCAAAAAACCCCCAAAATTTAAAACAAAATTGGGGGAAAAAAAAACCCCTCGCCTACAAATACACAAGTCCCGTATATTTGCCCAGAAAATACGAGTTGGCCCAAAGCAAAAAAATTGCCTCGCCGCAAAAAATGTTAAATTTTTTAAAATTTTCCCCTGCCAAAAAGGGTTTTTTTCAGTCTCTTTTCTAAAGGAATTTTTTTTCACTTTGTTTTAAATTAAAAAACAAACCCCAAATGAGTCCGTAAAGAAAACACAAAAACAGAACAAACTTCAATGCAAAATGATAATTAAGTTGGAAACCAAAAAAAAGTAAAAATTTTAAAAAAATTGTGCCCCAAAAAATACAAAAAAGGTAAACATGTTTCAAAGGAAAAAAAAAAGAGATTGGGCAAGATGAAGACCGTATAGGGCTCTCAAAAACGACAGCGTCACCCCCCCTTAAAAAGCCAAAATTTTTTTTTTCGTCCTTTTTTAAACCACTGAAGGGGACACAAAAAAAGACAACCCCAAACCTCAGGATTTCTACCCCAATCCCCAAATCAGCACAAAATTTTGGGGTTTCCCGGTTTTTTAGCCCTGAGTGGGGAAACACTTCGATGCGCCCCCACCAGTTTATTTTTTTGTCACCAAAACCCTAAAAAACCAAATTCCTTGGATAAAAATACAAGTCGGAATAAAATCTGACAGGCACCCGACCAAAAAGCAGCAGGGCCCGACCCAAAGGGAAAAAACAAAAAAAAACCCCAAAACACAAAAAAAGGGGACATATAAACCCCCACGCGCGGGCGGTGCGCGCCCCGCACCAAACACACACACACACACCCACACTCACACACAAAACACACAACCCAAAGGGGACGGGACCACACTCCCCATACAAAACAACACACGTTTATGCGCCCACACACACCAATTTGGGGGAAAACCCTTAGGGAAAGGCTGGGTCAAAACCCCTTGATTTCGAAGTCTGCACGGTGGAAAAAAAAACAAAGCCCACAACCGTGGATTTGAAGGGATTAAAAAAATGGGGGGCCCCTCCCAAAACCCCTAGGCGCAACCTAAAAGGGAAAGGTGGAAAAAAAGGATTCGAACACTCCGAAAATTTCGGTTAAAACCAAAGGGGAAGGGGGAGGCTAAAAAGTTGGAACAAAATTTACCAAAAAAACTTAATAACATTGGGGGAGGGGGCATTTTTGGTTCTTGGAAGAGGAACTAGCCCCGGAGAAGCCCGAAGGAAAGTTTGTTAAAGGGGGGTTTTAAGGGGAGTTGTGCGTTGGGGGAGGGGGATGGGAAAGGAAAAATTTCCGTATGGGTTGCAAAGGTTTTAAAATGAAGGGGGTTTTCAATTTTTGGGGAAGGGGGAAAAGGGAAGGGGGAAAAAAAAGGGGTTGGGTTTTGCGTGCAGGAAAATTTTAGCCAAAATTTGTTTTTATTCCCGCCAGGAAATTAGGGGGGTGGGTAGAGGGGGTTCTGTAGTTGGGATTGGAAAAGGGGGGTTTGGGGAATTTTGTGTTGGGAGGGGGCAGGGAATTTTAAATTTTAAATGAGGTTTTGGGGGAAATTTAAATGGGGAAGGGAAAAATTAAAGGGTTGGAAAAAAAAAGGGTGGAATTTGGGCTTTTGCCCCCTGGGGAAATAGGACCAAGAAAGGGGGTTTTGGGGGGGTTCGCGAAAGTTTTTAAAAAGGGGGTTTTGGGGACTGTAAGTGGTTATGGGGCGGGTTGTGTTTCAAGAGGGGGGATTCTGCACTTTTTGGGGGCCCTTTAATTGGGGTTGGTTTCCTTTTTTAAATGGGGAAAAAAAAGGAACCAAAGGGGGGGGGGGGGGGGGGGGGGGGGGGGGGGGGGGGGGGGGGGGGGTTTTAAAAAAATGGGGAGAGTTGGGGAAAGGGGTTTCCTTTGGGAAATCCCTTCAAAGGAAAAAAACAAGGGAACTGAAATTTTGGACGGGGCGGCGGTTGGGAACGGGCGGCCCTTCCTTTGCCCGGGGGGTGGGGGGCCTTTATGAATGTTTAAGGTTGCCTGGGGGTTATTAAATTTTGTTGGGGGGAATTTTTGGAGCCAAAGGATTTGCAGATTTTAAACCCCGGGGGGCGTCTGTTGACAAACCCCTTTCTTTCCCCCCCAAACCGAGGAAAAATAGGGTTGTTTTATTTTAGGTAATGAAATTTTGGGGGCGGGGAAGGGGAAAATTGGGGTGGGGGGGTACCCTGTCCTTTATTTTTGGGGTTTTTTTGCCAAGGGAAGAAGAAGAGGAACCCGGCCCGTGAAGCCTGGGGAAAGCTTGCCGAAGGGGAAATTTTTAAAGAATTTCCCCTTTGCAATAAAAGGTGAAATGGAAGAAGTTTTTCCCCTTTTAACGGCTCTTGGGGGCATTTTTTTTTTATTAAAAGGGGGGGTCCTTTTTCCCAATGCAGTGTTAAGATTCTGGGATTTTTCCTTTGTTTTTTAATTTTTCCCAAAAAGGAAAATGTGGTTGTTCCCCCGTTTTGTTAAAGAGGGGATTTTTTATTTAAAAGATTTAAGGAATTTTTTTTCCTTTGTTTTTAAGGGGTTTTGTTGAGGGAAAGGGACAGCCCTTTTTTTTTTGCTGCTGTTTGGGAATGTCCGGGGGGAGAAACTGTTTATTTTAATGATCCACGGGAAACAAACTGTTGAAGATAATTGGGGGAAATCCATGGGGAAACGGTTTCTTGGGTGTCTTTATTGGGGGGGGGAAAGATTAATTTGGGGGGAGGGTGCCAACCCCCCGGGTTCTAAAAATGGGGCGGGTTTTGATGGGGGGTTTTGGCTGGGGTTTTGAATAACTGAGACGCAATGGGGTAAACCCTTTTATCGAGTTTTGGGGTGGTGCATTGGCGTTTATTTTTGGGAAAACGGGAAAAATTTCATTAAATTATTCCCCTTTAATCCTATTTTAAACCCCTGTTCTTGGGGGGGTGGTTTACCTTTCTTGAAGGTTTTCAAAAAACTGATTTCCCCGTGGATTTAAAGGGCCGAGTTGGAAATTAAAGGGGGTTGCTTGAAAAATAAAACTGGTTTTTAGAAAAAGGGGAAAGGGCCCTTTCTTTAGCCCAAATTGGAATTGGGGGAAACCTTACTGGAACCCCGTTTTTAAATTGGACGTGGGTTACAAAAAATGGGTGGCAGACAAATTGGGAAGGATGGGTGGGATACAAAACTGGGGTGGGGGGGAAAAACCCCGGGGAGGTAAATAGATGTTATTTTTTTGGGAAATTTCCGGGGAAGGGAAGGCCCGATTTTTTAAAAAAAAAAACGTGGGAAAAGGGTCAAATTCCAAAAAAGGAGGGGGGTAGGTGGGAAACAAACTCACTTGGGAGGGGGTTCCCTTGGGGGTTATTAAAATTTGGTTCCTTTCGGGGGTTGGGTTGGAAAAAAATTTTTGCGCCTTCCAAAGGCGGCGGTTTGGGTTTCTAAGGCAATTTAAAAAATTGAAAAAAATTTGTTTAATATGAGGCCAAAAAAATTTTTTGTGGGAAAGGGGTTACCCCAATTTAAGGAAAGGAAAAAGGGGGGAAACAAACCCCCCCAAAAAAACAAAGGAAAAAAAATTAAAAACCATATTTCCCCAGAATTACAAAAAAAACCCCAAAACAAATTAAAAGGGCAAATTCCGGGGGGCTTTTTAAAGGTTGGGGTTTGGGGCCAAAAAGGGCGGTTAAGGGGGCCGGGTTTTCCCAAAAAAAAAACACAAAAAGCCTTTTCCCCAAACTTTCTTTGGGAGGAGGCCCCTATCCGGAACCCCCTTGGGGGGGAAAACCCCCAAAACAGGAAATTTGCCCCCAAAAACACTTTACCACTCTGTCCCCCAAAAAGCCAGGAACGTTTTCCCCCCATTAAACCAAAAGGCGCCACAAATGGGGCCACTTTTCGGGGCCCCAGGGCCCTCGGGAAGAGGAGGTTTGGAAGGGGTTAGCGAAAAAACAACTTGGGGGCCTTCAAGTTGAAAGGGCACTGGGGCCCCTTTTTTCGGGCGGCCAAGCAAAAGCACGGAAGGGGTTTTGATAAAATGTTTTAAAACAACCCCCCCCCCCCCCCCCCCCCCCAAAAAAACCCAAAACCCCCCCGTCCCCAAAAACAGGGAA
>CM031621.1:40050988-40073488 GCA_018398815.1 Conus ventricosus
TGGCCAAAGACCTTTTGAGGCCTTTCTTAAATTGAATTAATTCCGCTTGATTTATCGGTTACAAATATGACCAAAAAAGATATGGATGAAACGATTGATGAACATTTTTTGATGTTGTTGTTGTTGTTGTTGTTGTACCCTGGCTAAAAGACTCCAGGGATCATCCGAACAGCTGAAGTACTTAAACACTATGGTACAAATGCATCAGCTAGCGATGAGAACATTTTTTTTAAAATAAAATACAGAATACATAAAAAGCCTTAAGGGAAACACACTGAAGAATAGACCGCTATTGTCCATTTTTGGACAGTGTGTACAGTTGTCATTCCCTAGTCTTCAGAATACAGTAAAAAAAAAAAAAAAAAAAAAAAAAAAAAACACTAGCTTTTCATGAATTGTGACAAGACAATAGTGAGGAATAATTTCCGTAGCAAAGACAGGAAAAATAATTACAAAGGCAAAACAACTGAAGACTAGAGTAAACGAGTTAAATAGAGTCGGCACATTGTGACTGGCTTGTGATGATCTGAAGCCTTATGGGTATAAAAGAGAAAGCTGGTAGAACTAAGGAAGTAGGCGAGAGACGAGTCGATTCAAACACGTACACACACACACACACACACACACACACACACACACACACACACACACACAAATATGCGCGCGCGCGCGCGCAAAAATGTAACGTATGTGTGGAGAAGCACTGAGAGTAAGTCATTTACTAATGCATTGTCCAAGAGCAAAGGAACTGTACTGCAAAAGTGGTGTATGTATTTCAGCCGAGGGATCCACTAAAATGTTTCTCCCGGAAATGTTTAACGATTATTCTCTTCTTTCTTCTATTTGCAAAAAATTATTGAGTCCAGTGGGTATCTGTCTTTGATGATATCCACAGTAATCATTGTTTGCAATTTTTGTTCATATGTTTCTTGTTCGATAACCTGTTCTCTGAGAGTCACACACACGTACACACACACACACACACACACACACACACACACACACACACACACACACATATATATATATATATATATATATATATATATATATATATATATATATATATATATATATATATATACTCACACGTCCGCACGCACGCACACACGTTCGCTCATATATGTGTGTACACACACACACACACACACACACACACACACACACACACACACACACACACACACACAATCATATTGTGTGATATCACTTTTAGTGGAAGGACACGTTAAACGGAAGAAACAACACATACACACACGCGCGCGCGCTCGCGCTCGCGCTCACGCACACACACACACACACACACACACACACAAAAAACACACAGTAAAGATATACCTGAAAGCATCGAAACTTAATCTTTTAAAAAATAAATGAAATGGGTTAACAAATGAACTTACAAAAGAAGAATACATACTTTTTCGTTTTGTGCTCGGAGAACTTTCATTTTTCATTTAATGAATGAAATATAGTTGCAAAGTGAGGCGACTGCAGGCGGAAATCTAAACACATTTTAAGTGTCATTAATAGCGAACCGCCAAGAAAACGCAGACAAACGAATCACAAGAGGCGTTTCGACCTCTTAGGTCTTCTTCAGGCAAGATGCTAAACACTCAGGACAACGAAAATGAACGAGCAGTCGCTTATCTTTATTCACTTCGGAATAAAATAGGTTAAGAAATGAACAAAGAGAGGAAGAATACAGGTAGACTTTTTCCGTTGCATGTTCGGGGTCTACTCCAGCGCGTGGCCTGTGTGGGGGACCGCCTGATCCTGAAGATGACCGACCCCTCCCCCTCCCGAGGCTGGAGGGTGGGGAGGTGGTGGTGGGGGGGGCCGGAGTGGGGGTGCAACGCCACGCGGCACAACGGGTTCCGGGCGCAGGCCATCTACGTCAAGCTGGTCAAGGTGACCTTCCCCTGGACACTGAGGTCGTCCTCCACCATGTACCGGCCGGGTGGGTGTGTGGCTGGGTAGTGGGTATTTGGCTAGGTGGTGGGGTGGTGGTGGTGATGGATTTGTGTGTGGTTGGGTGGTGTGTGTGTGTGTGTGGCTGGGTGGTGTGTATGTGGTTGAAAGGTGGGTTTGTGTGTGGCTGGGAGGTGGGTGTGTGGCTGGGTGGTGGGTTTGTGTGTGGTTGGGTGGTGGGTGTGTGGCTGGGTGGTGGGAGTGTGGCTGGGTAGTGGTGGGTGTGTGGCTGGGTGGTGGATTTGGGTGTGGCTGGATGGTGGGTTTGTGTGTGGCTGCGTAGTGGGTGTGTGGCTGAGTGGTGGTGGGTGTTTGGCTGGGTGGTGGGAGTGTGGCTGGGTAGTGGTGGGTGTGTGGCTGGGTGGTGGGTTTGGGTGTGGCTGGGTGGTGGGTTTGTGTGTGGCTGGGTAGTGGGTGTGTGGCTGAGTGGTGGTGGGTGTTTGGCTGGGTGGTGGGAGTGTGGCTGGGTAGTGGTGGGTGTGTGGCTGGGTGGTGGGTTTTGGGTGTGGCTGGGTGGTGGGTTTCTGTGTGGCTGGGTAGTGGGTGTGTGGCTGAGTGGGTGGTGGGTGTTTGGCTGGGTGGGGATGTGTGGCTGGGTGGTTGGCGTGTGGCTGGGTGGTGGTGGTGGGTGTGGGTGGGTGGCTAGGTGGTGGTGTGTGGTGACTGGATGGTGTTTGTGTGTGGCTGGGTAGTGGGTGGTGGGTGGCTGGGTGGTTGGTGGGTGTTTGGGTGAGTGGTGGGTGTATGGCTGAATGGTGGTGGGTGTGGGTGGGTGGTGGTGGGTGTGGCTGGGTAGTAGGTGTGTGGCAGGGTGGTGGGTGGGTGGTGGGTTTGTGGTGGCGGGTATGTGGCTGTGTGGTGGGTGTGTGGTTTTGGTTGTGGGTGGGTGTGGCTGGGTGGTGGGTGGGTGGCTGGTGGTGGGTTTGTGGTGGTGGGTGGGTGGCTGGGTGGTTGTGTGTGGCTGAATGGATGGATGTGGGTAGTGTGTGACTGGGTGGTGGGTGTGTGGCTGGGTGGTGGGATGTTGTTGGGTGATGGGTGTGGTTGGGTGGTGCGTGTGGCTGGGGGGTGGATGTGTGGCTGGGTGGTGGGTGCTGGGTGGGGAGGTGTGGCTTGATGGTGGTGGGTGTGGGTGGGTGGCTGGTGGATGGTGGGTGAGTGGCTGGGTGGTGGGTTTGTGGTGGTGGGTGTGTGGCTTGGTGGTGGGTGGGTGGCTGGATGGTGGGTGTGTGGTTGGGAGGTGGGTGTGTGGCTGGGTGGTGGGTGTGTGGCTGGGTGGTGGGTGGGTGGTGGGTGTGTGGCTGGGTGGTGGGTATGTGGCTTGGTGGTGGGTGTGTGGCTGGATGGTAGGTGCGTGGCTGGGTGGTGGGTGTGTGGCTGGGTGGTGGTGAATGTGTGGCTGGGTGGTGTGTGTGTGTGGCTTGGTAGTATGTGTGTGGCTGGGTGGTGGGTGTGTGGCTGGGTGGTGGGTGCGTGGCTGGGTGGTGGGTGTGTGGCTGGGTGATGGATGTGTGTGGCTGGATGGTGGGTGTGTGGCTGGGTGGTGGTGGGTGTGTGGCTGGGTGGTGGGTGTGTGGCTGGGTGATGGATGTGTGTGGCTGGATGGTGGGTGTGTGGCTGGGTGGTGGTGGGTGTGTTGCTTGGTGGTGGGTGTGTGGCTGGATGATAGGTGTGTGACTGGGTGGTAAGCGTGTAGGTGTGTGGGTGGATGAATGTGTGAGTTGCTTGGTGTGCGTGTCGATGGGTGGTTGGTGTGTCCCGGGTGTATTCGTGGCTTTCATCTTCTTGATCTTGAAGAAAATGTCTGTTGAATTTGACCAAGTTCATAAAAGGGAACAAAGTTTGCTAATAACTTTAAACACACAGATGAAAAAATCTCTCTCTCTCTCTCTCTCTCTCTCTCTCTCTCTCTCTCTCTCTCTCTCTCTCTCTCTTCTCAAGTCTGAATTCATAAAGTGACTAAGTACTTTAATTATTAACAGTGAAATAATCTCTGTGTGTGTGTGTGTGTGTGTGTGTGTGTGTGTGTGTGTGTGTGTCTCCCCTCCCCAAGTCCAAGTTGTGCCTCACTGAACACCACACCAGAACTAACTCGGTGTTTCCTCCTCGAAAAAAAACAGTCCCTTCGACATGCTGGAAGAAGCCAGGATCCATTTCCACTACGATCCCGGCAAAAAGACGACGACGCGCAGGTACCCGGATGTTCCCGACGCCTCATTGGGCGACAAGCCAACGACGACGACGACAAAGAAGATGAAGCCTCGTGTCCGTCGTGGTGCGTCCCTGTCCAACCTGGTCTCCAACATCCTGAACCAGATCGACTGGCAGGCCAACGTGTCAGCCAGCATTCCCTTCAGCCTGGGCGGCCAGGACGAGGGCGAGGGGTAAGATGGTTGCAAGATGGGCTATAGAGAGTATGAACTGCACAGAGAATGGACTTCCAGTCGGAGAATGGTAGTACTTACGGTGCATGGGAAAGAAACTCGAAAAAGCTCAGTTTGGTAGAGCGCCGGATTTGTTACCTTGGTGGTCCTGGGGTTGCGGGGTCGAATCTCCGCCGGGCTCTTTTAGTACAGAGGGATTTTTCCCTTGGAGTTAACATTGGTTCCGACTCCATTTCCCAGATAGTCCTTCGAATGAGACTATAAACCGAGGTTCCGTGTATCTTGCACACACGTAAAATCTCATCACCAACTTTCGGAGGAGAAGGGCAGTTTGGCCGTTGGTATGGATGACACGTTACACATAGCATTCACCCTGAGTGAGAAATTGAAAGAATCAGGGAAATAAGGAAATCGAGTGAAGATATTGACTGGATGACACGGGAAACGACTGACTGAAGCGCCAGCTGGTAGGCTACCACGCAGGTAGGCAGCCCGTTGCGTACACGAGAGAGTGGATTGTCAGCGCCTAGAACCTTTAAAAATGTATGTTAACATCTTTATTGCTATTTTATTGTTATTATTATTATAATAATTATTATTATCATCATCAAACTGTTGTTTTGCTCTGCATAGTTATGTGGGGATTGTCTTCAGTTGTGACAAGCTCCCAGCATAGCATTATCTGTTTCCAAAATCCCGCGAAATCGGAGTGTGGCTGCCCATGTGGCGGGGTAATCAAAAACGGTTGCACACGTAATGTTCTCATCCCTAGCTGATGCGTTTGTACCATAGTGTTCAAGTACTTTGGCTGTTTGGATGATCCCTGGAGTCTTTTAGCCAGGGTACGACGACAACAACAACAACAACAACAACAACAACAACAACAACAACAACATTATTATTATATTATCATTATCATTATTATTATTGTTAACTCGTCCTCGAGGTACTTACGAGGAAGAGACGCTCTTCTTAAAGAGAAGGTTGGTTTTCTTCATTGTCGACAATGAAATGCATGATATACTTTGAGAGAAAAAGAAACTGAATCAGAGACAATACTATCAGTTTTTTCTTAGTTTCAAAGTAAGGTGACAGCAGGCGGATATTGAAACAAGATTTTAATGCAATTTAAATAACTCCGCTGGTTCACATGGACAACCAGATCACAACACAATGTCTTGTCATTTGTCCTGTAATGTATTTGTCCCGATCAACTGGCAGAGGAATCAACATTCCTTTCAAAACTTTTTTGTTTTGTTTGTGCTTCCTCTCTTTTGTCCTCAGTTCCGACACGTTCATTTCTGTTTACTTTCTCGCTGTTAGCAAGAATCCCCGTGACAGCTGCTCACCAACGGTAAAAATGATGGGGCGAATGTATATCGGAGAGTGAGCGCGGCGGAAGAGAAAGGGATGAGGGGGTGTTAAGCGGCGAGGAGGCGGGATAGCGGAGGGAACTGGAAGTTAGGTACGAGATCAAACGTGGGGATGGATGGTTTGTAGATCTATAAGTTGATCCAGGTCTTTATTTGGATGTCTTCTTCTGTGTATTCCTCCTCTCCAAGCCAACTGTGATGCCATATAAAGCAGATGTTACTAGGACAAATTCCTCAGTAATACTTCATTGTATATAGTACATTACCAAACTGAAAAACATTTTTTTTATCAGGTTTGTTCACGTGATGAATCGGTCTGCCCGTAAAAAGCAGAAACCTGTTCTTATCACGAATCTAAATCTGCCTTTTTCAACAAAAAATGTGACTATTGATATTTTTCCTTTACTTTTTAAACTCTTGCTAAAAATTCTTGAGGTGTTTTTTCTTCATGTCTTTACATCATTCATATAACTTTGTCTTTGTTGTGTTCCAAAACACCAGAACTTCTGAAAGCGACTTTGAGTCCATGAGCTTGGCCTTGCACAAGGGTTGGGGTCAGAAGAATTTGTCCTTGACCCGGGTCAGAATGCGTCGGAGGTCAAGGACGATTTCGTTCTCTACTTGGACAACCTGAACGGGAACAGCGAATTAACGTACACCTTGTGAGTACTGTGTGAACGATCGTGTACGTGTAACTTTGCAAGTGGTTCATTTCTTCAACGAAAATGTTCATTTCCAGCACATCTATGTCTGAAATGTAACAAATTTCTGAACTAATGATTTGATGCAAAAGCTTATTATCCTACCGAAGGTAAAAAGCAACAACAACAACAACAACAAACTGCCACATGAGTTTTGTAATTTGTTGGCTATCTTTTGAAATCATTTTTTGACAGTAGATTTTACCTTATCGATAGAATCAAGAATACCCCGGACTGCAATTGTTCATCTCTTGAATTAGAAAATAGCGGCTTTAAAAAAAAAAAGTAGTTTGAACATGTGAAGCATGTATGCTTGTGTATTGATTATATGGGTAGAGCTAGGAGTTTTTTCTTTTCTTTTTCCAAGGAGTTAGATCAACCCCCCTAGCTTAGCTACACGAGTTCTTTGACCCTCAGTCGTATGGTTGGAAACGTTGGTCGGGCCTCGCGTCCTCGGACTTGTCCATATGGACCACACTGTGTAGGACTGCTCAATGTAGCCCATAGTGATGGAAAGACAGGCCGCCAGGACGGCAGGCAGAGTCCGTGGGAACACGGGGAGGACAGGAATGTAGCCGACACTGATGGAAATACAAGCGACATGTAGCCTGTCAGTGGGAACACGGAGAGGACAGGAATGTAGCCGACACTGATGGAAAGACAAGTCAGGACGGCAGGCAGCCAGTCAGTGGGAACACGGGGAGGACAGGAATGTAGCCGACACTGATGGAAAGACAACGACATGTAGCCAGTCAGTGGGAACACGGAGAGGACAGGAATGTAGCCGACACTGATGGAAAGACAAGTCAGGACGGCAGGCAGCCAGTCAGTGGAACACGGGGAGGACAGGAATGTAGCCGATACTGATGGAAAGACAACGACATGTAGCCAGTCCGTGGGAACACGGAGAGGACAGGAATGTAGCCGACACTGATGGAAAGACAAGCGGCATGTAGCCAGTCAGTGGGAACACGGAGAGGACAGGAATGTAGCCGACACTGATGGAAAGACAACGGCATGTAGCCAGTCAGTGGGAACACGGAGAGGACAGGAATGTAGCCGACACTGATGGAAAGACAACGACATGTAGCCTGTCAGTGGGAACACGGGGAGGACAGGAATGTAGCCGATACTGATGGAAAGACAAGCGACATGTAGCGAGTCAGTGGGAACACGGAGAGGACAGGAATGTAGCCGATACTGATGGAAAGACAACGACATGTAGCCAGTCAGTGGGAACACGGCGAGGACAGGAATGTAGCCGACACTGATGGAAATACAACGACATGTAGCCAGTCAGTGGGAACACGGGGAGGACAGGAATGTAGCCGATACTGATGGAAAGACAAGCGGCATGTAGCCAGTCCGTGGGAACATGGGGACAGGAATGTTGCCGATAGTGATGGAAAGACAAGCGACATGTAGCCAGTCAGTGGGAACACGGAGAGGACAGGAATGTAGCCGATACTGATGGAAAGACAAGCGGCATGTAGCCAGTCAGTGGGAACATGGGGACAGGAATGTAGCCGATACTGATGGAAAGACAACGACATGTAGCCAGTCAGTGGGAACACGGAGAGGACAGGAATGTAGCCGATACTGATGGAAAGACAACGACATGTAGCCAGTCAGTGGGAACACGGAGAGGACAGGAATGTAGCCGATACTGATGGAAAGACAACGGCATGTAGCCAGTCAGTGGGAACACGGGAGGACAGGAATGTAGCCGATACTGATGGAAAGACAAGCCGCCAGGACGTTAGGTAGCCTGTCAGTGGGAACACGGAGAGGACAGGAATCGAATTTCAAAGACATTAACATGGTTGTTTTGATGGGTCGATTAGTGTACAAAATACAGTGGCTGTGTACGGTTTCGTTGCGTTCTGCGCATGCATCCCTCCTCACCCCCTCCTTCACTCTGGCAAGGTAAAACTGCATGGATCAGACAACTGCCATTCGAACAGTCTACAGCCTCTGTGTGTGTGTGTGTGTGTGTGTGTGTGTGAGAGAGAGAGAGAGAGGAGAGAGAGAGAGAGAGAGAGAGGAGAGCGAGAGAGAGAGAGAGAGAGAGAGCCGAGTATGTAAACAGCACTAATGCCAGTGGCTACAGAACGTTTCAAACGTTAGTAGTAAACATGACGTCATGCAGCGCGTCTGGGCAATTAAGTTGTACACTCTGTAAGAACTTGATATAGTTTAGAGAGGGGTTTGTCGTCCCGGTAGTGTAATAGTTTGACAAATTAATCTATGATAATCACACTAATTTGGAACGTGTTCACTCTCAAAACGTGCGGTTGGTGTAGAAGACTAAGTGTACGTAATTGTCTGCGTATGCTCGGAGCCGTTTTAATGTGATTTTGGTTCGGAAATCCCTTAACATAAACATGTGTGAAAATGATTGCATTTATGTATAAAAAAAAAATTGTGCTCTTTAATCCGTTCGTGTTCCAGTGATCTGGAGATAAAGAACATCAACGGGGAGCCACAGATTGTCAAATACATCAGCCAGGTAAGAGCAACAACTATGTTGTGATGGATACACTATCATGTTAGATAAGAGAATCTATCTTAAATTTTTTATATACTGAGGTGTTCGCATAGGGACTATTATCAAGAATTATATGTGATCAGAGAGAGAGAGAGAGAGAGAGAGAGAGAGAGAGAATGGTCCACAGTGTGGAAATGTGGCCCAGTGCATCATGCAGTCAACTCCCGAAAATCCTTTGACCTTTTCGCATTGTAGAGCTGCTTTTTCTAACCCCCAACGCTCAGCACTTAAAGAGTGTTTTGCAAAATATATAACGAAGCATTTTTGGCTCTACTTGAAAGGTTACTACAAGCTGCTACAAAAACTAAGTCTCGTAGAAAGGTAGATTTCTAAGTACTAACATTCATTAACAGCAGGCATAGTTTTACCGTTGTAAGTCCATTTTTCATATGCAGATAAATGCCCCCCCCCCCCCCCCCCCCCCCCCCCCCTTTCCTAAATACAGCAACGTTACTTTTATCCATATTCACCTTTAAATGCAAGGCCGACGCTGCGCGATACAAACTATTCATCTGGGTCTGTAGACCAACGACTGTTTCAGCCAACAAAGCCACATCATCAGCCAGTAGTAATATGAACAGCTCAAAGTATTCATACGTAAATGTCGCACCATGTCGGCCTCCACAAATTGCTTCCAGTGCTAATTCAAGAGAGAGAGAGAGAGAGAGAGAGAGAGAGAGAGAGAGAGAGAGAGAGAGAGAAGAAGAAGAAGAAGAAGAAGAAAAAGAAGATGAAGAAGAAGAAAACATCGATTGGGGGGAGGGGGGGGGGGGTAATCAGAAAATAGAATGAGGAGGAGGAACTTATTAAGCCATTACCATTCCAACAAGCTGCATCTCTCACCGAAGCGTGGCTGAGACCATGTATAATATTCAGTGTTGAGGTATATTTGATGGTTAAGGGAGATATGTCAAAAGATGTTCGATGTATGTGGCCAGGTTTTGATGGAAGAGAGGGAAGACTGTGTTGGCCTAGGTGAGAGTCGGCTTCTCCGCGTACTCCCAGTATTATATCGTCGTGCAAGAACTATCAAAGCATTGTTATGAATAACTTAGATATGTATTGATTCATACTATATGGACCCTGGAGGGGGCGTGGGGGTGGGGGTCTTTCAGTACGACGTGCAGGCCAACCTGGAGGCAGACGCCACGATCCGCTTTGAGAAGGAGATGGGGGTGACCTACAACGTCACTCTGACCGCTCCACCACCGCCCTCCTCCGCCCCCGTGGAGCTGTTGCGCGTGCCTGTGGTCCGCCCCCGCGGGGGAGACCCCCCTCTGCCCCCCGTCTACCTGGTGGTGTCCTACAGCGCCGTCAGCTTGGCCACCGTGTCCGCCTACAGTGCCGGCAGGAGCTCCCTGGCCACAGCCTTCAACGCCTCGGGCTTCGTCACAGCCGGTGAGTCGTTGTGTGGCTGATGGTGGTGATGGAGGTGGTGGTAGTGGTGGTGATGATGGTGATGGAGGTGGTGGTAATTGTGGTGATGATTGTGGTGAAGGTGATGGTTTTCAATTCAATTCAATTCAATTCAAGACACTTTATTTTCTTTCATAAGAACTTTGTGTTGTGGTGGGAGCACATAAACACATGACATATGAGTACACAACATTGAATAATATAAAATGTGCAAATGCACTCACACCTGCACATGCCCACAAATTTAAAACAATATAAATAAAGTAAGGCTTATTTTCACATAAAACTAATCAATAACTCTACCCAACATACACTCCATTTTACATCCAGTCAATTTAATAAAAACAGCTGTACGCTAAAATAAGCCGTAAAAAGGGGCACACACACACACACACACACACACACACACACACACACACACACACACACACACACACACACAATCTACACGGGATGAGAACTGAGGTAATTTTAAAATCATTGTCACTTGATTATCATCCCCCTCCCCAAAACATCTACACTCTCATTCTCTCCCCCCCCCCTCCCCCCCCCATCCCCACCCCTCTCTCTCTCTATCCAAGTCTCGCCCTCACCCTCTCCACTATCTTTATAACGACAGCATTAAACATTTACTCAGGATGGTCAGGTCAGTGATTATTCAATGAACGGATTGAAATAGGCAAGAACTACAATTCAGTCTGTTGGTTTCACATTTCAATTGCCGGAATTGTCTATCTGAAGGCATCTTTTCATAAAAGGGGAACAGAGGATGGGTTTCATCACATACAATCTTCTGAGCTTTCTTAGGCACTCTTATTTCAAACATTTCTTCTAAACTTTGTTGCTTAACACCAATAATCTTACCACACCGTTTCACGATCTTTTCCAGCAAGCATTTGTTTTTCACATTTAATCCACCATACCACACTAAAAATGAAAAAGTGATCACAGATTCAATATTGCTTCTGTAGAATGCTTTTAAAACGTTACAGTTCACTCCAAGGTATCTCAATTTCTGTAAGCAATACACTTGACTGACATTTTTTATACACAGAGAGAGAATTAGAAGTGAATGTAAGTTTGTCATCGATAACAGAACCTAAGTACTTATATTCAGTCACCCTTTCAACCTTGCTACCTGAGATCAGTAAATCTGGAATAGGATCAGCATTTCTTCGGAAGTCAATGATCAGCTCCTTTGTTTTCTGGACATTAAGATCAAGGAAATTGGTGTCACACCACTGTGTAAAACTGTTCACAATTTCATTAAAAGCTCTATCTGAGTTAGAGAGATCTGTGACTGCAGTATCATCAGAGAATTTGATGATAAGGCTGTCATTATTACCTCTGCAGTCATTAGTGTAGAGAGTAAACAGACAAGGAGAAAGAACTGTACCTTGGGGAGCACCCGTTGATGTATAAGAAACGGATGAAACAGAGTTATGAAAGCGAACCCACTGGGGGCGATTTACCAGAAAATCGATAATCCAGAGAATGAGATAAGAGGAGATGCCAAGTTGCTTTAGTTTACTGGCCAAAAGATGGGGCTGTATAGTGTTGAAGGCAGAGGAGAAGTCAACAAACAGAATACGTGCGAACGACTTGGGCTTTTCTAAGTGTGTAAAAACATGATGGAGAAGTAAAAGTGTGGCGTCTTCAGTGCCTCTGTTGTGTTTATATGCAAACTGTAGGGAATCAAGCTGATCCCGAGTCTGCACTAACAGTCTTTTAATAAGAATCCGTTCAAAACATTTCATAAGAATAGACGTTAAAGCAACAGGTCGATAATCGTTAAGAGTTTGGGGACTGCGTTTTTTTGGTACAGGACATATCACAGACGTTTTCCAAATCACAGGGACGATGTGTTGTTGCAAAGATAGGTTAAAAAGCTTGGTAAAAGGACCTGCAAGCTGCGAACTACATGATTTCAGGAGTTTACCTTCCAAGCCATCAGGGCCTCCCGCTTTTTGCACTTTTATCTTTGAAAGGACAGAACGAACTTCATACTCTTCAATTTCTTCTACCACGATCGTTTCGTTCATGAGTTCTTGTCTAATTGAGGCTATTTCAACATTAAAATCATGTTTAAGATCGAAACGACAATAAAAGGAATTTAATTTTTCACATAATTCCTTTTCGTCATGAGGGGTCATACCACTGGAGGTAGGTTTAAACTTGTCTTCCCCTGCTAACGTTTTGATACCTTTCCAGGCCTCTCTCATGTTTCCAGACTGAAATTTGTGTTCAATCTTTTTTCTGTAATCTATCTTTGCTTCTTTTATTTCTTTTGTTAGTTTCTTTTGAATATCATCACACAAAGCACGATCTTTCTGACAGCATGCTATCTTTTTTTCATTTAATGTTGTTTTGACCGCTTTCGATACCCATGGCTTATTGTTAGGGAATAATTTGACAGATTTTGTGGGAACAATGAGATCAGTACAGAATTTTATGTAATCTGTAATCACACCAGTGGCCTCATCAACATCAGTACATGAATCAAAAAACACATCCCAATCTGTACAATCTAAACAGCCCTGCAGTTATTCCACCGAGTCAGTAGACCATACTTTTATGTTTTTCGTCACAGTTTTTTCCGCTTTCAGTTTCTGCACATAAGTTGGTATAAGATGGACAGCATTATGATCTGACTTTCTTATACGATGTTTCTGAACACTTTTGTACGCCTCCTTGATGTTACCAAAGCATTTATCCGGAGTTTTATCACGGAGAGTAGCGCATGTAACATATTGTTGAAAGGTAGGTAAAAAGTATCCAAGATCACAGTAGTTGAAATCCCCGACGATAAAATGAGGCGCATCAGGAGAGCGAGTCAGAAAAGTCTGTACTGTGTCAGTGATGTCGACTGCTGCACGTTTGGCGTTGGCTGATGGTGGCACGTACACAGTGGTCACAAAAACTTGTCCGTGGTGATAGCGGTGATGGTGGTGATGGTGATGGCGTTGGTGGTGATGATGACTGGTAGCAGTTTTTGTTGTTGTTGCTGCTGAGTAGAGTCCTGCTGTGGTTGCTGAGTTGTTGTTTTTGTCGCCGTTGTTCAGATGTGTACTGTTGTCTCATATTCCGTGCCCGTGCCCGTCCCTCCCTTCTCCTGCCACGTGCACACACACACACACACACACACACACACACACACACACACACACACACACACACACACACACACCACACTGTACCGTACCTCCCGCTCTATTCATTCCAGTCGCCAGAATACACAGCCACAACACTGTTGCAGCTGCCGCACCCACAAGGTGAATGCCGATGGTTGTTCCAACCAATCGCGATTAAGTCCACAAAATTTGACTAATGACGTAGCCCGACATATTGATGAACAATTCTTAGCTAAAAGAGAGAGGAAAAAGACAACTAAGATTTACAATTCTAAATTTAAGGGTTGTTGTTGTTGTTGAAGTTGCTGTTGTTGTTGTTGTTGTTGTTGTTTTGTTTAGTTGGTTGTTTTCGTTTGTTCTTTTTTTGTTTTGTTTTCTTTTTACTTCTTTCCGTTTAAGATCCGCTTCTATTTGGGTTTGAACAACCGAAATATCGCAAAGGTTTAGAGTTTAAAAATAAAAGGTCCTATCGAATTATGTTTCGCCATTATTTTTGTTTCTCCTTGAACCCTTGTACCCAAAATTGATGACGTCATCTGATTGGTCGGAAGAACCCACGGCATAATTACTCTCACAATCTGCATGTCGCGTGAAGCAATGAAAATCACGTCAACACGAGGCAACCCACCAGAGGAGGTGCTGCACTGCCGCTGAGTCACCAGTGGTGTTCAGTGCTCTCTGTTTTTATCCAGCGTACGCAAGAAGTCACCGTACTCAGCCGCATGAGTTATTGAAGGAGCTGTACAGCCGCGGCAAAATGACTGTAAACGTGGCTTTTCAGAGAATCTTGAATATGAATTTGTGTTTGTGGTACTCAAAGGACTCCCCGTATTTGCTGCGAAGCATGCTGTTCAAGAGTCTTGTTGAAATCATCTTTTTCACGGGCCTGTCCATCGTGCCGGGATATTTGATGTTTTGTGGTGCAAGCTCAGAATGGCTCTTTCAACTGAGAATTCTTCTTCTTCTTCTTCTTCTTCTTCTTCGGTCGATTTTAATTGGCTGCGTCAGACCTTCAATCCTGTCGTCACAATGAATTCCACAGTCTTCTTGAGGTATTGACGGCCGCCCCAGAGCTGCATCTGCAGCTTTGTGCCCACTGGTCAGGTTTGACGCCGTAGAACATCGTGGGCCGGACAGTGTTGGAGGATGTGTTCTGGGGGATGTTAAGTTTCGATTTGTGGTACTCAAAGGACTCGTAGCGTTTGCTGCGATGCATGTTCTTTAACAAAGTCTTCTTGAAACCGCCGATCTATCGCGCCGGGATTCGGATGGTTTGTACTCTACAAGTTTATGACGACACTTTCTGCAAAGGATGAAGTTCGTGCTGTGGTTTTGCACGTGAAACTCTGTACCATGATTTCTCGCATGTCAGTTGGGGATGGATTATACCCTATCTTTACTCCAGCTTGAGGCGCCCAAAATAGTCCCATTTCTTTTATTTTAATCTGTCTGTTCGGAGCCACCTGGCTTGTACTTTGATGGCCATATGAAAGAAAATGAAAAGAATCACCTTTCACAGACAATGAAAATATTCAAAAACAATCTGATTGCGGCAGTCTATAAATACTCAACTCCTTAAGCAAGGCCTCCGCGCATTAATTTTCGGTGTGCAGCCACTTAAGTAAAAATCGACGCGAGTGCCGAAGGATGGATTCAAAGGTCGGTAACTGGATATCCCAGAAAGTGCGGGTCATCGGACGCAGAAAGTGCGAGCCTTTCGAATGCACTTTGAGAGCGCGCAGGTAACCCGTACGCGCTGATCAACTGCTCCACCAGCCCAGCCCCTGTGTGCCGTACTATAGTCTTTCTAGCACTTGTCCCCCTGTGTGCCGTACTATAGTCTTTCTAGCACTTGTCCCCCTGTGTGCCGTACTATAGTCTTTCTAGCACTTGTCCCCCTGTGTGCCGTACTATAGTCTTTCTAGCACTTGTCCCCCTGTGTGCCGTACTATAGTCTTTCTAGCACTTGTCGTTTGGAAAACCAATACCCGACCATCACTTTGGGTAAATGTACAGGCATCGGGTATCTGGTAAGTCTTCAGTTTGTTGATGAGCCCCCCACCCCCCTCATCCCCCGCCCTTCTTCCGATTAACGCTTTCCTCCCCCTTTTCAACCTCCCCCCCCCCCCCCTCCCTTCTTCCCTAACCATCATTCCAACTTTTTTTTTCTATCCTTTATATTGTCTTTCTGTGTTTATTTGGTTCCATTGTCCGGGGCTTTCGGTTGACATTCTTTCTATACCACTCTTTCAGCCCGCCCGCCCCCCCCCCCCCCCCCCCACCGCACCCCCCCCCCCCCCCCCCCCCACCCCACCACCCCTAAACACATCCACACCCAGCATCTGACCGGAGCATCTGCTCCGGCAGTCCTCAGGTAACGGTCAGTATCAGGGCGTTGTGACGTCATTCAGTAGTCTTTTACTTGTTTATTTACTGCTGCATATTCCGTGCTTACTAGCTGTTAACGTGGCTATAAGCAAATGTGTGATATATGGACGAGCCCGCAGTACAGTGTCCTGAATGACACTTGAAGCTTGCCTTGTCTCCTCCATGGATGTCACAAAGCCAACATGTCATGGTAATAATTAACATGTCATGGTAATAATCAACACGTCATGGTAATAATCAACACGTCATGGTAATAATCAGCATGTCATGGTAATAATCAACACGTCATGGTAATAATCAACACGTCATGGTAATAATCAGCATGTCATGGTAATAATCAACATGTCATGGTAATAATCAACATGTCATGGTAATAATCAACATGTCATGGCAATGATCCTCTTCGCAGCACAACGGTTTGACCCGGTGACCAACCTCGGAAGTGACGCAACATCACGTGACTGGTCTGTGCACGCCCTGGAGCGGAAGCTGCGCAGTCCGCACCGAACCCACGTGGACTTTAGCGTGTACAGCAGGTAACACATCTTAAGTTGTAGTGGAGTGATGGTGGTAACACATCTTAAGTTGTAGTGGAGTGATGGTGGTAACACATTGTGCGTTGTAGTGGAGTGATGGTGGTAACACATTGTGCGTTGTAGAGGAGTGATGGTGGTAACACATCTTAAGTTGTAGTGGAGTGATGGTGGTAACACATTGTGCGTTGTAGTGGAGTGATGGTGGTAACACATTGTGCGTTGTAGAGGAGTTGTGATGGTGGTAACACATTGTGCGTTGTAGTGGAGTGGTGATGGTGGTAACACATTGTGCGTTGTAGTGATGGTGGTAACACATTGTGCGTTGTAGTGGAGTGGTGATGGTGGTAACACATTGTGCGTTGTAGTGATGGTGGTAACACATTGTGCGTTGTAGTGGAAGTGGTGATGGTGGTAACACATTGTGCGTTGTAGTGATGGTGGTAACACATTGTGCGTTGTAGTGGAGTGATGGTGGTAATACATTGTGCGTTGTAGTGGAGTGATTGGTGGTAACACATTGTGCATTGTAGTGGAGTGGTGATGGTAACACATTGTGCGTTGTAGTGATGGTGGTACCACATTGTGCGTTGTAGTGGAGTGGTGGTGGTAACACATTGTGCGTTGTAGTGGAGTGATGGTGGTAACACATTGTGCATTGTAGTGGAGTGGTGATGGTAACACATTGTGCGTTGTAGTGGAGTGATGGTGGTAACACATTGTGCGTTGTAGTGGAGTGATGGTGGTAACACATTGTGCGTTGTAGTGGAGTGGTGGTGGTAACACATTGTGCGTTGTAGTGGAGTGGTGGTGGTAACACATTGTGCATTGTAGTGGAGTGATGGTGGTACACACATTGTGCGTTGTAGTGGAGTGATGGTGGTAACACATTGTGCGTTGTAGTGGAGTGATGGTGGTAACACATTGTGCGTTGTAGTGGAGTGATAGTGGTAACACATTGTGCGTTGTAGTGGAGTGATGGTGGTAACACATTGTGCGTTGTAGAGGAGTGGTGGTGGTAACACATTGTGCATTGTAGTGGAGTGGTGGTGGTAAAACATGTGCGTTGTTAGTGCAGTGATGGTGGTAACACATTGTGCATTGTAATGGAGTGGTGATGGTAACACATTGTGCGTTGTAGTGGAGTGATGGTGGTAACACATTGTGCGTTGTAGTGGAGTGGTGGTGGTAACACATTGTGCGTTGTAGTGGAGTGATGGTGGTAACACATTGTGCGTTGTAGTGGAGTGATGGTGGTAACACATTGTGCGTTGTAGTGGAGTGGTGATGGTGGTAACACATTGTGCGTTGTAGTGGAGTGATGGTGGTAACACATTGTGCGTTGTAGTGGAGTGGTGGTGGTAACACATTGTGCGTTGTAGTGGAGTGATGGTGGTAACACATTGTACCTTGTAGTGGAGTGATGGTGGTAACACATTGTGCGTTGTAGTGGAGTGATGGTGGTAACACATTGTGCGTTGTAGTGGAGTGGTGGTGGTAACACATTGTGCGTTGTAGTGGAGTGGTGGTGGTAACACATTGTGCGTTGTAGTGGAGTGGTGGTGGTAACACATTGTGCGTTGTAGTGGAGTGGTGGTGGTAACACATTGTGCATTGTAGTGATGGTGGTAACACATTGTGCGTTGTAGTGGAGTGATGGTGGTAACACATTGTGCGTTGTAGTGGAGTGATGGTGGTAACACATTGTGCGTTGTAGTGGAGTGGTGGTGGTAACACATTGTGCGTTGTAGTGGAGTGGTGGTGGTAACACATTGTGCGTTGTAGTGGAGTGGTGGTGGTAACACATTGTGCATTGTAGTGATGGTGGTAACACATTGTGCGTTGTAGTGGAGTGGTGGTGGTAACACATTGTGCGTTGTAGTGCAGTGATGATGGTGGTAAACACATTGTGCGTTGTAGTGGAGTGGTGGTGGTAACACATTGTGCGTTGTAATGGAATGGTGGTGGTAACACATTGTGCGTTGTAGTGGAGTGGTGGTGGTAACACATTGTGCGTTGTAGTGGAGTGGTGATGGTAACACATTGTGCGTTGTAGTGGAGTGGTGGTGGTAACACATTGTGCGTTGTAGTGGAGTGATGGTGGTAACACATTGTGCGTTGTAGTGGAGTGGTGGTGGTAACACATTGTGCGTTGTAGTGGAGTGGTGGTGGTAACACATTGTGCGTTGTGGTGGAGTGATGGTGGTGACACATTGTGCGTTGTAGTGGAGTGGTGGTGGTAACACATTGTGCGTTGTAGTGGAGTGATGGTGGTAACACATTGTGCATTGTAGTGGAGTGATGGTGGTAACACATTGTGCGTTGTAGTGGAGTGATGGTGGTAACACATTGTGCGTTGTAGTGGAGTGATGGTGGTAACACATTGTGCGTTGTAGTGGAGTGGTGGTGGTAACACATTGTGCGTTGTAGTGGAGTGACGGTGGTAACACGTGTGCGTTGTAGTGGAGTGGTGGTGGTAACACATTGTGCGTTGTAGTGGAGTGATGGTGGTAACACATTGTGCGTTGTAGTGGAGTGGTGATGGTGGTAACACATTGTGCGTTGTAGTGGAGTGATGGTGGTAACACATTGTGCGTTGTAGTGGAGGGATGGTGGTAACACATTGTGCGTTGTAGTGGAGTGATGGTGGTAACACATTGTGCGTTGTAGTGGAGTGGTGATAGTGGTAACACATTGTGCGTTGTAGTGGAGTGGTGGTGGTAACACATTGTGCGATGTAGTGGAGTGATGGTGGTGACACATTGTGCGTTGTAGAGGAGTGATGGTGGTAACACATTGTGCGTTGTAGTGGAGTGATGGTGGTAACACATTGTGCGTTGTAGTGGAGTGATAGTGGTAACACATTGTGCGTTGTAGTGGAGTGATGGTGGTAACACATTGTGCGTTGTAGAGGAGTGGTGGTGGTAACACATTGTGCATTGTAGTGGAGTGGTGGTGGTAAAACATTGTGCGTTGTAGTGCAGTGATGGTGGTAACACATTGTGCATTGTAATGGAGTGGTGATGGTAACACATTGTGCGTTGTAGTGGAGTGATGGTGGTAACACATTGTGCGTTGTAGTGGAGTGGTGGTGGTAACACATTGTGCGTTGTAGTGGAGTGATGGTGGTAACACATTGTGCGTTGTAGTGGAGTGATGTGGTAACACATTGTGCGTTGTAGTGGAGTGGTGATGGTGGTAACACATTGTGCGTTGTAGTGGAGTGATGGTGGTAACACATTGTGCGTTGTAGTGGAGTGGTGGTGGTAACACATTGTGCGTTGTAGTGGAGTGATGGTGGTAACACATTGTACCTTGTAGTGGAGTGATGGTGGTAACACATTGTGCGTTGTAGTGGAGTGATGGTGGTAACACATTGTGCGTTGTAGTGGAGTGGTGGTGGTAACACATTGTGCGTTTGTAGTGGAGTGGTGTGGTAACACATTGTGCGTTGTAGTGGAGTGGTGGTGGTAACACATTGTGCGTTGTAGTGGAGTGGTGGTGGTAACACATTGTGCATTGTAGTGATGGTGGTAACACATTGTGCGTTGTAGTGGAGTGATGGTGGTAACACATTGTGCGTTGTAGTGGAGTGATGGTGGTAACACATTGTGCGTTGTAGTGGAGTGGTGGTGGTAACACATTGTGCGTTTGTAGTGGGGTGGTGGTGGTAACACATTGTGCGTTGTAGTGGAGTGGTGGTGGTAACACATTGTGCATTGTAGTGATGTGGTAACAACATTGTGCGTTGTAGTGGAGTGGTGGTGGTAACACATTGTGCGTTGTAGTGCAGTGATGATGGTGGTAACACATTGTGCGTTGTAGTGGAGTGGTGGTGGTAACACATTGTGCGTTGTAATGGATGGTGGTGGTAACACATTGTGCGTTGTAGTGGAGTGGTGGTGGTAACACATGTGCGTTGTAGTGGAGTGTGATGGTAACACATTGTGCGTTGTAGTGGAGTGGTGGTGGTAACACATTGTGCGTTGTAGTGGAGTGATGGTGGTAACACATTGTGCGTTGTAGTGGAGTGGTGGTGGTAACACATTGTGCGTTGTAGTGGAGTGGTGGTGGTAACACATTGTGCGTTGTGGTGGAGTGATGGTGGTGACACATTGTGCGTTGTAGTGGAGTGGTGGTGGTAACACATTGTGCGTTGTAGTGGAGTGATGGTGGTAACACATTGTGCATTGTAGTGGAGTGATGGTGGTAACACATTGTGCGTTGTAGTGGAGTGATGGTGGTAACACATTGTGCGTTGTAGTGGAGTGATGGTGGTAACACATTGTGCGTTGTAGTGGAGTGGTGGTGGTAACACATTGTGCGTTGTAGTGGAGTGACGGTGGTAACACGTTGTGCGTTGTAGTGGAGTGGTGTGGTAACACATTGTGCGTTGTAGTGGAGTGATGGTGGTAACACATTGTGCGTTGTAGTGGAGTGGTGATGGTGGTAACACATTGTGCGTTGTAGTGGAGTGATGGTGGTAACACATTGTGCGTTGTAGTGGAGGGATGGTGGTAACACATTGTGCGTTGTAGTGGAGTGATGGTGGTAACACATTGTGCGTTGTAGTGAGTGGTGATAGTGGTAAACACATTGTGCGTTGTAGTGGAGTGGTGGTGGTAACACATTGTGCGATGTAGTGGAGTGATGGTGGTGACACATTGTGCGTTGTAGAGGAGTGATGGTGGTAACACATTGTGCGTTGTAGTGGAGTGGTGGTGGTAACACATTGTGCGTTGTAGTGGAGTGGTGATGGTGGTAACACATTGTGCGTTGTAGTGGAGTGGTGGTGGTAACACATTGTGCGTTGTAGTGGAGTGGTGGTGGTAACACATTGTGCGTTGTAGTGGAATTGTTGTGGTAACACATTGTGCGTTGTAGTGGAGTGGTGGTGGTAACACATTGTGCGTTGTAGTGGAGTGATGGTGGTAACACATTGTGCGTTGTAGTGGAGCGGTGGTGGTAACACATTGTGCATTGTAGTGATGGTGGTAACACATTGTACGTTGTAGTGGAGTGATGGTGGTAACACATTGTGCGTTGTAGTGGAGTGATGGTGGTAACACATTGTGCGTTGTAGTGGAGTGGTGGTGGTAACACATTGTGCGTTGTAGTGGAGTGGTGGTGGTAACACATTGTGCCTTGTAGTGGAGTGGTGGTTGTAACACATTGTGCGTTGTAGTGGAGTGGTGGTGGTAACACATTGTGCCTTGTAGTGGAGTGGTGGTGGTAACACATTGTGCGTTGTAGTGGAGTGTTGGTGGTAACACATTGTGCGTTGTAGTGGAGTGGTGGTGGTAACACATTGTGCGTTGTAGTGGAGTGATGGTGGTAACACATTGTGCGTTGCAGTGGAGTGGTGGTGGTAACACATTGTGCATTGTAGTCATGGTGGTAACACATTGTGCGTTGTAGTGGAGTGATGGTGGTAACACATTGTGCGTTGTAGTGGAGTGATGGTGGTAACACATTGTGCGTTGTAGTGGATGGTGGTGGTAACACATTGTGCGTTGTAGTGGAGTGATGGTGGTAACACATTGTGCGTTGTAGTGGAGTGGTGGTGGTAACACATTGTGCATTGTAGTGATGGTGGTAACACATTGTGCGTTGTAGGGAGTGATGATGGTAAACACATTGTGCGTTGTAGTGGAGTGATGGTGGTAACACATTGTGCGTTGTAGTGGAGTGGTGGTGGTAAACACATTGTGCGTTGTAATGGAGTGGTGGTTGTAACACATTGTGCGTTGTAGTGGAGTGGTGGTGGTAACACATTGTGCGTTGTAGTGGAGTGGTGATGGTAACACATTGTGCGTTGTAGTGGAGTGGTGGTGGTAACACATTGTGCGTTGTAGTGGAGTGATGGTGGTAACATATTGTGCGTTGTAGTGGAGTGATGGTGGTAACACGTTGTGCGTTGTAGTGGAGTGGTGGTGTAGCACATTGTGCGTTGTAGTGGAGTGATGGTGGTAACACATTGTGCGTTGTAGTGGAGTGGTGATGGTGGTAACACATTGTGCGTTGTAGTGGAGTGGATGGTGGTAACACATTGTGCGTT
>CM031621.1:40078488-40108488 GCA_018398815.1 Conus ventricosus
GCTACCGGTTGGTTTGTTCGGCAGTTGAGGACAATACTTCTCTGGGTCCGACCCGCACCTTCGGGTGTATCTTGTTCTATTTCTTCTAGTTTGTGACGTACACCACCTCCCCTTAGCAAACTTTTATTAGGAGCATCAGGTGTTTTTGTTTATTGCCCTGTGTGAATCTTGCATGTAAATTACGTTCTCATTGAATAGGAATGATGGTGGCAATTAATACCAATGCCACTCACTGCTGCTGCTGCTACTACTACTACTACTACTACTACTACTACTACTACTATTACTACCGTTACTATTACTACTACTAGAACACTACTACTACTATTACTACTGCTACTACTACGACTACTCAATACATCCTCCTAAGAAACCTAACGACTACTACTATCACCACAACTACTACTGCCTCCGCCACCACCACCACAACTATTACTGTTACTACTACTACTACTATTACTGTTACTATCAGTACTACTGGTGATGCTACTACTACTAGCACTAGTACAAGTAGTAGAAGTACTGCTTCTACTACTATCACCACTACTACTGCTACTACTTAAAAAGCAACAAACAACTACTACTGCTACTACTGCCATCACCACTACGACTACTACCACTACTACTGCTACTACCACCACCACCAGCATAACTACTACTACTACTACTACTACTACTACTACCACCACCACCACTACTACTATTGCTGCTACTATTACTTCTGCTGCTGTTGTTGCTGCTACTGCTACTACTACTACTATTATTAATCCTGCTGCCGTTGCTGCTGCTGCTGCTACTACTACTACTTACTACAACAACTACTACTACTACCACTACTACTACTACTACTACCACTGCTGCTGTTGCTGTTGCTGCTGCTGTTACTTCCGCTACCACCACCACCACTACAACAACTACTTCTACTTTTGCTGCTACTGCTACTACTATTACTGTTGCTACTGTCACTGCTGCCACCACTACTACTATAACTGTGTTGTCAGGGACGTTCCGGTGCAACCGGCCATGACCCGTGACCTTCACCTGATTGACGGTGACCTGGGTCAAGGCTGCGACGCCAGGTGTCACGGCCCTAGTCACGTGAGCAGTGAAGCGCTGAACGCGAGTCAGCCGATCAGGGCTTTCGGCCGACAAGACCCAGAGTTTAGCAGGTAGGGGGAGATAGATGAGAGGACCGTTCCACACTGCGGATTCACGATTGGTTGGACGGTAGGGATGGGAGGGAGGTGGTGGGTGCGGGGGGTGAGGGAAGGAGAGGGGTCGGAGAGGTGGATGGTCAGAGCGGAAATGAGGGGGACGTGCGCGCGCACACGCACACACACACACACACACACATACACACACACACACACACACTAAGCTAAACGCTTTCCGTACAAAATTTCGCAAAAATTTAAATTGCATCTGCGGAGCAGTTGAAAGTTTCACAACTCAGCATCTTCTTTTCCACTGCGCATATTTCAGAAAAGAAAATCCTGACTGCCTGCGACCTGATGGCACGTGTATTTTCCAGAACTTGCAAGGTCTTGTTTCTTGTGTTAATTCCTTGATGATTAGTCCAATGGGCTCTTATTTGTAACAAGTGTTCCTATAGATATGAGCGCTTAACATTTTGGTTATGCCAGATATCCTGTACTCCTTTATGTTTTAATACTTGCTTTGTGCTAATGTTTAGCCCAGTTGTAAAGAATTTTAGTATGAATCACTATATAAAGCTAACTGCTCGTAGCAAATCTCCTATCGGTCCATCAACACACACACACACGCGCACACACACGCACGCACGCACACGCACACACACACACACACACACACACACACACACACACACACACACACACACACACGCACGCACGCACGCACGCATGCATACACACGCTATTTCCCTAACTCTGTCTAAAATCACTTTATGTGAATAGACGTTAAATTGAAGAACGAACGAACGAACACACACACACACACGCGAACGCACGCTCACACGAACGCACGCTCACACGAACGCACTCTCACACGAACGCACGCACGCGCGTGCGCACGCACGCACACACACGCACGCACGCACGCACGCACGCACGCACGCACGCACGCACACGCACGCACGCACACACACACACACACACACACATACACACACACACACACGGACAGTATACTATGCCTACATTTCGGCAAAGAGATACAACAGAAGCATTAACAAAGAGAGATAAGCAAGCAAGTCACTGTATTTTTTTCCACAAACACATGTTGTTGGAAAGTTGCCGCCCATGTCATGCTGAATAGCTCGTGTTGCCTTGAGGAAGATCGATTTGTTTTCAAGCGCTAGAGGAAAAAAAAACAAGCAGTGAATTCTAGGCAGGAGAGACCCCAACTGATCGTAGGAACAAGGCCCTTCTTCTTGGCAGCTCCTCCATTCACGCCTTAATGCTTCACACTCTAAACTCCCATTGGAAGTGACATTATCAGGCAGTTCTTTCCTACTCTGTCTGTTTGTTTGTTTGTTTGTGTTTTAATGTGAAGTTCAGTCCCACTTTTGTTCGAGTTTCACATTCAGCTTATGGGCCATGATAAACTACATGATTACCCAGAATGCCTGGACTCGGGTCTTAAAGCAGACGCTGGAGCACACCTCCGGGGAATTGGGGGGGGGGGGGGGGGGGGGAACCGAGACAGCACGTCTCGACAGTAGCAACAGCCCTTTTCATGATTACGTTTCTTCCTGCGATTATGGATGTAGGAATGTGTATCTTGGCAGGCTCCGAGCGTTCACAGGCGATCAGGTTCTCTTTCACGACGATGCCGAGAACGCCACCTGGTGCGGAGACCCCGCCACGCCCTGCCACTCGTGTTCCCAGCATGCAACGAACACATCCGCTTCTGTGACGTGTGCTGCCAGGCTGATGACGTCACGTTCGGTGGCTGCGTTGACTCTTCTTGCTGACATGGTCTCCGTGGAATGGCCTGATAGTAAGGTTGTGTGTGTGTGTGTGTGTGTGCGTGTGTGTGTGTGTGTGTGTGTGTGTGTGTGTGTGTGTGTGAGTGTGTGTGTGTGTGTGTCTAAGGGAAAGGGGAGGAGGAGGGAGCTCAACATAATGATGGATCCATTGGTCAGTCAGCTAATCAATCAACAATAACTAATCGGTCAATCGGTCACACCATCAGTCAGTCGTTCACGTTGTTTTTAGCTCCGCTCGTTGAAAAATGCCTCAGAACGGTTTTGTTTTATAACACTCCTCTTTGTTCTGTGTGTGTGTGTGTGTGTGTGTGTGTGTGTGTGTGTGTGTGTAAGGGAGAGGGGAAGAGCGGGAGGTTATTTTAACGACCGATCGATTGGTTAGTCAGTCAGCAAATCAATCAAGTAATTCATCAGTCAATCATTCAATCCATTAGTCGTTTACTCACGTTTTTTATAATCCCGCTTGGTTTCTAACCGCCTCAGAAAGGATTTGGTATGTAAGACTTCTCTTTGTTTTACTTTACATTTTATGTTTATCTGTTTATCTCTGTTTTTTTTTTCATTTTTTAAATTTATTTATTATTTATTTATTCAGAACCTTGTGTGTTAGTCGACTCTTTAATGTTGTTGAGCCAACACATGCGCGAACAAAGAACTTTGGTATGTCCGCTCTAGGGTCGGATAGAAAGTATGATTGCATTTGAATACTGAAGATCATCATCGTCATCTTCATCATCATCATCATCATCATCATCATCATTACAGTCTTATCACTTTCTTCTGCTGTCGCCATAGTCATTGTCATAGTGTCCGTTAAGCAGTGGAATGCGTTAGTGTCGCTGCTGGTGATGTGATATAGGCCTTTTTAATTTAACGTACGGTTAGTTCGTGTGACCAGACCTCGGACTTTTACCCTTATTAGCGTGTTTCTGATTTGAATTCGACTGTCCATGATTTTGTTTGGCTGTGCTGCGACAATTCACAGATTTTTTTAAGGCGTAGATATTTTCTCAAGGGTCAAAACAGTCAACATGGCTCTTTATTCAGCGAATTCACTACTGGCTAGATTCACTACTACTAAGCCTACAAAGTGGAGAAATGTTTTGAAAATG
The DNA here is from genome assembly GCA_018398815.1 of Conus ventricosus. NCBI lineage: Eukaryota > Metazoa > Mollusca > Gastropoda > Neogastropoda > Conidae > Conus > Conus ventricosus. The sequence goes on from CM031621.1 coordinate 40,082,572, forward strand.
CTATGAAAACCAGCGAGGCAGTCGCTCTGTCCTAAATTTCACTTATTTGTGTCCAAGGTTCTGTGAATTTTAGATATTATAGCCGGTCCAAAATGCGATGATTGCTTACGAATCGAAGGTGCGAATTTAGGTTGAATGTTGTCGCGCCTGCGCGTGACAGTTTAGCCAAACATAAATTCATTTCCTCCACAGGAGAGCTTTGACGCGATTCCTTCCCTTTGAACGAACATGACCATTTTCCACAGCATGTTGACCAACCCTTTTCCCTGTGCAAACCTGGAGCTATCATCTGCTTTCGCACAGCTCAAGGAACCTGGATCCAGAACTTAGAGATCGTGCAATTCAGCATAAAGGCAAGGATCATCGAGGTCGCGCATTAAGATGATTTTGGCTCGTAAATCAAAAGTCCGTCGAGCGAAGCACAACCTTGATCGTAAGAATAATATGAGATTTAAAAGCTGTTTCTTGAAGTTCCATAACGCAGTATGATGAATTTAACATGAACGGAAATTTAGTGTCTGTTCACAGTTCATTCCTTTCTTCTTCGCTGTTATGCCTGTCATCTTTTCTCCTTTTGCCTTCATCTCTTTTTTTACTCTTCGTCCTCCTCCTCCCCCTCCTCCTCCTCCTCCTCTCTCCTCTCTTTTCTGTTCTTTTGAATCTTTCGTGTTTTTTGTTTTTTTTCATTTTGTATTCTTCCGCGCTTGCTTGTATTCTTTGTTTCTGCGTTCCTGTCTTTCTTCCTTTTCTTTCAGTTACCAAAGCGAATTTCAAGAAAAGCTGTTTCTTTTCTACCCCCGCCCCCCTCCCCCCCAGCCCCTTCCTCTGTGTCTGTCTGTCTGTCTGTCTCTTCTTTTTTTTTTTTTTACTCCGTCTCTCTGGCTGTTTCTTTTTATGTCTGTCCTTCTGTCTGTCTGTCTGTCTGTCTGTCTGTCTCTCTGTCTGTCTGTCTGTCTGTCTCTCTGTCTGCCTGTCTGTCTGTCTGTCTCTCTGTCTCTGTCTCTCTCTCTCTCTCTCTCTCTCTCTCTCTCTCTCTCCCTTCGTTCCTGTCTTTCTGCCAATGAACACAGCCCATTCTCTTGCAGAGCGTGTCCAGGTGCTGGAGGCGTGGGACGAAGCGACCAGCCGGCATCCCACAGGGCGGCACCAGGAGCAGCAGTCCCTGTACAGGGCGGGGCGGGCCCTCACCCTCACCCTGGCCGACCCTCAGGGTCCACAGGCTGACCTTGACCCGTCCCCGCCATGGTTGGAGCGGCTGGCTCAGCTGGCGGTGTGTGCAGGTAGGGTGGGTGATTGGGGGGGGGGGGGGGGGGGGGAGTGAGTGCTGGAAGAGGAGGGACGGGTGGGAACTTTTATGTGTGTGTTTACATGCGTGTGCGTGTGCATAGTCGGTGTGTGTGTGTGTGTGTGTGTGTGTGTGTGTGTGTGTGTGTGTGTGTGTGCGTGTGTGTGTGTGTGTTTTCGCTTTTATATGTGTGTTTACATGCGTGTACGTGTACATGACTGATTTGTGTGTGTTTTGTGTGTGTGGTGTGTGTGGTGTGTGTGTGTGTGTGTGGGTGCGTGCGTGCGTGCCTGCGTGCGTGCGTGCGTGCGTGCGTGCGTGTGTGTGTGTCTGTGTGTGTGTGTGTGTGTGTGTGTGCGCGCGCAGGCTTTGAACTGGTGGAGCCGATGGTCAACGAAACGGAGGTGGGGGTGAGGGTGGGGGTGGCGGAGGACGGCTGGTCCCCCTCCCTCCCTGAGCACGAGGAGGAGAAAGAATCCTTCTGGCGAGGACTGGACAGCATGGGTGAGACACAGTGGACTTTCACGGTCCTTTCATTCATTACATTAATGCTCACTATTCGGTGAGACACAGTGGACTTTCACGGTCCTTTCATTCATTACATGGATGCTCACTATTCGGTGAGACATAGTGGACTTTCACGGTCCTTCCATTCATTACATTAATACAACATGAGTGAGACGCAGTGGACTTTCACGGTCCTTTCATTCATTACATGGATGCTCACTATTCGGTGAGACACAGTGGACTTTCACGGTCCTTTCATTCATTACATGGATGCTCACTATTCGGTGAGACATAGTGGACTTTCACGGTCCTTCCATTCATTACATTAATACAACATGAGTGAGACACGGTGGACTTAAACGGTCCTTTCATTCATTACATTAATACAACATGAGTGAGACACAGTGGACTTTCACAGTCCATTCATTCATTACATTGATGCTCACTATTCGGTGAGACACAGTGGACTTTCACGGTCCTTTCATTCATTACATTAATGCTCACTATTCGGTGAGACACAGTTGACCTTTCACGGTCCTTTCATTCATTACATTAATGCTCACTATTAATGCTCACTAGACGTTTAGGTCTCCATTCCTTCACAGATAACCAACAGCCTCCCATCCATTCACAAATAGCCAGTTGTCTTCCATCCATTCACAGAAAACCAACTGTCTTCCATCCATTCACAGATAACCAACAGCCTCCCATCCATTCACAGATAACCAGCTATCTATCATCCATTCACAGATAACCAACAGCCTCCCATCCATTCACAGATAACCATCAGCCTCCCATCCATTCACAGATAACCAACTGTCTTCCATCCATTCACAGACAACCAACTGTCTTCCATCCATTCACAGATACCCAACAGCCTCCCATCCATTCACAGATAACCAACTGTCTTCCATCTATTCACAGATGCCCAACAGCCTCCATCCATTCACAGATAACCATCAGCCTCCCATCCATTCACAGATAACCAGCTGTCTTCCATCCATTCACAGATACCCAACTGTCCTCCATCCATTTACAGACAACCAACAGCCTCCCATCCATTCACAGATAACCAACTGTCTTCCATCCATTCACAGATAACCAACTGTCTTCCATCCATTCACAGATAACCATCAGCCTCCCATCCATTCACAGATAGCCAGCTGTCTTCCATCCATTCACAGATAACCAACTGTCCTCCATCAATTTACAGATAACCAACAGCCTCCATCCATTTACAGATAACCAACAGCCTCCCATCCATTCACAGATAACCAACTGTCCTCCATCCATTCACAGATACCCAACAGCCTCCCATCCATTCACAGATACCCAACAGCCTCCCATCCATTCACAGATAACCAGCTGTCTTCCATCCATTCACAGATAACCAACTGTCTACCATCCATTCACAGATAACCAATAGCTTCCCATCCACTCACAGATAACCAACTGTCTACCATCCATTCACAGATAACCAATAGCCTCCCATCCATTCACAGATAACCAGCTGTCTTCCATCCATTCACAAATAACCAACTGTCCTCCATCCATTCACAGATAACCAACAGCCTCCCATCCATTCACAGATAACCAGCTGTCTTCCATCCATTCACAGATAACCAACTTTCTACCATCCATTCACAGATAACCAATAGCCTTCCATCCATTCACAGATAACCAACTGTCCTCCATCCATTCACAGATAACCAACAGCCTCCCATCCATTCACAGAAAACCAGCAGTCTTCCATCCATTCACAGATAACCATCAGCCTCCCATCCATTCACAGATAACCAGCTGTCGTCCATCCATTCACAGATAACCATCAGCCTCCCATCCATTCACAGATAACCAGCTGTCTTCCATCCATTCACAGATAACCAACTGTCCTCCATGCATTTACAGACAACCAACAGCCTCCCATCCATTTACAGATAATCATCAGCCTCCCATCCATTTACAGATAACCAACTGTCTACCATCCATTCACAGATGACCAATAGCCTCCCATCCATTCACAGATAACCAGCTGTCTTCCATCCATTCACAGATAACCAACTGTCCTCCATCCATTCACAGATAACCAACAGCCTCCCATCCATTCACAGATAACCAGCTGTCTACCATCCATTCACAGATAACCAATAGCCTCCCATCCATTCGCAGATAACCAACTTCTATCATCCATTCACAGATAACCAATAGCCTCCCATCCATTCACAGACAACCAACTGTCTACCATCCATTCACAGATAACCAATAGCCTCCCATCCATTCACAGATAACCAGCTGTCTTCCATCGATTCACAGATAACCAACTGTCCTCCATCCATTCACAGATAACTAACAGCCTCCAATCCATTCACAGATAAACAGCTGTCTTCCATCCATTCACAGATAACCAACTGTCTACCATCCATTCACAGATAACCAATAGCCACCCATCCATTCACAGATAACCAACTGTCCTCCATCCATTCACAGATAACCAACAGCCTCCCATCCATTCACAGATAACTAGCTGTCTTCCATCCATTCACAGATAACCAACTGTCTACCATCCATTCACAGATAACCAATAGCCTCCCATCCATTCACAGATAACCAAGTGTCCTCCATCCATTCACAGATACCCAACAGCCTCCCATCCATTCACGGATATCCAACTGTCTTCCATCCATTCACAGATAGCCAACTGTCTTCCATCCATTCACAGATAACCAACTGTCTACCATCCATTCACAGATAACCAATAGCCTCCCATCCATTCACAGATAACCAACTGTCCTCCATCCATTCACAGAAAACCAACAGCCTCCATCCATTCACAGATAACCAGCTGTCTTCCATCCATTCACAGATAACCATCAGCCTCCCATCCATTCACAGATAACCAGCTGTCTTCCATCCATTCACAGATAACCAACTGTCCTCCATCCATTTACAGATAACCAACAGCCTCCCATCCATTTACAGATAACCAACAGCCTCCCATCCATTCACAGATAACCAACAGCCTCCCATCCATTCACAAATAACCATCAGCCTCCCACCCATTCACAGATAGCCAACTGTCTACCATCCATTCACAGATAGCCAACTGTCTTCCATCCATTCACAGATAGCCAGCTGTCTTCCATCCATTCACAGATAACCAACAGCCTCCCATCCATTCACAGATAACCAACTGTCTACCATCCATTCACAGATAACCAACTGTCTACCATCCATTCACAGATAACCAACAGCCTCCCATCCATTCACAGATAACCAACTGTCTTCCATCCATTCACAGATAACCAATAGCCTCCCATCCATTCACAGATAACCAACTGTCCTCCATCCATTCACAGAAAACCAACAGCCTCCCATCCATTCACAGATAACCAGCTGTCTTCCATCCATTCACAGATAACCATCAGCCTCCCATCCATTCACAGATAACCAACTGTCTACCATCCATTCACAGATAACCAATAGCCTCCCATCCATTCACAGATAACCAACTGTCCTCCATCCATTCACAGAAAACCAACAGCCTCCATCCATTCACAGATAACCAGCTGTCTTCCATCCATTCACAGATAACCATCAGCCTCCCATCCATTCACAGATAACCAGCTGTCTTCCATCCATTCACAGATAACCAACTGTCCTCCATCCATTTACAGATAACCAACAGCCTCCCATCCATTCACAGATAACCAACAGCCTCCCATCCATTCACAGATAACCATCAGCCTCCCACCCATTCACAGATAGCCAACTGTCTACCATCCATTCACAGATAGCCAACTGTCTTCCATCCATTCACAGATAGCCAGCTGTCTTCCATCCATTCACAGATAACCAACAGCCTCCCATCCATTCACAGATAACCAACTGTCTACCATCTATTCACAGATAACCAACTGTCTACCATCCATTCACAGATAACCAACAGCCTCCCATCCATTCACAGATAACCAACTGTCTTCTATCCATTCACAGATAACCAACTGTCTTCCATCCATTCACAGATAACCAACTGTCTACCATCCATTCACAGATAACCAACAGCCTTCCATCCATTCACAGATAGCCAACAGTACAGCCCCCATCCATTCACAGATAGCCAACAGCCCCCATCCATTCACAGATAGCCAGCTGTCTTCAATCCATTCACAGATAGCCAGCTGTCTTCAATCCATTCACAGATAGCCAGCTGTCTTCAATCCATTCACAGATAGCCAGCTGTCTTCCATCCATTCACAGATAGCCAGCTGTCTTCCATCCATTCACAGATAGCCAGCTGTCTTCCATCCATTCACAGATAACCAACTGTCTTCCATCCATTCACAGATAGCCAACAGACCCCATCCATTCACAGATAACCAACTGTCTTCCATCCATTCACAGATAGCCAGCTGTCTTCCATCCATTCACAGATAGCCAGCTGTCTTCAATCCATTCACAGATAGCCAGCTGTCTTCCATCCATTCACAGATAGCCAGCTGTCTTCCATCCATTCACAGATAGCCAGCTGTCTTCCATCCATTCACAGATAGCCAGCTGTCTTCCATCCATTGACAGATAACCAACTGTCTTCCATCCATTCACAGATAGCCAACAGACCCCATCCATTCACAGATAACCAACTGTCTTCCATCCATTCACAGATAACCACCAGCCTTCTATCCATTCACATATACCCAACAACTTTCCCATCCATTCACATGTAACTAGCAGCTTCCAACCCATTACGTAGTAGCCTGCATTTCCCCATCCATTTCAGTGTATATCCAGTGGGTTCCCATCCATTTCAGTGTATATCCAGTAGGTTCCCATCCATTTCAGTGTACATCCAGTGGATGGGTTCCAATCCATGCATTCACTGGCAGCCAGCAGCCTCCTTCTATCCACAGACAATCCGCTTTGTGTCGACAGATGTCAGCGACTTGTCCCCGAGATGTCCAAGCGCCCCTCGCCTGTCTGTGGGGGACACCTGGGGGACACCGCAACAGACGAGTGACCCTACCCTCAAGTGTGGCCCCGTGAACAGACCGCTGCACAGAGGGAACAGAAATCAGATGAACACGTAAGTTCTTGAGTCCGTAGTGACAGACCCCGGCGCCGTTGCATTTGGATGCCAATAAGTTTGGAGAAACACACACACACACACACACAGAAAAGAAATGCGCCTCAAACGCTGAATTTTCCTCTCGAGTCAAAAGCGAAACATGACAATGGTTAGGTAATGTAGAGAACAACAAAGAAAAACTAATTGCTTGGTCTCTTTTCACAAAGATTGTCAACCTTCAGAGAGCTTCAAGGGCTGAAGGAAGTTAAAATGGAAAGTGCCCATGATTATTAAAACCTTTGCAGTCTCATCCTTTGGAACCTGACCGACGAGGCAGCATCCATGACCTTTGAGGCCGAAGGTCAGGCGACGGGTTGGTGCGGCTATCCCAGCAGGCCATGCCGTGACCGGTGCGACACGCCCTCCTCGGATGACCTTGAACCCTGGGACTGGTGCAGTGCCCGGATGATGACCCCGCGGCTGGCGATCCGTCTGCGGAGACTGCAGAAACTGGCCGAGGAAAAGAACATTGGTAAAAATTGATTGTTGTCAGTTCATGCTAGATGTGCTTTCATTATTATTTACGCGCGCACGCACACGCACACACACACACACACACACACCACACACACACACACACACGCACGCACGTACAGCCCTGATATGGCCCTTTGCGGTCGGCTGGGCTATAAGCAACATTATCTTATCTTATCTTACGCACGCACGCACGCACGCACGCACGCGCGCGCATGCACCCCAGACACAAGAGCACGCGCATAGAAGCGCGTGTGCGCCTTTTCACACACACACACACACACACACACACACACACACACACACACACACACATATGCGCGCGCGTGCACACACACAAACAGAGGGAGAGAGTGAGGTACACTGTCAAACACACGCGCACGAACACACACACACACACACACACACACACACACACACACACACACACACACACACATGCCATCCGCCTTGGTGAAATGGTTAGTGTCGCAAACTCCCGGCTGGGTGGTCCTTGGTTCAATTCCCATCGGAGCAACATACATGAGGGATTTTTCTTCTTCGGCCGCCTCCTACCCGAGTTCAGTTTGCTATGGGCTCAGTTGAGACGACTGAGACCACACAGTCACGTTTCATTGACTCAGTTGATTCGTCTCTGAGAATATTGCTCCAATTCAATGACCAGCACTGCAGGCGTCTGTATCTGTTCGTCGCCAAGATATTTTATGAAAGTGCGAGTTGAGTACAGCCTCGTCATATAGTCTCAGACCAGACTGGAAGTCCGTAGCATCATCTCTATCATCTTCTTCCAAATGGGGTCAGAATGAAACGAGTCTCACAATCTGTGGCCGTTTGTGCCGTGCTCTCGTGGTGACCTCAGTGTCGATTTGCTCGCCTCATATAATTATGTCCTTGGTGAGGCTCTGCTGGGATCAATTCAGTTGTATCGGCACATCCATGGAGGCTGTTGTTGGACGGACTGGGGTGGCGCCCACCAGAGGAAGAGCTCACTCGCGCTGGCTCTTCACCTACGCCATTATTGTCATCAGTGGGGTTGGCTTTGCGGGTGATGTCTTGCAGTACGGTGGATCGGATCACAGCAGGCACCGCTGTACACGAGCGAAGTGACTCAGCAGTGATGCAGTGTCTCCTCTGGTGGGTTGCAGTACACCTTGACGGTGACTGCCTCCCGTGGACGGTCGGTGCAGGGACTGCTTCCCGTGGGCGGTCGGTGCAGGGACTGCGTCCCGTGGACGGTCGGTGCAGGGGCTGCTTCCCGTGGACGGTCGGTGCAGGGACTGCGTCCTATGGACGGTCGGTGCAGGGACTGCTTCCCGTGGACGGTCGGTGCAGGAACTGCTTCCCGTGGACGGTCGGTGCAGGGACTGCGTTTCGTGGACGGTCGGTGCAGGGACTGCGCGGAACAAGCAGGAGTGTGGCTGTGGACAGGCGGCCGGAATGAGAGGCACAAGCGCAATGCCAGTGAAGTAGCACGGAGATCTCACACACACACACACACACACACACAGTGAGAGACAGAGACAGACAGACAGAGAGAGAGAGAGAGAGAATTTCCATGCCTATTTTTTTCCCTTCTCTCCCTTTCAGACATCCATGTTCTTCAGGCATTCGCAGAGCCATCTGAACATCATAATGTCTCTCTCTCCCTCTACCAGGAAGGGAGGTAAGTGATATTAATAATTATGTGCGTGTGGGAGGGGGGAGGGGGTGTTCTCTATCGGTAAGAAGGCGAGTGATGTTCTCCTTGTGTGTGTGCGCTTGTTTATGTGTGTATGCGTGAGAGAGAGAGAGAGAGAGAGAGAGAGAGAGAGAGAGGGGGGGGGGGAGGGGGGGGGGGAGAGAAGAGAATCGTGTTAACATGTGCATGCGCGCACGTGCGAGCATGCATATCTGGGTTCCGTAAATGAAATGACTGTTCAACATCCTATCGGATTAAACATCGTAACTAATACCACGACATTAAAAACTGCCTAACAGAATGGTTTGGTGTGTTTTCCCCCCACATATTTTGGTTAACAGTCGGGAATGCATTTTTTTCACGTTGTGTAGGTAAAATCAAACATTCGACATACAAGAGGATCTTTTGTTGTTGTTTTCTTTTGTTCGAAAACTGCATTCCAGTTACATCCAGGAAAATAAGAGTAACCTAGAAAAACGATTTGTCATACGCCTAGCGCGTATGGACACATTATGATACGTGTCGTGTTTTGGGTTGGTCGGTTAGGTTGTTTCGTTCTGGTTTTTTTTTTTTCTGTTTTTTTTTAATATTTTTTTTAAGGAGAGATGAACAAAATTTGTTATCGTGAAGATAGGATGTTTCAAAAATCTTGTCTCGCAGGTAAAGGGATGATAGGATCCTTTATGACAGGTGGAATACGAAATGTCTTCTGCCTGTCCCTCCTCCACTACCACAAGTATGTAGACAACAAGCAAGCTTCCTGTAAAACACGTGCTGTCGGAAGGTTGTGTCCCTTGGCATGCTGGTAATTGTGTCCCTTTGATGCTGAACGGCCACGCTGCGTAGAGGATCTTGATCTATTTTCAAGAAAGTTGAAACCGCAGTGAAGTTGGAGAGCGATTCAAACTGCAGGGTTGGAGAGATAGAAAAAAAGAAAGAAGGAAAAAAAAGAAGAAAAACGACAGAAAAGAAAAGAAAAGCTGACGACTTGTTCCTGTCACAAGCTGATACGTGTTATATATATATATATATATATTATATATATATATATATATATATATATAAATGTGAACTATATATATATATATATATTCAATTATAAACAAAGCTTGCTCTTATGTCTTAGATTGAAGACATTAGGGGAAACAAGCATTCATATCTGCAGTGGTAGATCATTCTGCCAAACTAAGAGCCTAAGACATAAGAGCAAGACTGCCTAAGACATAAGAGCAAGCTTTGTTTATAATTGAATATTTCTTGCAGTCATTGCAACACAAGCTGCTCTGTAAGTTGCTGGAATGGTGCTCGGTACTTATCCTTGGAATTATTAGTTCATTGTGTGTGTATATATATATATATATATATATATATATGTATGTAGTGTGTGTGTGTCTGTGTGTGTGTGTGTATTGATGACTCTGCATGCGAAGCCATTCTTTGAAATACCACTTCAGGCAGTCCTGACCTGGCGGCGTTGTGGTTTTTTTTTTCTCACGTGATATTGGGCCCCAAGCTCACTTGAATCTTGCGTCCAGCCCTCGCTACGGTTATTGACAGTAAATATCCAGTGTGATTGACCTCGGTCATGAGCTCACTTGAATCTTGCGTCCAGCCCTCGCTACGGTTATTGACAGTAAATATCCCAGTGTGTCATGTGACGTAGCCTCACATCAAGGCATGTGACGCTCCATCACATGTAGTTAGTGTATGAATCATTCCCCGTGCCACAATTAAAGGAAGAATATTCATATGGCTTGACTAGTGTAGCGGGCCGTCCCAAAATAATTGTGAGTATGACTCATTCAAGAAACGAATGTGGTCATTGGGGAAGTGACCACTGAGTGATAGTTTAACAAGGGCTGGTAAGGTAAGTGCTGGTCATGTGTTTTGAACACTGAGTATGCACTCACTAGGAGAAGGGAGGAAAGAGTCAGTTTTAACCCAGCAGATGGCCTAGAGACTCGAACCTGTCAGGACGGTGGTCCTCTTTGTGACCAGTCATTACCAGGTGAGTGATAGATAGTTGGGGAAAGCTACAGGGGGAAAACTTAAAGAAGAGAGAAAGAATTCATATGTTGAATTAAGAAGGTTATTACACGAACCTTATTCGTGTTTCAGCCCTTCACCTTTTACCCTTCGCCCTTCACCCTTCACCTTTCACCCCGTGAGGTGGTTGAAGATGGCCATGGTGTGAGGAAACACACTGGTAGTTCAGCCCCAGCAGGTACCAACTCCAGGGAGAGGAGTTGAAGCTCGTCGTTTCTCAAGAGACAGAGAACTCCAGGAAGAGAAGTCGAGACTCGTATCTCCAGGACAGGAGAATTCGAGGGGGCAGTATATTGTCTCAGAGAGACAGGGAATTGAGAAAGCAGGGGAGCTTTTTCTTGAGGCAGGCAGGTCCTCAGTGATTACGGGAGTTATGTATTCTCCTGGTCGGATTTTTTGGATAACGGAATGTGAAGGCCATAGCTTTATAGAAGCGGAACTAGGTTATTTTGTCTCTCGGTGTGAGGAGAGATACATGTGTGAAGATTGATTTGTCTCTCGGTGTGAGGAGAATACATGTGTGCAGATTTATTTGTCTCTCAGTGTGGAGAGAGATACAGTTGTAAACTCTGTTTACAAGTGGTTGATGATTTAGTAAATTGTTTTCCCTGAAGGAGAGGGGAGAAGAAAAAACATTCGGTAGTGCGCCTTTTGGTTGTTGGAAAGATTGCGTGTGCGTTATGGAGTAAATGCTGTCATGAATGCGGGTATGCAAGAGTGACAGTGTGACAGTGGTGACCCCGACTCCAGTTTCACCGGCGTAGCTGCCGTTTGTTTCCCCGGGAAAAAAAAAAAAAGAAAGATTTCTATTTGTGCCCTTGGGTTTAAAAAAAAAGATTTATATTTGTACCACTCAAGGGTTTGAGGAAAAAAAAAGGATTTCTATTTGTGCCTCAAGGGTTTGAGGGAAGAGAAAAAAAGAAGGATTTCTATTTGTGCCCTCAAGGGTTTGAGGGAAGGAAAAAAAAAGAAATTAGTTGATTATTGATTGTGTATAATATTTGCATTTGTTGTTGTTTTTGCTATTTCTATGTGTGGTTAAGGTGGTTGAGATTCTTTTGGTTGCTCTACTCGTTAAGGTTTTTTTTTTTTGGTAGGATTTCTTTTGACCCTTCCCACTCAGGACCGATAGCCTCAAACCTCCTCTTGCTCGAACCTGGCAGCAAGGGGGCAGGGCGTTGAGGAGTTGTTGTCCTTCCCCTAGAAGATTAGAATTTTTGTCCCTTTCCCGGACTGATAGCCCAACCTCTTCCTGCGTTTAGCAGGGGGACATGGCGTTGGGGAGTCAATAGTCTTTCCCCTCTCATAAATATCTATTTCTTTCGCTTTCCTATTGTTTCAGTTTGATTTTTCCCTTGCCCCTCAGAGTGTGGGATCACTTCTCCTCCGTCACGCTAATAGTGTAGGTGGTGAGGTTGATTACCGCTCTGCCCAAATAAACATCTTTATCTTTTTGATCATTTTTTTTCTGGGTGTGGTGCGAGATTTTTTTTGAGTTTGAGTGGAATGTGCAGTTATTAATTGATTGTTTATTATTTTTGCATTATTGCTATAGTGTTGTGTATATTGTGCGTGATTTGTTGTTCCCGTCTCAGTTCACGGAGCCGTGACCACTAGGGTGCTGTCTGTGGGTTCTTTTGTTTTCTTGATTTCTACTCACTATTCGGTCTGATGTATCCTTTCATTTCTTTTCACCCCTTTTTCAAAATTCTTAACTTCTCCTCAATAAGCGCCTATCTAGTTTTCTTTTCTACATTTTAACTGTTAGGTAAGATTCGCTAGTTGTGTATCTTCCCTTTTTAATTGTTTGTACTTCCATTAGTTTTGTAAACTTATATTCATTTTTTGATATACGGCGGTACATTTGTTTTGTAATTCATTTGAACGTACCGTCCGGCCGAAGATGAAACAAGAAAATTTAGAATAAATCATATAAAGAATTTTTTCAGAAAACTTCTTATTGTGTAATTCCTTTCTTAAGGGAAACCAGTTTTGCATTTTAAACTTCATTTTGTTTTCTAAATTCCAAATGATAGAGTTGCAATTATTTTGGGCATACATTACTTGGATTTCTTATTCTACCTGTTTAAGTAAGCTGTTTTAGGTTTACACCGGAAATTGAATTCTGTATGTGTATATACATAATTACGGTTTGGGGAAACATAACATATATCATATATCGCCTTTTTTTTCAACCTTTGAGATTGTTGGTGTTTATATCTGTTGACGATTCATTTATGGATGTTTTGATACATATGTTAAACAAGCGGGAACGCTTGGGTTTTGATGGTCGAAACACTTATTATTAAATATGTGCAACAATGCACAGATCGGCAGGACAGGCTAAGACAGGAGGGAAAGTTGAGAAATAAATTCAGAGGGAAGTTGAGAAAATTAACATTACAGAGGGAAGCTGAAGCAGAAGAAAATAGACTCCAGTGGGAAGCTGAAGCAACTAGACTCGGGTAGCTGAGAAATAATTACAGAGGGAAGCTGGAAATTGAAGAAAAAAAGAATACAGGGGAAGCTGAAGCTGAAGAACGTCAATTTAAGTTGAGGCAGTTAGACACTAGAGACTGATGCTGAAATTAAAAAGAATCCAGGGCTTCGAGAGAACTCCACCCGTCGGTTCCGCAGCCATGCCTCACCAAAACGGCTATATATTCACAGTTGCACCTTTGAGGAAAAAAAAAGGTGACATTGATAGGTTTTCTTTTCGATTTGAAAGGTCACGCACACGTCTTGTGTGGCCGAAGGAAAAGTGGACTTGGATATTGCGTCGTTGTTTAAGGGTAGCGCTGTGGACACTGTAACTCACTTGACAGCGAAACAAATTATAACTTGGGTATCCGTGACAGAAGAAATCACTCACGAATTTCATGTTCTGTGATCGTTTTCACGCTACGTTTCCGTCTGTGCGCTGAAAATGGAGAAACGTTTCCATCGTTTTGATGTTATGAGTCATGTTTGGTCTCGAATGGATCGATTTGCTAAAAACGGAACAAACTTTTCAATCACTGCGAGATCTCTTATTAGAGAACAACTTTTCCAGAGCGGAGCAAAGATCCGGCCACTTTCCTTAAGAAAGCAATTTGACAACGTGGAGGAAATGTGGTCAAGATGTGATCAGTATTGTATCGCTCACCCGAGACGGCGTGGCTAGGAAGGCGAGTTTCCATCTTTGCGTCTCATGGTCTTGTACTATCCATCAGGACAAGGGAAGTTCAGGAAAGGAAATCGTGGGTCTTTTTGAGTCCACAAGGATATACTATTATCTAGGAACGGACCGGGATCTTTTCGCGGTTCGCGTGACTTTGTCTATACAGTACTCACCGCGGACGGGGACCGTTACTTTCAGCAAACGTTCGAGGTCGTGGACAACGACCCCGTAGCCTTTAGGGCCAGTCGTGGCCTGAAAACAGAGTTCACCAAAATCAGTCGCTGCGATCAGACAATGCGCTGTTTTTTTGTGATAGGCAAGTTCCATCTGAAAAGAATTAGCTTCAGACCGGGTGATTCAAAACGCATTAGTCTCACTGATTGTGAAGAAGGCCTTGTTTTGACACCAGATCAATTGTGGATGGACTGGTGTTAGAAAAACGGAAGCATCAATGGATAGCGGCTTCGGTTTTGCGAGACACTGGGTGCCACTGTGGTGTACGGAGAATCTTTCGTGCTTCAAGACCCTGCTCTCAACACTGCCAAAAGTGTAGGTGTTTGGATGCAAAGATTGAAACGTTTCCGCTGGCGAAAATGTTCAGTCGACCACCGTATACTCCGGCTTTTAACCGCGTGTCAATGATAACAGTCTGCGACTTGCTCTTGGGCAATTTGGCCAGGTGTCGTTCCAGTACCTGGTGGTGTGGAGGATCGTTAGTTCCTTGTTTGTGCGTATAGATTCAAATGTCACTAGCGCAGGGAAAGGCTACACGCGTAAAAGTTCAACATGGATGAACTCCAGATTACCCCAGATGATTTCAAGAAATGGCGGGAAAAGACCGGGACGCTGCCGGACAATACTTTCTGCTGCACCAGACTGCACATGCCGTACACACCGGAAAACACCGTACATACTGGATCTAACATTCTCTACCGGTTGTGTACTGGACGGGACCAAGAAGGTTGAGGTTCAACACCATTCGAGAAACAGTGCTGGCACACTGCTCCATGAAGAGTTCGTGTTCATGTGGGATCAAAAAGAACGTTTAAAGAGCGTTCTTGAATCTTTTTATTGGCCGGGTGCCCCCCAGGAAGTTACGAAATATGCGTTCATGTCGACATCTGCCAAAAGGACATCTCAGAAAGGTCGGGTCCATGTGCACCTTTGCACAAAAGCTCTCTTTTCTGTTCATTTCGGACGGTAGCTATGATCTTGGTGGATTTCCCCTGTCTTCTTACCGGATATCGCTATATCTGACTTTGGTTGGATCTACAGCACAAAAGGTATCCAGAAGGTTCCACTGGAGAAAATTGACACATTATTGTCGGTTGAAGCTTACTTGCAATTTTTCCGAGTGGGTTTTCCAGACGAAATTCTCTCGGATTGGGGAACGCAATATTTCTGAGCTCATGAGAGAAATTACAGACTGTTGTCAATCTCTTCCATTTCAAACCACGCATGTCATCCCAACGAATGGATGGTTGAACGTTTTCAATGAAGTTGCAGTCCATGTTGAGACAAGGTTGCACGGCAGCGCAGGAATGGATCGTTTCATACGGCTTTGCATTTTGCTACAGGGAAATGCGAACGAACCGCTGGGATTTCTCTCCATTTGAGGCTTCTTTTTGGACATCACCAAGGGGTCCTTAGGATCTGTTGATGACCCAAAGGACGGGAGAAGGGACTATGCCAGTACACCAGTTTATCCCCCCCCATAGTATGAACTGCATAATCGATTGCAGGTTTCTGTGAGCTTGTCAACAGTCAGCTGATAGGAAATTATGTGTACCGTAAAAGCCCCGCCCGAACGCAAAGGCCACGTGCCCCCCCCCCCCTTTCAGAGAAGGGATAAGTCTAGTCCTACTCACTGATGACACTAACAAGCTAGCGGTGTTATGTGAAGGGACCTTTTCCGGTGGTTCGAAAAACTGTCTGCAGTAAATTATAAGATCAAAATGCAAACCCTGAAGAACGGTATTTCATGTGAAATGTTGAAGATGTATGTTGAACTTACAATGTTGCCAGCAACCAGTTCAGTTGAGTGGGATATGATCTGTGTCAGAAACTGATGTCAACATGACAGACATTATCAGTGATGAATTTGTACCAATGTACGAACACATACGGGCCCAGATAAGGTTCATGAAAACAGCAAATGTTAGGAGTGTTAACATCTTACCAGTGCAGATGATGTGTACCCCTTCCTATTCTGTCTATCAAAGGTGGAAAACCTATGAGGATGTGGTTCTGTTCGAATGAGTTGTCTACAGGTTCAAACAGATCAGCTCAAGACATTTTGAAAGACTTTAGGATGTGTTGACGGATTTCCCCAGGACAGTTACTGGTCATTTGAACCCATAGTATTCAGTTACCTTCTGAGTACCCAGTGCAATACGCCAGTTAAGAAGTTTTCAAAGACACAGGAGAAAGACTCCATATTGAGAGCGAGTGCTTGGCTAATTGTATGGGCATGTGAGAAGTCGCCAGGTTCTTGATGGAAGAAAGTTTCAGTTACAGACTGCCCATAGGCCACTGACGTTTTTGAATCGTCAAGACTATGAACAGCAGTTATTAAGATGTCTTTGGCCATTGCAGGAATTCCAGTTGTACGGTTGAACCGTGCCTGGAACACAAAATGTCATGCAGTTTATGGTCACGTGCGTGGATATTCATGGACAAATGTAAATGTCTTCGAGGGAACGACTATTTGTTTTTTGTCTTTCTTAATGAATACGGTATGATCACTTTTGACGGTGCTTTGTATGCTACTGACGATTTAATCAAGTGGTATTTATGATTAATTTGTTATTGAAGTGACTATATGTTTTGCAAAAAAAAAAAAAGCAAAAAAACTATTGATGTTGCTGTATACCATATTTTTCATTGGTAAAATGGCCAAAATAAGTCCTATTAATGTCTAATTTGCTTGTGAAGATGAATCTATATGTAAGTGTTGATGAGCAAATAACTCTTTAGAAATGTATATATACATGTTTTGATTGTGCAATGAGGACAAACCGAAAATGTTTTCATTTGTCATTGTCAAACCAATGGAAAGCATGTGAACTTTTCAAGGACTATTAACACTACATGTGGGAAAAAGAAACTATGTTTAATTATGTTTATTTTGTGTTAAATGTCTATTGGGAAACATTCACACTTGGAAGTTTCGCATTTTCATGAGGGTTTTGAAACATATGATGTGAGACAAAGTTCGATGGAAAAATCGGTGCTTCACTCTTAAATGTCTACGAACACATTGTAACTTTGAATTGGTCTTATCCTAATTGTTTTATCCATGTAATTTTGAATTGTATTTTGTGAGATGTGGTGATCAAATAATGACTGTTTTTTTTTGAAGAATGGAAAGTTTTGAAATATGCTTTTTATGGTGGATTCATGATGATAGATTCTATACGTTGCTTATTAATTTGGTGATTCATGTGTGATGGTTAACATTTTGAGATTCCTGGCTGAAAGATGTGTTTAAGTGAGTTGTATATACTTTAAAAAATTATGGGAGTATATTTTTTCATCCCAGGATGGGGGGTGTCATGTGACGTCAGCCTCACATAAGGATGCTGAGCTCCTCAAAGTAGTAGTGATATGAATTCATTCCCGTGCCACAATTTCAAGGAAGAATTTTCATATGGCTTGACTAGTGTAGCGGGCGTCCCAAAAGAATTGTGAGTATGACTCATTCAGAAAACGAATGGGTCATTGGGTGAAGTGACCATGAGTGATAGTTTAAACAAGGGTGGTAAGGTAGGTGCTGGTCATGTGTTTTGACATTGAGTATGCATCATAGGAGAAAGGGAGGAAAGAGTCAGTTTTAACCCAGCAGATGGCCCTAGAGACTGTACTGTCAGGCCGGTGGTCTCTTTGCTGCCAGTCAATTTACCAGGGTGAGAGATAGATCGTTGGGGAAAGCTAAGGGGGAAAAACTAAAGAGGAGAAAGAATTCATATGTTAATTAAGAAGGTTACTTACACGAACCTTATTCGTGTGTTTCAGCCCTTCACCCTTTTACCTTCGCCCTTCACTTCACCTTTCACCCCGTGAGGTGGTTGAAGATGCCATGGTGTGAGGAACACATGTAGTTCAGCCCCGCAGGTACCAATCAGGGAGGGAGTTGAAGCTACGTCGTTTTCTCAAGAGAAGAAGAACTCCAGGAAGAGAAGTCGAGATCGTATCTCCAGGGACAGGAGAATTCGAGGGGCTGTATATATATTGTCTCAGAGAGAAGGGAATGGGAAAGCAGGGGAGCTTTTTCTTGAGGCAGGCAGGTCCTCAGTGATTACGGGAGTTATGTATTCTCCTGGTTCGGATTTTTTGGATAACGGAATGTGAAGGCCCTAGCTTTATAGAAGCGGAACTAGGTTATTTTGTCTCTCGGTGTGAGGAGAGATACATGTGTGAAGATTGATTTGTCTCTCGGTGTGAGGAAAAGATACATGTGTGCAGATTTATTTGTCTCTCAGTGTGGAGAGAGATACAGTTGTAAACTCTGTTTACAAGTGGTTGATGATTTAGTAAATTGTTTTCCCTGAAGGAGAGGGGGAGAAGAAAAACATTCGGTAGTGCGCCTTTTGGTTGTTTGGAAAGATTGCGTGTGCGTATGGAGTAAATGCTGTCATGAATGCGGGTATGCAAGAGTGACAGTGTGACACAGTGTGATTGACCTCGGTCATGAGCTCACTTGAATCTTGCGTCCAGTCCCCGCTACGGTTATTGACAGTAAATATCCCAGTGTGATTGACCTCGGTCATGAGCTCACTTGAATCTTGCGTCCAGCCCTCGCTACGGTTATTGACAGTAAATATCCCAGTGTGATTGACCTCGGTCATGAGCTCACTTGAATCTTGCGTCCAGCCCTCGCTACGGTTATTGACAGTAAATATCCCAGTGTGATTGACCTCGGTCATGAGCTCACTTGAATCTTGCGTCCAGCCCTCGCTACGGTTATTGACAGTAAATAACCAGTGTGATTGACCTCGGTCATGAGCTCACTTGAATCTTGCGTCCAGCCCTCGCTACGGTTATTGACAGTAAATATCCCAGTGTGGTTGACCTCGGTCATGAGCTCACTGAATCTTGCGTCCAGCCCTCGCTACGGTTATTGACAGTAAATATCCCAGTGTGGTTGACCTCGTCATGAGCTCACTTGAACTTGCGTCCAGCCCTCGCTACGGTTATTGACAGTAAAATATCCCAGTGTGATTGACCTCGGTCATGAGCTCACTTGAATCTTGCGTCCAGCCCTCGCTACGGTTATTGACAGTAAATATCCCAGTGTGATTGACCTCGGTCATGAGCTCACTTGAATCTTGCGTCCAGCCCTCGCTACGGTTATTGACAGTAAATATCCAGTGTGATTGACCTCGGTCATGAGCTCACTTGAATCTTGCGTCCAGCCCTCGCTACGGTTATTGACAGTAAATATCCCAGTGTGATTGACCTCGGGCATGACCTCACTTGAATCTTGCGTCCAGCCCTCGCTACGGTTATTGACAGTAAATATCCCAGTGTGATTGACCTCGGTCATGACCTCACTTGAATCTTGCGTCCAGCCCTCGCTACGGTTATTGACAGTAAATATCCCAGTGTGGTTGACCTCGGTCATGACCTCACTTGAATCTTGCGTCCAGCCCTCGCTACGGTTATTGACAGTATATATCCCAGTGTGATTGACCTCGGTCATGACCTCACTTGAATCTTGCGTCCAGCCCCCGCTACGGTTATTGACAGTAAATATCCCAGTGTGATTGACCTCGGTCATGACCTCACTTGAATCTTGCGTCCAGCCCTCGCTACGGTTATTGACAGTAAATATCCCAGTGTGATTGACCTCGGTCATGACCTCACTTGAATCTTGCGTCCAGCCCCCGCTACGGTTATTGACAGTAAATATCCCAGTGTGATTGACCTCGGTCATGACCTCACTTGGGGAAACAGTTTCTCCAGTGACGTGTGTGAAAAATGAGGCAGCGCACATCTCTAGCAGTATAATGGGCTCTTTCACCACATCGCTAGCAGTATAATGGGCTCTTTCACCACATCTCTAGCAGTATAATGAGCCTTTCACCACATCTCTAGCAGTATATGGGCTCTTTCACCACATCCCTAGCAGTATAATGATCCTTTCACTATATCTCTAGCAGTATATATGGCTCTTTCACCACATCCCTAGCAGTATAATGATCCTTTCACTATATCTCTAGCAGTATAATTGGCTCTTTCCACCACACTCTAGCAGTATAATGAGCCTTTCACCTCATCTCTAGCAGTATATGGGCTCTTTCACCACATCGCTAGCAGTATAATGAGCCTTTCACGATATCTCCTTTGCAGTATAATGGGCTCCATCACCACATCTCTAGCAGTATAATGGGCTCTTTCACCATATCTCTAGCAGTATAATGAGCCTTTCACCACATCTCTAGCAGTATAATGGGCTCTTTACACCACATCCCTAGCAGTATAATGAGCCTTTCACCATATCTCTAGCAGTATAATGGGCTCTTTCACCACGTCTCTAGCAGTATAATGGGCTCTTTCAAATTTCTTTTGCCCGCTTCTGCCAGGACTAATGGAGGCTGCTGATAGCAGTACTGATATTCTCATGTTTTTGTTGTTGTTTTTAACCTTTTCTTCAGGTTTTGTCAGTGTTGTTTTAGGCTGATGACAGTGATGGCTTTTTTTTTTCTTTTTTTGTTTTAGGCTGATGACAGTGATGGCTTTTTTTTTTCTTTTTTTTTTTAAAGAGCATTTTACTTTTCCCAATTTGACCTGTAGTGTTTGAGACTGATATCACTTATGCCCCTTTCATGCTGTTTACTTGTTGTTTTGTTTTGTTTTATGTTGCGGCTGACAGTACTGTCCGAGGCTGACATCAGTTATGTCCCTTTCCTGATTATATTTCCGCCTCCGCCAGTACTGTTTGAGGCTGATATCAGTTTATGTCCCTTTCATGCTTTCTAACCTTTTCCACTGACGCCGGTGCTGTTTGAAGCTGATATCAATTCTTTCCCTTTGATGCTTTGACCTTCTCCGCTTTTTTCAGTACTGTTTGAGGATGATATCAGTTCTTTCCCTTTGATGCTTTGACCTTCTCCGCTTTTTTCAGTACTGTGTGAGGCTGATACCAGTTTCTCCCCCTCTCATGCTTTTCACTTTTTCCACATATGCCACTGCCCATGGTCAATGGCTAAGGGTTTCAATTCTCGATTCTTCTCTTGTCCCAGGGCGGTCAAGCTGACCAGCAGTCCCAGCGGTCAGCTGGCTAAGCTGGCCAGTCTGGCCGTGTGTGCCGGCTTTGATGTGGTGTCCTTCACCAGTTCTGACGTCATTGAGCTGTTCGTCAAGGCGCAGTCCGGCTTCCGCACTGTTCTGACCTCCTACTTTGAAGGTAGATGATGGTGATGGTAATAATGATGATGGTGATGATGATGATGATGATGATGGTGATAATGATGATGGTGATGACTATGGTGATGGTATTGATGAATGGTGATGATGATGATGGTAATAGTGATGGTGATGATGGTGATGGTAATGATGATGATGATGATGGTGATGATGATGGTAATGATGATGGTGATGATGATGATGATGGTAATGGTGATGATGATGATGATGGTGATGATGATGGTGATGATGATGATGGTGATGATGATGGGATTGACGTCATTGAGCTGTTCGTCAAGACGCAGTCCGGCTTCGGGACTGTTCTGACCTCATACTTTGATGGTAGGATTACAATTATGATTATGATCTTGATGATTTCTGACCGACTATTTTGAAAGCAAGATGTTGCTGATGATGGTAGTGGTCATGCTGATGCTAACGATGACAGTAACAAATTATGGTGACGACGACAGTGTTGTTTTTTTATGATGACGATGATGATGATGATGAGATGATGATGATGATGATGACGATCAAAATGATGATCATTAAAATGAAGACGATGACTACAGTTACCATGATAATGACAACGACATTGGAGATGAGGACGACAAAAACAATCATAACAATGACAACAGTGATTGTGATGATGATATCATGATATTGACCACGACGTTTAATGATAATGAGGAGGACATAAAATGATGGTGACGACGACGACGACGAAGATGGTAATGGTGATGATAATACGTTCAGCATGACAACAAGAAGAAAACGAGCAGCAGCATCATGAAAAAGATAAGTGGCGAAGTCTGATCATAACAACACCATCCCTGTTATTTCAAGACTGAATATAAACGTCCTGGAAAAGAGAAGCTGTTGAGCCTGGCAAAAATGACAACAGCCGTAGTTATTCCGGGTGCACCCCGATAGATCCCCGCACCGATAGATCCCTAACCCGAACCCTAACCCTATCCCTTTGCGGGATCTACCGATGCGGGGATCTATCGGTGCGGGGATCTATCGGTTCGGTGCAGGATCTATCGGTGCGGGGATCTATCGGGATGACCCCGTTATTCCAAGACTGTACAAAGCATCATGGAAATGGCGTGCAATAAATAAACTCCATGTCATTACGCTAACTTCGCAGTTAAGTACAAAAATAAAAGAAAAAAAAAGAAGATTTCGCTCCCTCTTCCATCGGCCTCGCCATTTCGTGGTCATACCAGGCGAGTTCATTTGGTGGTCATACCAGACGAGTTCGTTTCGTGGTCATACCAGGCGAGTTCATTTTGGTGGTTTTGACAGGCGAGTTCATGTGGTGGTCATACCAGGCGAGTCCATTTGGTGGTCATACCAGGCGAGTCCATTTGGTGGTCATACCAGGCGAGTTCATTTTGGTGGTCATACTAGGCGAGTTCATTTCGTGGTCATACCAGGCGAGTTCATTTCGTGGTCATACCAGCGAGTCCATTTGGTGGTCATACCAGGCGAGTTCATTTCGTGGTCATACCAGGCGAGTTCATTTCGTGGTTATACCAGGCGAGTCCATTTGGTGGTCATACCAGGCGAGTTCATGTGATGGTAATACCAGGCGAGTCCATTTTGTGGTCATACCAGGCGAGTTCATGTGATGGTCAACCAGGCGAACCCATTTCGTGGTCATACCAGGTGAGTCCATTTCGTGGTCATACCAGGCAAGTTCATTTCGTGATCAGATCATACCAGGCGAGTTCATTTCGTGGTCATACGAGGCGAGTCCATTTCGTGGTCATGCCAGGCGAGTTCGTGAGAAATCGGAATACAGATTGACTGGTCACGTGACTGTGACGTGGACCGCTATCTTTACAGCAATTCCGTTCATGTCGTGTGTGTGTGCAATCCATGCAAGTTCGGGCGCCCTGACAAGAATGAGGCGTTGGAAGTTACGAGCAGAATCACGTTTGAAACAGAATCTAACAGCGTCAACAAATTCTCCATCGATCTTGGTGAAGAAGGAGAACAAGAACAAAAGGTACAATCGAGCGCGGCGATGGTGACTTGCAGAGCACGCGACCTTCACCTTTTATCTGATGGGCTTATCTTTGCTATACGAGTTTCTCGCCTGAATAGTTCAGCAAGTTCTCGCCTGAAAAGTTCAGCAAGTTCAATTTGCCAGCCTGGTGGGATATTTGGTATTGTGCTCGCAAAGGTGGTGGTCACACTTGTCGAGCGTTTGAAAAACAAAATGGGGGGAAAAAAGACGAGCGCGAAAACGAGCGCGCGAGCGAGTGCCTGGTGTGACGTACGCTTAAAACCTAATCATAAACTGAAAGAACTCTGTTTTTTCCAAAGTTGTGAATAGCATCATTGACAGGGGGCGCCCATGAAATAGAGAACGCACTTGTCTAGGGTTCACGAAAACCCCAGGTCTGTTGTTCAAATCTCGCGCTCGCCGGTTTTTGTTGTTGTTTGTGCTTCTTCCTTTTTCACTACGACTACAGTGAAGACAGGAATGCTCGTTTTCCCGAGAAACCAAGGTCTCGTGTGTGGCGTGCATTTAGCACATGGAAACGGCACAAGGCAACGAAAACGAAAAACAAACAATCACGTACCTGGTGGAGATAAGTGATTTGCTGGCGTCGTGGAGATAAGTGACTGCTCGTTCTTTGTTTTCGTTGTCCTGAATGTTGTTTATCTTGCCTGAAGAAGACCAGAGAGGTCAAAACGCGTCGTGTTTTGTGTTGTCATTTGTTTTCCCTGTTCTCTGGCGGAATTGCTGTCAATTCCTTTCAGAACTTGTCTCCGTTTGCGCCTGCAGTCATTTCATTTTGAAACTGACGGAAGGGGGGGGGGGGGTGGTGGGGAGAGAAGGAAGTAAACAAAAACATGCCATGATCGGGAGAAGAGGAGGAAAACTGGTCGCGCCTTACCTCGGTGACAGGTCGTTCCAGGGGAGAGCAGCCAGAATGCACACAGACAACTACCGTGTTATAATGATCAAGTTATCCAGCCTAGCTCAATCCATCCAGTACAGCCATCATCATCGTCATAGTCCCCGGACAGTAGGTCGTGGTGTGCCGTGACGGACTCTTAGAAAGTCAGGGATGTCCACAGCTCTCTGTGCTCAGTCCTGCGCTACAGGGCAGAGTGCTGTGCACCGTCCCGTTCTTTCCGTTGTTCTGTTCTGACCGTGATTCGGTCAGTCTCAGCCCTGCTGAAAGGTCTTGGACTAAAAGTAACGGTCAGACATGCCCCGTGCCAGGCGGTGTCTGAGAACAGTAGGGGGTAGGTTTCCGTCTTCCAGAGTCTCTGTGGAGAATTGCTGCCTAATCTTTTTTTCGAAGCGCTCATTTTGTTCTGTATTACATGTATTTTCAAAGAACAACAGATTGCTCTTGTGAAATTCGTACTGCTGTCCACGGATAGAGCGCTTCGCCATGGTAAAATGCTACACGTTTTGCCCCCTTCTCTTTAACACACAATGTTTCTTTTGTTTTGCTATCGGCTTTTTCCGAAAGAATTTGCAAGGCCCAATGGACTTGTAGTCATGGGTTCTTTTACACATAGGCTAAGCGTATGCTGTACTCGGTTTATCGTCTCATCCACAAGAGTAACTCTCAGACCATCACTTGAGGAAATGATGAAAAGGGGACAGAAGAGTATTCATACGCCGTGTGAGACTTCACGCGTGCAACCGGGACTGTCTTGTTTCAGTAGGAGAGTGCGTCATCCACTAAGCCATCCTTGCTGAAGAACACTGTTTGGCTTAAGTCCTGTACTGTGCACGGTGAAAACACGTAAATGAAATAAGATAACATTTCAGATGATTTCTGAGATTTTTAAAACCACGTTTTATGAAATACTTTTGAAACAGAAACCGGATTAGTCTGAGTTAAAGAGATTCTGCGGATTGGGGGAGGTGGAAATCTATAGGTCAGTACAAATAATTCTGGTGTCTTTTAGCAGTCACAGACAATAAAAAAAGTGTGTGTGGGGGGGGGGGGGGGGGGGGGGGGCGGGAGGGGAGATAGAAGTGGGGAAGTAGTTTTTCCTTTGTTGTATTCTAAAGGAATGCACGCGCCGTGTGTGTGTGTGTGTGTGTGTGTGTGATAACCCAGGCTTAATTTAATAGGGTAGGGGGATGTGAGTTGTGCCAGATTGTCTTAGGAAAAGGATTGTATGAATGAGGGCAGCGGAACTGTGGGAGAGAATTTCAGGTGACAGGTTAAAAAGAAAAGTTCTGAATCTAGTATATT